>VZQC01000088.1:253812-673372 GCA_009823505.1 Rhizomys pruinosus | reverse complement strand
ATATATATATATATATGTATGAAACCTTTTTATCAAAAACCTTGCAATTCAAATCTTAAAACTAACTACAGGAAAAGATTTATATGTTCCAACAGGTCAAAATGTCACCAACTTAATGGCTGAGAAAGAAAAGATACAGCTTTGCATTGTGTAGGATGTACCAGGAAGTCCCAGCAGAAGTGTTGGCCCATCTGAACATTGAAAGGAAGAAAAGCCTCAGATTGCTACAGACATCAAACCCCTCGGTAGATCCTACTTGTAACAACTATTTATAATGAGTCCTAATGAGACCACATTTGCAAGTGTACAGTTGGTCTCTGGAATACCAGAGAGTGTTACCAAAGGCCACTAAACCAATAAAGCAAATATAGGTCTCCTTGAGTCAAGCAAGACTCCTCCGTCAGCACCAGCTACACCTCACCTGCCTGGAAATACAGAGCATATGTGCCTGCCTGTGAGAATTGTAGACAGCCAAACAATGGTGCTCTCTCTTTTTTTTTCCTTTTTGTCTTTTTACTAAGATCTCAAGTTTTGTTTCTGCATTACAGTTTCTCTGGTCTTATTGATTATTTGTTTCTGGTTATACTTTCCTTCTGGATGCTTAAGGTCACACTGTTAGCCCAGATTAACCAAGGTTTTGTTTTGTTGAGGTCAGGGGTCTCTCGGGGTTTTTTTTGGTGGGGGGAGGGTGGGAGCCCCTTGCTTCTTTCAGCTCCTCAACCACCAGTTCCATCCACACGAGGACGAAGTCAGGTCTTGCTAGACCAGACTTCCTTTTCTGAAGCACGAGCAGACTTTCCTCTTTATAGACTGGACACTGACTGAAGTCCCCTTAGTGGGTCTCCAAGACCTCCCTGAACAGGAAGAATGGTGACTCACATTTGCAGGACTTTTCAAGAGATGCCCCATGTATAATCCTATAAGACTTGGTTGACCTCTGAGAGCAAGGAACAGAGTTGTCCCCCAGGTCCCTTTTTCTTTATTATTTCTACGTCCTTTTGGAGCTTCTCAATCTTTTCTTGTAGCTCCTTGTTTCGCTCGTTGGTTTCCATTTTCATTTCAGTATGGATTATTTTCAGTGTTTCTATTTCCTTCCAGAGTTTCTCATTATCTCCTTCTAGGTCTTTTCTGAGTTTTTCATTCTCTCTTCTTAGTTCTATGATTTCTTTGAATATATCTGTGATTGTTAATTTACAATCTGTATCCTGGGCTATCTCTACAAGAGATCCCATTGTAGGGGTCCTCCACAGGCTCTGTAGAGTTTGTGTGGGGTTCTTCTGGGATTTTCCCATATTGCATTTTCCATTGTGCTTTTGGCATGCCATTTACTATTATTTTATTTTATTTATTTTTTTTTATGTGTATGAATGTACTGTGTGCATGTAGGTTTGTGCACCCGTGTAGTGCAATGCCACAGAGGTCAGAAGAGGGTGTTGGATTCCCCTGGAACTGGAATCAAAGATGGTTCTCAGCCGCCATGTGGGTGCTGAGGATGGAACCCGGGTCCTCTGCAAGAGCAGTAGGCGCTCTTAACTGCTAGGCCATCTCTCCAGTCCTGCCATTTACTTTTTGCCTGTATTCTGATGGGAATCTCTAGTGCCTCTTCACCGTGTTGGAGGATTGCTTTCCTTGATTCCTTCAGGTGCCTTTGTTGTAGTCTCCTTATTTATGGAGTGTTGAATTGCTTAGATTTCGGGCTTTCAATTTTGGTTGTATATTGGAAGGTATAGTTCACTCTTCCCTTTCTGTTCAGCAAGAACTGGGTGGGCAACAGCCCAAATGACACCTTCTGAGCACTGTAAGTCCTCTGCTGCCAGCCAGTTCTTCTGGGTTGGTTGTAGGACTTATTGGAACCTCAGTCTGGAGTTCCAGTTGGAGGGTGGTTGTTCACTTAGCCCACACCCTGCACCCCAGCTCTCTGCTGTGGCCCAGCAGCAACCTCTATCCAACCCAGGCTAAATTCTGCATGCCTCACCTCCCTGGGTTCTCTGCTCCCGGCTGGCCCGCCTCTATTTCCATTTTTTTTATTTTTATTTTTTGTATTTTTTTATTAAGTAAAATATTTTTATTATATATATTTTTTTAAATCTAGACCCATGTACCCCACCCTATCCCCCCACCCCACCAGAGCTCATGCATTCTGCCAAATATGCTTTTCATCTCTTTCTCAGTCTTTCTCAAAATTCCCCATGTGGAAGTTGACTGTTTTGAGCAGAAGTTCACTGTTTCAGTCAGTTCTTTGATGCAGTCCTTTCTGTTGTTGTTGTTGTCATTGTTGTTTCCAATATGCATCACTCCCAGCTGCTTGGACAAAAGCTCAAGGGGCCATGCACAAGAAATACTTACAACTAGGTAATTGGCACTAGCATCCACAGATGAGGGATACCATTTGTAGTTTGTTTTTCTGGGACTGTGTTACTTCACTCAGCACGATGTCCTCTAGCTCCAGCCATTTACCTGGAAAGCTCATGATGTCGTCTTTCTTTACTGCTGCATAGAACTCCATTGTGTAGATGTACCACATTTTCTTTATCCACTCGTCAGCTGAGGGGCACTTGGGTTGGGAACAGCTCCTTGCTATTGTGAAGAGAGCTGAAATAAACCTGGCTGTGCATGTATATTTGCGGTGGGCTGAGTCTTGAGGGTCCATGCCTAGGAGTGGTATGGCTGGGTTGGGTGGGAAGTTCATTCCACGTCTTCCAAGGGTTCTCCACACTGCTTTCCATAGTGGCTGTACGAGTTTATATTTCTACCAGCAGTGGATGAATGTTCCTCTTTCCCCACAACCTCTCCAGCACTTGGAATCATTTGTTTTCTTGATCCTAGCCAGTCTTATTGGAGTAAGATGATATCTTAAAGTGGTTTTGATTTGCATTTCCTTAATGATTAGTGATGTTGAATACTTCTTTTTTTAAAATTTTATTTATTTCTGTATGTGTATGATTGTACTGTCTGCATGCAAGTCTGTGCACCCGTGAAGTGCAATGCTGCGGAGGCCAGAAGAGGGTGTCGGACTCCCCTGGAACTGGAGTTCTCCTGGAATTGGAGTCTCAGACGGCTCTCGGCCGCCATGTGGATGCTGGGGATCAAACCCGGGTCCTCTGCAAGAGCGGTGGGCGCTCTTAACCGCTAGGCCATCTCTCCAGCCCTTGAACACTTCTTAAAATGTTTCTCAGCCATCTCTAATTCCTCGCTTGTGAAGTCTCTGTTCAGTTCTTTGCTCCATCTGTTGAGTGGAATATTTTTTTTTATTTCTTGAGGTTTGTTCTATGTCCCATTATGCATTCGATTTTGGAGAAGATTCCATGCAGTGCTGAATAGAAAGTATATTCTTTAGTGTTTGGGTGGGATATTTGGTAGGTGTCTGTTAGGTCCATTTGTTGTATTGTATCAGTTCAGATGTCTCTCTGTTTATTCTTTGTCTGGTTGCCCTCTCTAATGGACACAGTAGGATATTGAAGACCTCTACTACCAGTGTCTTGGGGTTAATCTGTGCCTGAAAGTCCTGTAGAATTTTGCTTATGAAGTTTGGTGTGCCAGAGTTTGGTGCTTATAAATTCATGATTGTGATATCTTCTTGGTTAATTGTTCCTTTGATAAGAATGAAGTGACCCTCTTCATCTCTTCTGATTAGTTCTAGTTTGAAGTCTGTTTTGTCTGATATTACAATAGCAGCTCCTGCTTGCTTCTTAATACCATTTGCTTGTAATATTTTTTCCACTCTTTTACCTTAAGACACTGCCTGTCCTTGAAGGTGAGATGGGTTTCTTGCAGACAACAAAAAGATGGATTTTGTTTCTTAATGTATTCTACTAGTCTATGCCTCTTGATTGGAGAGTTCAGTCCACTGATATTTAAAGTTATTATTGAGATGTATATTGCTTCCCATCATTTTGTTTTCTGGTGCATTCTTGTTCTAGGTCCTTAGGTATAGTATTTTCTTTCTTCTGCTCTTTGTATTACTTCAAGTATTCTCTGAAGGGCTGGTTTTTTTAGACATGAATTCTTTCAGCCTATTTATGTCATAAAAGATTTTCCTTCCTCCAACTATAATAGACATTTTTGCTGGGTAAAGTATTCTGGCCTGGCATCTATAGTCACTTAGTATTGGGGATACTTTGGTCCAGTCTCTTCTGGTTTTCATAGTTTGCATTGAAATGTTAGCTGTAATTCTGATGGGGTTTCCTTTATATGTGGCTTGTGATCTGAGATCTCCTGAGACCAGCTGAAGTGCAGGAAGGTAGGTAGGAACTGGGTGCTTCAGCAAGGCTGATCGTTGATTGACTTAACCTAGTTAATCCAGTTGTCTTTGGCTTAATTGGCTTTTGTGGCTGTGGGGGCAGAGTTATCCTCCCAGCTGGCATTAAAGGTAGGGTTGTGTGACTCTTGAGATCTGAGATCTCCTGAGACCTGCTGAAGCTCAGGTACCAGGGCGCGGTCTAAAGAGCACCCCCCCCCCAACTGGGATTACGAAGGCATCTGAAGTAGGCAAGCAAAGCAAGCCTTCAACACAGTGAAGAGGCATTTAGGACTCACATTGGAATACAGGCAAGTAGAAGCCCATATGCCAGGAACACAAAGAATAGACAACACGGGAAAGGGGCAGGATAATCCCGCACCAAGCTCTACCAACCCTATGGAAGATTCCTACAGTGGGATCCCTCTGGGGATGGCCCAGGACACAGATATCAGAAACATAATTGGGAACATATTTAAAGAACTACAAGATTATAAAGAACAAATCAAAGAACTAAGAAAAGAGAATGAAGAACTCAAGAAGGTCCTAGAGAGAGAGAATGACAAACTCCGGAAGGAAGTAGAAACACTGAAAAGATCCCATGCTGAAAAAGATAAGGAAACCAACCAGCGAAGCAAAGAGCTACAGGAAGAGATTGAGAAGCTCCAAAAAGAAGTAGAAATACTAAAGAAATCAGAAGAGGAAATGAAAAAGGAAATCAAACACTCATCCAATCAAGAGGAAAGGAATGGAAAAAGCCTCAGAAGCAGAATGGAGGAAGCAGAACAAAGAATATCAGACCTGGAAGATAACACAGAACAACTAAAAACCTCAAGGAAAGATTATGAAAAATTTAAAAATACACAAAAGTGGAACAACCAGGAACTGTGGGACACTATGAAAAGATCAAACCTCTGCATCATAGGAATAGAGGAAGGAGAAGAATCCCAAGAGAATGGTATTGATCAGATCTTCAACAGAATAATAGATGAAAACTTCCCCAAACTAAAAAAAGACAAACCAATATATGTGACTTGTTTTTATTTTGTAGCTTTCAGTATTCTCTCTTTATTTTGAACATGTAGTGTTTTTACTATGATATGGGGTGGGGAATTTCTTTTCCTGTCCTGTCTATTTGGTGTTCTATGTACTTCTTTTATTTGTAGGGGAAGGCCTTCCTTTATTTGGGGAATTTTTCTTCTACAATCCTGTTGATGATCTGGCCAATATCATTATCCTGAGATTCTTTTCCTTCCTATGATGCATAGGTTTGGTCTTTTCATGGTGTCCCACATTTCCTGATTATTCCATTTCTGGGTTTAAAAAATTTTTTCATAATCTTTGCTTGCTCTTCTATGTTGCCTTCCAGTCTTGATAGTCTGTTCTCTACTTCATTCATTCTGTTAACTGAGGCTTTCCCTCATCCTTTCCAGATGGCTTCTTGAGTGTTCCATTTCCTTTTTCATTATAGCCTGAGTTTTTTTTCAGTATATCTATATCTTTTGTGAATTCATTCTGAAGTTTATCATTATATTCTTTTGGTTTATGCCTATCTTCTCTTAGTTCTTTGATGTGTTTGTCTGTGTGTTCTTTAAATTCCTTGACTTCTTTGTTTATGTTTATGATAGACCTTTTAAGATCTGTGTCCTGGGTTATTTCTATGGGATCCTCATTATAGGAGTCTTTTACAAGACTGCTAGTATTTAGCAGAGACTTATTATTTGGGTTTTTCATGTTATTGTTTTTTTGTTGTGATTTTGACATGTGGATTTCTTCTGTTTGTGATTCTGGTATGAAACTCGAGTGTTTCTTTGTTGAATTGAAGACTGACTTTGCTTCTATTCTTCAGATGCCTTTGTTATCTTCTTATTAGGTATGAAAGGCTATATGGTCTAGGCTTCAGGTTCTCACTTCTGACTTTGTACCAGAGAGACCAGCTAGGTCTGAAACTCATGTAAGCATGAGGTCATGAGTTCAGATCCCCAGAACCCAGGCAAAGCCAGATGTAGGAGCACACCAGTGTAATCCTGGGGCTCCTAGTCACCTCTTCCCGGAAGCCTGCATCAGTGTTGAACCCATGATTTTCATAGTGGTACTTACACAGACATGCTGTGCAGTCCAGGAACCTTGAATTCTGGTATCCTAGATTAAGTCTGCCTGTTACGTTTTTGGAAGGCTTGTCTGTGCTCCTGGCAGAAGAGTGAATAGTACTGTGAAGCTTTCATCTTTTAGAGGATGACATTGAGAGAAGGTGGTGAGTGAGGGAAGAGTTGGGACCAGGGCCAGCTCTTGTAGCTCCATGATAGTTTACCCTATAGCTGTGGACCAGTCCCTGTCTCTGGGAGCTGAACTCTTAAGTGAGCATTAGAGTGCTGTGGACTTGCCTTCAAATGACACGGTGTTCTCCTTCATAAAGTAGCCAAAGGGAGGGAGTGGTGACCCAAGGCAGTGGCTCAAGCAGCAGCAGCTATGGTTTGGGTCACTTTGGAGGAAGTTCTTCTTTGTAGCTTTTCTATAACCTTCAAAGCCTTCATTATAAGAGGAACTGGGTCTATAACTTTCCTTTTTGACTGCCTCTAATTGGATCTGAAGATGGCAGACCCAGATGAGAGGAAAAGCAGACCACACACACACACACACACACACACACACACACACACAAACACACACACACATGAGAGAAAGAGAGAGAGAGAGAGAGAGAGAGAGAGAGAGAGAGAGAGATCAGAGTTCACCTACATAGAAGATAATTGGATTAGAACTCAAAATATCTACATCTTTTTCCATGATGAGGCTGGTGCACACTTGCCTTTTATCTACGCAGCAAGTGGTGTTTGTTTGAGGTTTACCCAGCAGCAAAGAAGCTGGAAGTTTCTCCCTACTGTGAGTTGCCCATATTTTGTATTTAGATAACAGTGAGCTTATTTGATGCCCAAGTACAGATTATGAAAAACAAAATGCATGCAAAGTGTGCATTTTATAAGGTCATATTTTTTGAACCTATGCATCATTCAAGATCTCCTTTTACAGTTTGTCAACAAGATAGCTGCATATACTGCATCCTGATATCTCCCAGCTGTGCGTAACTCATTCCATCTACCCATGCAGCACAAATAAAAATTTTATTTGCATCATCTAAAAGAAATACTAGTGCATAAATACATAAGCAAAGCTCATAAGAAACAGCCTTCTGACCACAGATACTGTAGAGGGAATATTGTGCAAGCAATTAAAAAGCCCAGGCATGGCTTCATTATCTCTGTATGCAGATAATAAATACTTTGCTCAGCAAATAGTGCAGTTATGCAACTTCTCAAGAGGATTGCAAAAAGGTCCCACAAGCATTGGCCCAGTATGCCTTCAAATTCTCTTAGGAATATTTAGAAATCAGTCTCTTCGAGGAAAACTTTGGAACAACAAAAAGAACCTTCTTTTGATTAAAAGTCTGGAAGATATAGGCAAAAGGGTAATAATGTTCAGTGGTTGGCATATCCTAGGGAATGAAAAACTGTCATTCTTTGCCACTAAGAACACCAGAGGATCTGGTCCAAATGTCTGAGAGTGTTCTGCATTCAGCCTCAACATGATCAAATCAGAGCTTCCCACTACCTTGTGGATGGTACTCAAGTATAAACAAAAACTCATTTCTATTTCTTTCTTTGTTTAAAAACATTTTTGTGTGTATGTGTTTATGTGTCTACTACACATGTACATGTGGAGATTGGAGACCAGTGTTGAGTCTCTTCTATTACTCTTCACATTGTGGATGATGATGATGATGATCAGTGTTGAGTCTCTTCTATTACTCTTCACATTGTGGATGATGATGATGATGATGATGATGATGATGATGATGATTATTTTGAGACAGAGTTGGTTACTGGGCCAAGGACTCACTGGTTAGCTAGACTGACTGTCCAGTGGCCTCCAGGCATCCATCTGTCTGCCCTCCCCAGCCCTCAGTAGTGCTGAGGCTGTAAGATTCCAACTTTTATACAGATGCTGGGGATGCAAACTTCATCATCATGAAGATGCTTACGTGGCAGGCATTTTACTTACTGAGCCATCCCTTGTGAGCTTTCTGAAGCTACCAAATGCAGACACAGGACGAGGCTCCTTGACTTCTTGATTCAAAGGCTCCAGGTTGTTAGCGTGGCCCCCACTGGGGCCTGATGGACTCCAAGTGTCTTCAATCAACACAGTCCATTTCTTACCCTCTTGCTGGTGCTCCTGTGATGTATGTGGATGTCACCACTTGGGACCAGCTCTGCTGGTGCAATGGGACTCTTACCTTGTGCACACAGAATCCCTGAGGATTCCGTCATCTGAGCACAGTATTACTTTCCTTGTTGCTGTGACTACACATCTGACAAAAGCAGCTTAGAGAAGGAAGCATTTATGTGGGCCCTGTACAACTGGTTGTGGTGGTAAGAGTTTGAGGCAGCTGGTCACAGTGCATCTATATTGAGGAAGCAGAGAGAGAGATGGATGCTTATTCTCAGCTCTCTTTCTCCTTTTTACTCTGGGACCCTAGCCATGGAATGACATTACCCACATTCAGGGTGAGTCTACCCACCTAGGTTAACCCCATTAGAAACTCCCTCTCAGACATGCCTAGAGCCTTGTCCTCCAGTTGAGTCTAGATCTTGTCAAGCTGCAAGGTGGTATTAACCATCACCAGCCCCTTTGCCCTCCTCCCCTCCTTGCCTGGCCTGTGGCTATGGTCCCCTCATTCCTCTCCAAATGCTTGGGAGACCCAGTTCATCCTTCTGTCTCTGCCTAATTCCTGACTTTTCACCCATTGGCCCTCAACAACTAGGAGTTTAGAATGCTTGGGACCAGCTTGAGAATGTTCTGGAAAGGCTACATGAGACACTTAACATTCCAGTAGTAATCCCTCTGTAACCTGACTGTAACTGCAGACTTCCACATTGAAAATGATAAAACAGTGTGGATTTAGAAGTATTAAGGGAATTATAAAATGTCTAGGATTAAAATTTCAATACCGTTTGTGCCCCATAAATGTGAAGTCTTTAGTAACTTGAAACTGTTCTATTATGACTCAGGTCTGAAAATCATGAATTCTGGCTGAAGAAATGCGAATAACACATGGAGGAATCTGGTCCCATCCCTCCCCTCCAGGACTGTACTGTGGGCCCACTGAATAGCAAGCGTGTGACCTCATAGGAGAGCCAGTCCAGAGAAATTGCCATGCTGGTTTTCTCTGAAAGAGAAAAATGTTATTCTTTCTATTGGGATTGCTTGTGGAAATGGGTCTGATTGAACCTGTGGCCTATGGTAACTGGCTTCCCAGACAAGACCCCAAAGAACAAGTACATAGAATAGTCTATTTAAATGATGCGATTTCCAAAAAATAAACCAGTCTAGTCATTCTGAACTGGCAAATTAATTTTATCTATAGAATCACTTGCTGAAGCATATAAAATTAGACTTCATAAGTGTACAGAAGAGACTTGGCATTGTATTTAATAGATTCACTGGGACTTAAGTAAATGGATTTAGTCTTAATTTATCTAAAGCCTTGGGACTTTTAATACAGAGTTGATCTTAAGTATACCATTAATTTATCATTTTTTCATTGCTTGCTTACTTTGGTTGTTTATCAAAGGGCAAATTATATACTTTGTGATAATCACCTGACATGGGAAAAAAATTAGCCTGGAAAGAAAAGAAATTTTATTTCGTTTCCTTAAGGTACAGAATTTTAATGGCTAGGTTGACAAAGAACTCCTTGTTTTTTTTTAATTTTTTAATTTATTCTTGTATGTATATGAATGTACTGTTTGCATGTAGATTTATGCTCCCATGTTGTGCAATGCCGCGGAGGTTAGAACAGGGCGTCGGATTCCCCTGGAACTGGAGTTAAAGATGGTTCTCAGCTGCCATGTGGGTGCTGGGGATCGAACCTGGGTCCTCTGCAAGAGTAGTCGGCACTCTTAACCACTAGGCCATCTCTCCAGCCCCAAGAACTCATGGGTTTTTAACACTTACCATGATTTAATGGATTATAGTGTTTCCCTGGAATTATTCAACTTCCAAGTATTTTCACTGTGTCACTTCGGTAATAAGCTTTGAATGCTAAATTCTTTCTAAGTAGAATGAAAACCCAAATGCTTTTCTTTTGATTCAGGGGTGAGCTTTGGGGACCAGCGAAGAGCTTATGAAGTGGCCAGAGCTTCCCTTCTGAGTGAGGACCCAGCGATCCCAGGACAGAGCTTTCCTGCAGAGGTCAGTTGCTTCTTTCCTTTTTCTTACCCTGAGATTTGGGGGCTGCCAAAGTTTTTATATCATGTTAACCAGACTGATAACTCTCCTGTTCACATTTTTACTTCACCCACTTCGGTGCAAACAGTCCCTTTGGACTGAAAGCTTAGTTCTTAAAGAAGATGGGATGAATCCATTTCTGATGGGACAAAGTTAATAAGTGGCTAAGTATTATTTGCGATATTAACATTTATTTGGGGGTTGAGGATATAGCTCAGTTGTAGAGCTTGTGTGAGCCAGGGTCAATCCCCAGTACCACAGATATTTTTTGATCAAGCACCAAAAATTACATTGCCAGATATATAGTTTCTGTATTCAGTTGACTCGAAATGATGGATAAATTTTTTGTATTCCTGTCTATTAAATAAGCATTAATTTTTCTAGTTGATTATTGGTACCAA
The DNA here is from genome assembly GCA_009823505.1 of Rhizomys pruinosus. NCBI lineage: Eukaryota > Metazoa > Chordata > Mammalia > Rodentia > Spalacidae > Rhizomys > Rhizomys pruinosus. Next base: position 662,449 of record VZQC01000088.1, on the reverse strand, counting down.
AATATCTTTATCTAACTAAAAAATTCATTGTAAGTTTTAAGCCAGTAAGTAAGTTTTTTTTTTTTATTGTTATACAAGACAGTTTATTTTACCAGAGGATGTAAGCAGCCTTGGTTTTATATTTGACACTGTGACAAAATAATTTAGCATTTTGGTTGATACAAAGATATCTGATAATCATGATCTGAGACCATTTCAGAAAGTCTTTAATTTGCTACAGAAATGTACAAATTTGAAGAGATTTAAATCACAAATTGAACAACTTATCCCAATATACTTTCTTAATATTCCTTCTTTTTTTTAACATTTTTTTTATTGATGCTTTGTGCATTTCATACATCATTTTCCAATTCAGTTCAGGCACATTTCCCTTTCCCTTCCCCCCCACCCCCGCCCCAACCGAGATCATGCATTCTGCCATGACTGTCCTGCATATCTCTCTCAGTTTTTTTTTTTTCCATTTTTTAGCTATAAGTGATAATTTAAGCATCCTTCATGTAAAACCAATTTGCAGGCTGTTGTGCCCAAACCCCCACAGCCCCACCTTCCAGCGGGGGGTCAGGTTGATCAAATGAGGGTCCAGACTACATTGCTGCTGTTTCACCATTCACCCCAATAGCAGCCCTTACATTCTACCACGCCCCCTCTTCCGCAGATTATTCTCTGGGCCAGTAAGTAAGTTTTAACCTTGTTTACTTTTGACATGTTTAATTTGCACCTTCTCTGATAGATAAATAATAGTATAAAATAATTGAAATGTTACTGATTAATACTTTGAGTTTCATATATACAAGTCAATATGACTTTCTTAAATTTTATAACTTTGTAGCTACAGTGGAAAATGATAAAACCTATAGAAATACAAGCCATTTGGGATGATCAGGCTGATGGCTTTGTCATGTATTCTGTGGAAGTATTTTTAGATCATTTTTTCGTGATAGAAAACAGATTTTTGAAAAGGCCAGTTGAGATTGTGGAAATCCATGGAGCTTTCTGGAATGGTTGTAGTGGGGCCCTTTGTGTGGGGACACATGGAGTGATTTACACTCTCGATTTATCTCCTAGAGAGCTTGCATTTGAAATTGAGAATTAGAAGAGGTTGGTAGCTTAGCCTAGGAGCCTAAAGCCAAATCTGCACTTAGTAAAAAAAAAAAATCTGTTTTATGGAGATGGTCATGAATTGAGTGTGTCGGAAGACAAGACCAGCGTGCTACTGATGCCGTTTCCTAGGAGAAAACCAGGATCTTAAAGAAACTTTCATCATATTGAACAGCCAGATTAGAACATGGTAAGTGCGGAAAAGGAGAAATATATTTTTAGCAAAGAATGTCTCTATACTAAAACATTTATAGGCACTGGGCTGACAAGATGGCTCAGTGGATACAGGCCCTTGCTGCCAAGCCTGAAGTGGGACCCACATCATGGAAGAGAGCTGACTCCCATGAATTATCTTTTTACCACCACACATGTACCATGGTATAAGTGCAAGCACACACACACACACACACACACATACACACAATAGTGTAAAAATGTTTTTTAAAATAGGCACTAACAGTATCTATCAATAAACATCAAAAAATAAGTACTAACAATATAAAAACACCTAGCAGTCTGTGTGATGGGAACTATGATAGGCTAGGTTTGCCAGAATTAGCACATGATAATACACAATGTCTGTTTAGATTCAAATTTTTAGAATAAGTATATCCTATATATTTGGGTCTTACTTCTCCTAAAAAGATGTTCTGGTGGCCATGGTGGTGCACCCCTTTGATCCCAGCACTCAGGAGGCAGAGGCAAGTGGATCTCTGTGAGATCAAGGCCAGCCTGGTCTACATATCAAGTTCTAGGCCAACTGGAGCTACAGGCAGACCATGTCTCAAAAACCACAAACAAAAAAAACAAAAGTCCTGCACGCTCTGTTGTGGTTTGTCAGAAGTGCAGTCCAAGTGTCCCATATTTGATGTAAACTCTACATTGGGGGAAACCAGTAAAGGCTGCCTGGGTGCTGGCTCAACATGGGGTGGCCACTTCTGGTTTTCTCTAGCTTCTGGGATTGGCTTCATCCTCCCTGGGCACAAGCCATCTGGCCCATTGTCAAAAGGCATGCATACAGCAGATCGGAGCATCCATTGCTGACTGAACTTCCTGATGCTGCAGTGGTCTGCAACAGAAGAACACAAGGAAGTCCTGCTGCTGCTTGGTACTGGCCACTGACTCCTGTGGGATTCCAGTCCAGAATCAGCACTGTGAGGTGATGGACACACAGCTGAAGTAGACTGTGCTCCGGGGACTCCGCAGTACTGACAGGATTTAAGGGACTAGGGACTGAGCTCAGGTGGGAAAAGCTTTCCCAGCCTTTGGTGCTCAGGACAACTGTGACATTGATGTTGTGACCATAATCACAATCAATGCTCGAATGAGGGTAACAGGTAAAATCCAGCATTTAGGAAGGCTGCGTGTAAATGGTCTGTTAAGGGGGGGAATTCTCCATGCAGCGGACAGATGCGTGTGATCTGGTCAGTGTCCTTGGTGTATGCATCTGCTCTTGGAATCAGTAGCAGTCAGAATTTCACTTTGAAATGGTGTCAGCACAGTGCCCTTCCGTACAGATGCAGCTTCTCCTGGCAACGTGCTGTATAGCCCAGCTATGATTGTTGCATTTCAGAAAATAGGCTTCCATGTGCGCTCTTGCCTCTGCCTTGAACTTAGCTGGCTTTTAGCCGTACACCTGGTGCTGGGCACATAATGAAAAGGACAGACAAGCCTTTTCCCTGCACCTTACATCTCAGCGAGGGACAGTTAAGTAAAATAAATTCAGACTGTCATTCAGAATGAAACAACACATCCTGAGCAGAGGTGCACTGAGAGACTGGCCAGGACAGACTTTTCTAAGGACTAAGGTTTTCACCTTTATCATTGAGTTTGGAAGAGTCAGTGTGTAAATGGCTGATGTGAGGTGAGCTAAAATAATCACCGCCCCCTTGTGCTTGGTTCCAGCCCTGATGGACACATACCCTCTCAGTCATGAGGCCCCAGTATAATATGGAAAGTGGTAAGAAAGTTGGAGTACCATTAAGAAACAGAGGGAAGCAGTGGTGAGACGTGGTCAGACTGGGGAGCATTGTGAGGCACTGGCAGGTGGACTTGCCAGTTGATTAGCAATATGATAGATTAGCTCTGTGTCTGGGGCCTGGATACATGGGAGGGGGTCTGTCACCATAGATTTCCCCAAAGGGGAAGAATCTCTATTTAATGTGCTCTTCATGTATCATTAACCTGCTATATCCACTGGATCTCAGTCTGGGTACATATTAGAACAGTCTGGAAGCTTATTAACATTATTCAACACCCAGTCTTTGCAAGGGGAAATCCCAGGTAACTTCATTTAAAAAATAAAATACCTTCCTACTCCTCAGTGGTACAGCCACGGGTACATTGCCCCCATTCAAGCAGGTACCTCCGCTCACCTATGCTTGTGCAGGTACCCCTAATTAGATGCAGTGGGAGACCAAAAATAGACATGTGAGATGGAGAGGAGCATCTAAAGAAGGGATCTGGTATCGTGGAAAGATAAGGATGAGAGGGTCTCTGGTCAAAAAAACATGTGTATGAAATTGTAAATGAATAAATAAATAAGAAATGCCCCCAGGGAACTTAATGAGAACACAAGGTTTGCATGCACTGGGGGCATGGAGACTCTAGCCAGTGCTACGTGCCGGTCAGCCAGACCAGTGATTTAAAGAAGATGCTGTCAGGTACTCTCTCTCTTTCATCTGTGGCTGATGGAGTATGAGCCTGTCTCTTCTAAATCAAGAAGCAAGCTGTCACTGCTGCCGGTGGAGAGGCAGGAAAGAATGTGGCCGTGCGCAGGTTGGACAGTTTCCAGTCTTCTGATTGGGAGTCCCTCGTCGCTGTGACAGGATTGTCTCACTGTTTTCCCTCCTCTTGGGGTCATTAGAAGAGTGAGATGAAGCAATGAATTTCAAAATACACTGGAAATGGAACATAACTGTGCAAATGTGAGGGGATGTTAGGAGTTTAAAGTGTCCTTCAGGACCTATTTCCATTTCATGTCCTGGAAAAGTCAAGCTGAGAACCAAGAAAGACAAGTCACATTGATCAGCCATGAGGTGGTCTCGGCGGAGCCCAGCCTTTGACTGCTCCAGGAAACGTCCAGTTTCCAGCTCCCACACACCACAGTGAAATTATGGAAATGGTATGTGAAATGGAAAATAGTAGAACGGATTAGAGCAGGAACCCAGAGCCTCTCATAGCACATGGTGGGTCTCAGACATCAAGCACCAATTGTATGGGCCGAGGTGGATTCTGCTCCAGACAGACCCGCTCTCTTGTTTCAAGCTGAGGACTGAGCGCATCAAGCAGCCGCGCAGCCACTCCCATCTTTCCCTTCCCAGTTGTATGTCTGTGAATGGTGGTCCCCCCCCCCCCGCCCTGGCCTCTTCCTCTTGCAGGCAGCAATTTCTAGCATAGAAAGTGATCGGAATCACCTTTCCAATGTCACTGATGGCCTCTATGGCCAGTGCCTGCCTGCCTTCTTCCCGTTTACCTAACCCTGTCCTTGTGGAAATTCTCTCTTCTTTTGGCTCCTGAGATCCAATTTTCTTTTGATTCTTATTTTTAGAAAAACTTTTATTGTGGGGCTGGAGAGATGGCTCAGTAGTTAAGAATACTGGCTGTTCTTGCAGAAGACTGGAGTTCAAATCCCAGCACCCACATGGTGGCTAACAATTATCTATAACTGCAAGGGATCTGACACCCTCTTCTGTCCTCTGCGGGCACTGCATGACACTGGTGCAGGTATAACATTCACACATATAAAATAAAAATAAAATTTAAAAATTTAAAAAAACTTAAAAAAAATTTTTTTGGGGTCTTTTTTTTTTTGAGACAGTGCCTCCCTTTAGTCCCAGCTGGCCTGGAGCTTGCTATGTAGACCAGGCTAGTCTTGAACACACAGAGATCCTGCCTCTGCCTCCTGAGTGTTGGGATTAAAGGTGTGCGCCACCACGTCCGGTTAAAAAATCCTTTTATTGTTACTATTGTGTGTTTGTGTGTGTGTGTGTGTGTGTGTGTGGTGTGTGTGTGTGTGAGAGAGAGAGAGAGAGAGATGGGCACATGCATGATAATGGTGTTCCTATAAAAGTTAGAGAACAACTTTTTGGAGTTGGTTCTCTCCTCCCACTGTGGGATCTGAGTGCTTTTCCCTCCTGAGCCATCTCACTAGCCCATCTTAAGCTTTTGATTCTGACTCGTATGATACTCAGCAAACGCGGACCACTCTTCCAGCCTCCCTGAACTCACCCCAGGCTCCCTGTTCATTAGCAGGGCCTCTCATTGGCAGCGGGGCTGGGTAACTCTCTCGTGTGAGGAGGATGCTGGCCTGTGCACCGAGGATGGGTGGCCACATCCTTATCTGCCCATTATCTGATGTCCCGAAAAGCACACATGTCTGCACATGCTGCCAGGCCCCTGCAGCAAGGACAGGACTGAAGAAGGAAAGTCACCTTTAAGTCCTGCAGGGCTGTACAGAGCAGCTAGGAAGTGACCATCTGATCACTATCCCAGCTACTCTGTGAGTGTGTGGTAGCAAAAGAGTCATAGGATGCTGAGTGAGAAGATGCGCATGTGGCCTGGCTCTCAGAACTGACGCTCGGCAGTGTCCAAGGGGGATCTCGAACCCTCTTTCTCTCATTCTGGATATTAAGATGGGCCAGAAGTTGATTCTAGGCTGAAGTGAGGAACAGATATGAGCAAGCATGGGGCACTCTAGTGCTCTCTCTTCCTTACTGGCTTTCCTCCAACCCTCAGGAGACCTGGCCCAGTTGGTGGTCTGTTGGAGAGCTCCCCAAGTAGTTACAGAGAAGCTTGAGAAAAGCAGCAACTGCCCACTTGCTTATCTCTTACAACCCTTCAGTGAGACCTTAATAGCACTTACAATTTGTGCCTGTTGAATCCGATCCCCCACCGTCTTTGCAGCTTTACTCTCCTTCCTCTGAGCCTCGTATATCACACAGACTGCCTCTTGTTAAAAAAATCACATTTTAAATTTAAAAAATTTGATACCAAGCCTTGAACTGTAACATTAACATCGTGTTAAGGATAAGCAATGGTTTGCATTATTTACACACAGATTTTGGGTAACATTTGGCATGTCTGACTGGCAGTGGCTAGATGTCAGGAGAGCAGAAGTTTCATGAGGCCTGTCTTCAGCTGTTCATTTATTCAAGGACATACTGGTGTCTGCTGTGTCTGAGATTCTGGGGCAAGTTGCTAAGGCACAAGGACGAGTGAGGCCCCTTCCTGCTCTGTGGAGGACACAGATTGTGATAAATTAGAATAAGCACTAGAGATATGTGACTTTAAAAGATAACTTTAGAATAGGCTGAGATTTACTGAAGACATGCAAGAGCAGCACAAACATTCCCAGAAATCCCACGCCCAGTTTCCTTTACCCTTCATGCTTATATGCATAGGATATATTTATAACAATCAAGGTGTGTGTGTGTGCGTGTGTGTGTGTGTGTGTGTATGTGTATGTGTGTATCCTTTTTCACCCTGAAAGCTTTTATTAGAGAGAGAGAGAGTTGGGAAATTGAAATCATTTAAAAGAACATGTGAATCTTAGAAACGATTTTTGGTCTAAAATTTTACTTTCAGTTAAAAGGCTTATTTCCCAAGAGAGACTTGATGCACATTAAAGTAACATCTGGTAGTTTCACATAAGATAGAGGCCGAGGATTGGCCACCCTGCTTTGCCTTTGGATCTCTCTGAAGTCAACATCAGCACCAGCGAGGATATTTCCTCACAGTGACTCGGTCACTCGTTGTGATCGCAATGAGGTTGTTTTACTTTGACTGAAATTTCATGTTCATTTTTTGATGTTTTTTCTTTTAAAAATGAGACATATTTTCAAATCTATCACAAGAGCGCCTGTAGCCAAGTATGTCAAATCATGTTAAAAATCATGGGGCTGGGGATAGAGCTTGCCCAGCATGTCTGAGGCCCTGGTTCAATCCCAGAAAAGTAAAGCCCTACACAGAGTGCCATCTGCATTGATTTCTTGTGCTGTTGATGCCCCAACTTCTTGACTATGTATGTCCCTGTGGGCACCCAGTTCCTCGTGGTAGACACCCATACTTTTTAATGTATTTTCATGATTACTTGCCTAAGGAGAAAAATTAAATTATTTTAAATTAAAATTTTATTCCTCCTTGAGAAGGGAAATTGAACATCAAGGAATTAGAGTTTTCTGGGTTATACTGAGATTTGTAGGAGTCACAATTATTGCAATTAAGAGTCTTTTTAAAAAAATTTATTTCCGTATGTGTATGAATGTACTGTCTGCATGCAAATCTGTGCACCCGTGTCGTGCAATGCTGCGGAGGTTAGGAGAGGGCCTCAGATTCCCCTGGAACTGGAGTTCTCCTGGAATTGGAGTTTCAGATGGTTCTCAGCCACCATGTGGGTGCTGGGGATCGAACCTGGGTCCTCTGTAAGAGCGGTCGGCGCTCTTAACCTCTAGGCCATCTCTCCAGCCCCCGTAATTAAGAGTCTTTATCACTTTCTTAAGTACCACATTGCCATCCTTTTGGAAGTAATATCCAGGCACTGTGAGTGGTGACTATGCACTTCAGGTTCCACATGTCAATGGACAAAAGGAAATGTAAGTTTCCCAAGACATAAAAGCTGCTTGTTGGCTATTTGAGGCAACAAGGATTACAAAACTACACCCAAAGATTGCTTTTGCTAGGTTTTCAAACATAAGCTTTTATGTAAGCCTAGTTTGGGATTTACCAAAGAATGAATCATGCTGCAGAACTTCTGTGTGTCTCATCCCCTGCCCCGTAAAGAACTCCTGGCATTGTTGCTTACACTTGGCACAATTAATGAACAGTATAGAAAGATGATTATTGACTGAAGTCCAAACCTTACACAGACTTCTTTATTCCCCGAATATCCTTGTTCCTTCCTAGAAACCTGCCCTACCCCTCCTTCCATTCATCCCCCGTTTCCCAAGGCTTCCTTGGTTATGGTTGTTTCTGAGGCTTTACTTGTTTAGAATGACCTTGGCAGTTTCCAGAAGGTCAGCAGACTTAAAATCTAGACCTTGCTTCATCTACGGTTGTTGATTCTTTTGCTCCAGATGGGAACAGGTTTAACTCCTTTGCAGAAAAGAGCAAAGAGGCACAGTCTCACGCTCCCTGAACTGTATCAGGGTGCACACCCCATAATGCTGGAGGCTTGATCCCTTTATCTGGATGTGATATTGTCTGTCAGGTCCTTTCTTTTCCAGTACTTTTTAGAAGGAAGTCACTGCACATCCTGCTTCTAAGGAGGGTGTGGCTATGGTTCCTGACCTTGAGGTAGGTACTAGGTGACTTTAAAATCTTGTGCTTTGAAATTTGATGATTTCCCCTATTTCTCTGTGTATTTGATCATTGGTTTATGACAGCATGGGTTTCACAAATATTTATTTTAGACTTCAGGTTGGAATCCAGTACTCTGGTTTATTTTGTCGATCAAATTTATCCGACTTTGACCTTTGAGTTCTTTTAATTGGCTCCTGTATTCTGATGCCATATGTGCATTAGTGTGTGTATGTGGGGAGGGGGAGGACAGACAGAGAGACAGAGAAACAAAGATAGAAAGATGACAGAGACGCAGAGTAAGAGAGTGTGTGTTCAAGCATATACATACATATTAGCATTCCTTTCTCTTTTTGCAAGGTACCTTGGGTTCATCTGGTGTATTTCCTGAGCCTGTCTTAAAATTAACCATCTCTCTGAGAGATCCCAATTCACTGGAGTATCAAAGTAGAAACCTAAATGTAGACATCAACTGTGCTACCACTGCTGGGCGTCACTGCTTGTAGGTACCTTCAGCTGACAGAGCTAAGCTCTCTGTGTGATGCACGTGTGCATGTGTGTATGTATTTGTGTATGTCTGTGTGTGTTTGTGTCCGTATGTGTTTGTGTGTTGGTTTATGTGTTTATGTACATATATACATAAGTGTGTGTCTGTGTATAGGTATGTATGTGTATGTTTGTTTACCTGTATGTGTGTTTATATGTGGTGTGTCTGTGCATGCATGTGTGTGTATTTTTGTGGGTATATATGTGTGTGATTATGTGCTTGTACATGTATTATGTGTATATATGTATGTGTATGTGCATGTCTCTGTGTATGTATGTATGTGTATGTGCATGTCTCTGTATGTGTCTGTGTGAGCAAATCTCAAATGCTGGGTGAGGTTCACCACCTTCTTTCCCATAACCAGTTGTGGAAATGGTGTGAAGGAGTCTGGTATTGTGTTGTTGAACCTTTAGAGGGTAAATAGAAGGCTGTTTCTAGGCATCAGTTCTCAAGAATCAAACATAATCATTAAGTTCTTTGCTTTAAAGAAGCTGTTTGTCAAAGCTAACTGCCAGCTCTGCAGTGCCTGACCTGACTCACTCCGTGAACTCCTGGTGCTGGCCTGTGTCTTGGGCTGCAGTGCCTGACCTGACTCACTCCGTGACCTCCTGGCGCTGGCCCGTGTCTTGGGCTGCAGTGCCTGACCTGACTGACTCTGTGAACTCCTGGCGCTGGCCCGTGTCTTGGGCTGCAGTGCCTGACCTGACTGACTCCGTGACCTCCTGGTGCTGACCCATGTCTTGGGCTGCAGTGCCTGACCTGACTCACTCCGTGAACTCCTGGCGCTGACCCGTGTCTTGGGCTGCAGTGCCTGACCTGACTGACTCCGTGACCTCCTGGTGCTGACCCGTGTCTTGGGCTGCAGTGCCTGACCTGACTCACACCCTGCACTCTTCAAGCAGATCCAGGTCTCAGGCTGCTTTTCTGCTAATTGCTTGAAATTAATTTGACCTTTTCCTACCAGTGGCATACAAGATTTTCTTGAGCTGGCATAACCAATTTCTCATGCAGTTTTTACTCGGCAAAGGTGCTCAGGTCTTCTTTTTGCTTGACCCTACTAATTTCCCAAGCATATAATTTTAAGGCCTGATCATGAACTCAGAGTTGGTGGGAGAACAGAGCTAAGGGGCCAGAGCTGGGGATGATGTCTGCGGGATTCCTCGCCTCTACAGGAGCATTTCCCTAACCCAGGTCCTTGTCCTTACCTCACAGGCACATCATGGGGGCTACCACTAAGCATGTGAGGGTAGACGGGCCCACATTCAGACACTTGATGCACTGTTTCTCATCATTGATGGATTAATCAAGACTTGCTCTTTGTATGTATAAACACCTCATTGGGTCCATCCATGGGTAGCCATGTAAATTGAATGTTGTATAACTTGGCATGCCAGAGGGCAGGAATAGGGCAGTGTCTGATTCCCAAAGTTGAGCAGCATAAAACCAGGTACTGTGGGAGCTGGTGCTGCCTGCCAACCGTACACCATTCCGTGGAGTTCTGTTGAAGAGTTTTAAAAACATCTGCGTGGAGAAATGATCAATGAAGACAATCCTGCTTTTCTGTTGAGATCTTTCTGTCAGCTCTATCTATGTGTACTAAACCCTGGGTAAGGTACCTTTCAAAAGCTGCATTAAAATTGGCCAATTGCATTTCAGAACTACTTCGCTGCTTGCTCCTCCCCAGAGTCCAAACAAGACAGCTAAAGTCTCACCCAGGGAAGAGAATTCTGCCATAGTGCCTTTGAAATCAAGAACCTTCTTTTATAGTTCAGAACAAGACCACTGGAACATACCAGCTTTGGGCCTGCCGAGTCAGCTGATAGGAATTCCTTTGCCTAGCCAGAAGTGATGGTTTCTTTTAGGACTCTGCCACGGGCACATCTGTGGGCTGTGCAGGAATGCATCCGCTCTCTCTGCCACGGGCACATCTGTGGGCTGTGCGGGAATGCATCCGCTCTCTCTGCCACGGGCACATCTGTGGGCTGTGCGGGAATGCATCCGCTCTCTCTGCCACGGGCACATCTGTGGGCTGTGCGGGAATGCATCCGCTCTCTCTGCCACGGGCACATCTGTGGGCTGTGCGGGAATGCATCCGCTCTCTCTGCCACGGGCACATCTGTGGGCTGTGCGGGAATGCATCCGCTCTCTCTGCCACGGGCACATCTGTGGGCTGTGCGGGAATGCATCCGCTCTCTCTGCCACGGGCACATCTGTGGGCTGTGCGGGAATGCATCCGCTCTCTCTGCCACGGGCACATCTGTGGGCTGTGCGGGAATGCATCCGCTCTCTCTGCCACGGGCACATCTGTGGGCTGTGCGGGAATGCATCCGCTCTCTCTGCCACGGGCACATCTGTGGGCTGTGCGGGAATGCATCCGCTCTCTCTGCCACGGGCACATCTGTGGGCTGTGCGGGAATGCATCCGCTCTCTCTGCCACGGGCACATCTGTGGGCTGTGCGGGAATGCATCCGCTCTCTCTGCCGCGGGCACATCTGTGGGCTGTGCGGGAATGCATCCGCTCTCTCTGCCATGGGCACATCTGTGGGCTGTGCGGGAATGCATCCGCTCTCTCTGCCATGGGCACATCTGTGGGCTGTGCAGGAATGTATCAGCTCTCTGGAGCTGCAGTTCACCAGGTCTTTTCTGCCACTGTGCATGCCATCACAGAGAGCAGAGAGTGGCTCAGTCTTCATATCTGGACTTCTAGAAGTCAGAAACCCCCATTCTCTAGACCCCTAGCTCCCCCCCCCCCGTTATCATCTTACAGAGGGGAGAGGGGAAGTGTTTTGTTGTCCATCTCCATGATGGGCTTGGTAGAGAGCTGGGGGCTGGATTTTCCAGGCTACCCTATTTCATTGTCTAATGAACTAAGTACTAAGGTACTTAGCCTAATCTGGTTCATTCTGGAAATGTTTTCTCGGAATGCAGCTGGCATGGGAACCGCCCAGAACAGGTACACACACTGGTCATCCTCTGGGTTTCCAGGGCCAACACACAGATTATGATTTTCTTAGCACCATAGGTCAAGTGCCCAGATGGGGTTAGGAGGAGCTGACAGCTCGGGTAGACAGGACCGTGTTCTGCAGGCACAGAAGAAGCAGCCGTGTTAGGGATGGGGAGACTGAAGCCGTGTCTGTGGCCCCAGGAGGCCTGATGAGGGAAGGGCTGGCAGGCAAAGCTGGCAGGAGGGAAATGAGTTGGAGAAGCTTTAAAGATCTCTTCCTATAAAATAAACGTCCAGCGGCACTGGAATTGTATGTCTTTTGTTACATCAACATGCCCAAACACAACACATGTACACTTTTGGGGGAAATCTTACCAGTTGCAAAGGCCCATATTTTCAAATTCCAAGAATCTCAGCTTGCACAGGATTGGCCCATTTTGCTCATTAACCTCCAAGGTTACTCCTTAAAAGAAGTTCTTAAAGCTATGACAACAAATTGTTTTAACTATTTTATTTGAAACAGTTAAGACTAGAGCAAGCCCTCTTGGGGTTGTCTTGTTCCCTGTTTCTGGCTCAGATGGGAAGGATGTTAATTCAATTACAAGTTCCAGCTTCTGTGCTGCCAGAGGCAGCTCACAGGGCCCCACTTTCTTCTCCTTGAGCAAGAGAGTAAGAGTCCTAGCAGGCCTAGCACGAACTGTGCTCCAAGTGATGCATTACAGCTCTCTATTTTTTTTGTTGTTTGTTGTGTGTGTGTGTGTGTGTGTGTGTGTGTGTGTGTGTGAAGATAAACTCAGGTGCCATTTTTAAGTACCACCCACATTTTTATTTATTTTTATTTTATGTGTATGAGTTTTTTGCCTGCATGTATATGAGTCTGCCTGTGTCATGCAAAGCCCACAGAAAACAGAAGAGGGCATTGGATCCCCTGAAACTGGAGTTATGGATAGTTGTTAGCCACCATGTGGATGCTGGGAATAGAACCCTGGTCCTCTGAAAGAGCAGCCAGTGCTCTTAAGCACTGAGCCATCTCTTTAGCTGCCCTTCTACATTTATTTATTTATTTATTTATTTTTTTTGAGACAACATCTCTCATTGGCCTAGAACTTGCTATGTAGGGTAGACTGGCTGGCCAGGGAGTCCCTGAGAGGCTGCCGTCTCCATTTCCCTAGCCCTGTGATTACAAGTGTGTACTCCCTGGCTGGCTTTTTCTACATGAGTTCTGGGGATCCTACCAGGTCCTTATCCTTCCCAGGCAAGCATTGTATCAACTAAGCCATTTCCCCAGCCGTCCCTGTTTATTTTTTTATGAATGATTCTTATTTCTGTTAGAGACTCCTTCAGCATTTAGGTTCAAAGTGAGGCTTTTTTAGATTTAGCAGGGCTGGAACATCATACTATGGACTGGAATTCTGTTTGGAAGGCAGCTAAGAAACACTGAAGGCTTATGGGTAGTCAAGTGCCATTCGGGGACTATATTTTACAGGTGGCCTGAAAAGGGCATTATTGTAAATAATATTTTATTTATTAATTTTTATTTTGTGTGTTTGAATGTACTGCCTGCATGCATGTAAGGGCACTTTTGTTGTGCAATGCCCATGGAGGTCAGAAGAGGGTTTTAGGTCCCTGGAACCGGAGTTATGGATGGTCGTTTGCTCCCATGGGGTGCTGGGAATTGAAATCTGCAAGAGCAGCCAGTGCTCTTAACCGCTGAACCATCTCTCCAGCCCAGAAATAGTATTATAAGCAGTGGGCTCTTAGCAAAATTACTTTCCTTGAAAATGCCCACGATGTCTCTCTCAACTGGTTCAGGCATGTCCCACTTATGAATGGATGGTGGTCCCCAAATGTGTCCCCAACAGGAAGCAGAGCTCTTTAATGCAGGGCCACATTGAGGTGATGTTAACAAGCAGCGAGATGTGATCTGAAAAGCTCACCCTGCTCCACTCTGCCTGCTTGGAAGCTCCCTCAGAGCCCCCTGCTGCCATGTCCCACCCCCACATACCCTTCCTGCTTGCTACTGGCCCTCACCTGAGCATCCCATCTTTAGCAACCAAGCTGACTGCTTTCCCCACATTCTTGAGATTCTGCTTCCTCTGCCCTCCGCCTCCACCTTAGCTTCTGTCACAGCGCTAAGACCCATCCACTGCGTCTGTTGAAAACAAGGAGGGCGGTTTCCTTATCCAAACCTGCTTCTCACCTCTCCTTTGGTGCGGAAGAGCCCGACAACCCTCCCTAGAATGGATCATAGCTGTGTCTGTGAATCCATCCGTCACCTCATCTGTCACATGGTGGAAGAGCCCCTTTGAATCTCAGCCCCACGCCCCCTTGGGGAGACCTCCCTTCCTGCACTGTCTCCCCGAAGTTGTCCCCAGGTGACGACGCTGATGTTCTTTGCTCCTCTCGTACATTACCACACCTTCTTTATTTGTGTATATCCTGGTTTAATTTCTGCTTTTTCAACTGTTGTCCATCCCAAGAGAAGGGAGGCATACATCCTTCACTCCCCAGCCTTCCCCAAAGCCTGCCCTAGCAGCTGATGTGCTGCTGAGTGCTCATGGGGTGCAGCCTTGGCAGGCCCCCCGAGTCTTAGAGAGGGCCTGACATCATGGTGACAGGCAGCTGCCAGGAAATGTAGTCTCATATTCCTTCTCAGCAACATCTGCTGGGAAATTTCTTTTCTTTGATGGTATAAATGAAGGTCTTCAAGGTGAGCTTCTGTGGGTTGACTTAGGCCACGCCTTTATGGAGATTTTTTTTTTTGCATTTTGATTGAATTTTTGTGATGTTGATGGCATTCAGATCTGCTCCCCTACCCCCACCTCCCTCCACTGCCCCCACCCAATTTAATGAACACACACGCACACACACATGAACACACACACCCACCCACACACACACACATGCACACACACACCAACAGCACCTTCATACACACACATGCACACACATGCATACACATACACACACGCCAACACATATCACACATCATGCACCACATACACACATGCACACACATACAACACAACATACACCAGCACCACACACACACGCACACACACACACATGCCACATGCCACACACATACAACGCACACACATACAACACACACAGCACACACATACACACACGCACACATCAACACCACAGCAACACATACACACACAGCAACCACCACTACATACACACACCCACACCGCCACATGCACACACAGCTATAGAGTATGATTTGTCCCGTCCCAAATGTCCTTCAGTGTGGAGTTCATCTACTGGACTACTGAGGTCCAGCCCTAACGTCACCTTAAGAACCAACTGATTCTCCTTCCCCAGCAGCTATCAGTTGACAGAAGTTCCTTAGGTTGGGTTGAGAATTCTTACCCACTTCCCCATGTCTAGGCTGGAGTTCTGTCCAGTTTGATCTTGCATAGGACTCCTGCATACTGTCACATTGCTGTGACTTCACATGAGTAACCACCCAGCAGTCTGGAAGATTCTGTCTCCTTGCGGTCATCACCTCCTCTGGCTCCTACGATCTTCCCACCTCCTATTCTGCAGTGATCCACGAGCCTTGGGAGGCAGAGGTTTGAAATAGCCACAGAGTACTTATCCTTGAGTAAGACAGCTATTTCAGACCTCTGCCTTTATATTTTAGAGTTCACTGTGGTCAGATGGTATAGAACAGAGTAATCGGATCTCCCTTTGACACTGGAAGGGACAGTCAGCCAGGAGCACAGGGACTGAGTAGGAGCTGATACTTCGCCAAAAGGCCCTGGCACAAGAGCAGACTGGAAGTCAGACAGACAGAAATGGTGCCCCAGTTTCCTTTCCTTTTGCTGTGACAAAACACCGTGATGAAACCAACTTTTTTTTTTTTTTTGGTCTTTTTGAGACAGGGTCTTCCTGAAGCCCCAGCTGTCCTAGAACTCACTATATAGACCAGGCTGGCCAAGTGCTGGGATTAAAGGCATGTGCCACCACACCCAGACAACAGATATGTTCACAGACCAACCTACTCTAGATCTCCCCCATGAATACTCTCTTCCTTGGTGATGCTGGAGTGTGTCAAGTTGACAGTTATGACCCAACTCCACAGTTGTGTGGCAGAATCCCTGCTGTCATCCCAGGAGAGGTCGGCTGACACAGGCATCATTCTCAGATGGAAAATGACAAGTTCCACCCTTTGGTGATGGATATTGTGTTAAACAGACCATGACATGGCATGGCTACTGTTTGTCCCTGCCAACTATGAGACAGCAGCTCTCCTTGTCTGAGCTGCTCAGCTTTCCTTGCAAACATACTAGGCATCAGACAGCTCTGGATGAGCACTTTTTAGCATTTGTGGGTCGAGTCTAAGGAATTTCCTCAAATAGAAAAATCAAGATTAAAAAATAATCATCAAAACACTACTTAGTCAAAATTTTTTTGCCAATGTTTTATTGAAGCTCTGTGCATTTCATACAAAATTACATTACAAATCAAATCTAGACACAGGCCCCCCTCCCTGCCCCCCCACCAGAGCTCATACATTCTGCCAAACATGTTTTTTTTTGAAGTGAGCCAATTTATTAAGCATAAGCAATGAATGTAAGTAACAGTCAATTAAAACACAATATTTTTTCAAGTATCTAGTCCAAATTTGAACAACCCAAGGTTCCATAGTCCAGTTGGAGAAGCTTGTATGCACAAGCATGTTGATCGAAATAAGAGTCCGTCTATATTGCTGTAGTCCCATGATTCATCCCAATCTCTCTGCAGCCCATATGTTCTACCATGCCTCCTCTTCTTGCAAGTTTTTCCCTGGGCTTTGGGAAGAGGGCACAAGTGGGTGAGAAGCAAAACAGTCTATTTTCTCTAGATGATTCATTTTGGACTCTTTCTGTGCATGGTTGTTCTCCCTTCATGGGTTGACAGCCTTATCAGGGGTACCATTTTTAATCCTACCAACAAAGCACAAGCAATTAGATATCGGGCATTAAACAGTACTAATTATTATGGCAAGCTAAGCTGTGAGCATAGACACAGATGTTTGGATGGTATGCTAATAACAGCCTCCATAAAGGGTGACAAGTTCTTATTGCGGCTTATAACATCTCCTAACCACTAGGGACATAAGCTTGGCATCAGCTTGATTATTCCTCCAAGGAGAGAGCTAATAGCCAATTAGATTGGGATATATATAGACACATGGCGCCACTGTTGCACAGTATCTCCAGGCAGTTGAGGTGTAGCTGATACTGACAGAGGGTCTTGCTTGTCTCAAGGAGACAAGTATTTTGCTTTATTGCTTTAGTGGCCTTTGGTAATGCTCTCTGGCATTTTAGAGGCCAACTTACATTAGCAAGTGACGTCTCAAAAACATTTTTTCCATGCTTACACCAGGTCTTCAACAACAGGGGCTTACTCCTTTCTCCTTGCATATATCCCACTTATAGGCAAAAGGCCTTTATAATTTTGGGGGCTTGATCCCCTAGCAACATCTCCTAGGCAGAATAATTCTTGTTGATAGTCAGAGCTCTCCTGTACTAATATATTTTGCTTAATATATAGCTTTTAAACATTTTACTATTGTTTGGTTCTGAATAGAGATTATCCTTTTCACAGTTCCTATATCTAGGAGTCAATTAAAAAGGTAGTTATACCATGTTTATAAAGAATGACCACTCTATAACAGTTGGCTCTAATTTACAGTTAGGAGAATGACTCAGTACCAATCATGTT
This sequence comes from Rhizomys pruinosus, assembly GCA_009823505.1. Classification (NCBI taxonomy): domain Eukaryota; kingdom Metazoa; phylum Chordata; class Mammalia; order Rodentia; family Spalacidae; genus Rhizomys; species Rhizomys pruinosus. Next base: position 644,846 of record VZQC01000088.1, on the reverse strand, counting down.
TTTTCTTTTTTCCTATAAGGGGAGAGGTAAAAGTTTTTTCAGCATCTGGAAGGTAAACTTCATTAGGGTCCATTATAAACATTTAACCCAACTAGAATTCAGAGAGATCAGTGTCTGTGACTCAGGAGTCTGAGGTTCCTTTTCTTTAAGGTTCAGATGTGGTCAGCCTCTCTGCTGGCATTTCCCAGTCATCCTGCACAGCCAAAAGTTGTACGTTTTCAGGATTTAGATTGGTGTTTTTACATGGTGGGAACATACACAATACCTCCCATGTTAGTTTCAAGATCTCAAATGAAATTTTTTTTATATTTAAAAAATATTTATTTTTTTTCATTTTTTAACAATACTGTAATTAGTTTATGATGTACAAGGCATCCTTCATGTAAAACCAATTGCAAGCAGTTGGCCCAAACCCCACACAGCCCAAGGGCCCACCATCCAGCTGGGGGCTTGTATGTACAATCAAGTTGATCAAAAGGTGTCCAATCTATATTGCTGTATTTCACTATTCACCCCAATCACAGCCCTACATTTAGAGCGAACCATGCAGCCCCCCGCCCTGGATGTTCCCTAGGCGTAGAAAGGGCACAGGTGGGATGAGAAGCAAAAAACAGGCACTTGTCTCTGGAGCGGGCGTTTTGGAGCCTGGTCAATGTCTGGCCTGGTTCCTTCGCCCGGCCAGGCTGACGTGTGCCAGGAATAACTTTTCAGTCCCTACTAATGAAGCACAGGCATTTGGATATATAGTGTTTTAACATTACTAATTGTTATGGTAATGTTATGTTACTTTGGTATAGACACAGAATTCTGGTGGTATATGTAATCCATGAGTTACATTTTTTTTTCCTGTTAAACATGACACGGTCTTACTGTGGCTTGTAACCGAACCCACCGTAGAGGATGTAAGCTTGTGGCATCAGCCATGGGTTATTCCTCCAAGGAGAGAACTAATAGCTAATTAGATTTGGGATATACAGACATATGGCTGCCACTGCTGCACAGTATTTCCAGGCTGGTGAGGTATAGCTGGTGCTGACGGAGGAGTCTTGCTTGATTCAAGGAGACCTATATTTGCGTTATTGGTTTAGTGGCCTTTGGTAACACTCTCTGGTATTCCAGAGATCAACTGTACACTTGCAAGTGCGGTCTCAATACATCTTTCCCATGCTTACATCAGGTCTTCGACAGCAGGGCCTTATTGCCTCTCTTCTTGCAGGTTTCCCAGTTTACAGGCAAGAAGCCTTTACTTTTGGGGGGCGGGCTTGGCTCCCCTGGCCAACATCTCCTTGGTAGAATAATCCATTGCTATTATCAGAGCTCTCCTGTGTTAATATATTTTGCTTAAGTGCACAGCTTAAGGAGACTTGAAAATTTATCAATAGGTTTGGAACACAGAGTTTTCCATTTGTATCCCAGGAGGAATACACCACCTCCCACCTCCCTCTTTTTGTTTTTTAAATTTTTATGTTTTGACCTATAGATACCTAAGTTGTATTACACATACCCATAAACAGGAACCAAGGTGTAAGTTTTCATTAAATTTACCCAAACAGTTTATCATTGACTGTATGCTCCTTATTTGGGAAGTAAACTTAAACTTAATTCTTTTAAATTATCCTACAAGTAAAAGAAAGTGTTACAAGGTGATATTGTATAACTCAGAAAAATATAGAGACCATTTGTGTACCTTAACCCCAAAGTTATTGTTGGAAATTCAATACAAATTATAAATAAAACAATTAACATTTTATATTCCGAATTATTCCAAATGTATTACCATTTTCACCAAAACCTTCAACCAAATTTAACTAATCTAAACATTTTACTAAGTCTTAAAATATCCTATAATATGTGGACAAAGCTTGGGCAGAGCTTAGTCAAGATTTGAGCTAACTTTAAAGACTGACTGTGCAGAAATTTGCTTTTATATGATCAATCAAAAACTTTTCAATAGTGAAGGCAAGATTTCTGTGCAATATTTAAACTAGTAAAGAGACAGGTGTGGGGCTGCTGAGTTGCCTCAGTGTGTAAAGTGCAAACCTGACATCCTGAGTAAACTCTCCAGGACCCAAGAAGGGGAGAACAAACATCTCCATGTTCTCCTCTGACCTTCACACATATGCTGTGCCATGAGCCTACACACACACACACACACACACACACAATAGTAATAATGATAATAATAATAAATACTAAATAAATAAAAAGAAATGGCTGTGTATAAAGTTTCTTTGAGTCAGTAGCATGCATGAGTTCTGGCATAATTAGAAGGCCTGGGCACTAGAGAGGCAATGCTTAGTGAAATATTCCACACTATCCTGGGGGCAGGAGGAGAAAGGGCCAGAGAGAGGGATGGACTCACAGCAAGCATGTGACTGCTCTCTCCCACTGACATACTTCAAAATTGAGTAGGCAAGGAAACTAGAATGAGGTTCTGATCTTCAAGGAGAGAACCTCTTTGGCAATATCTTGGGTTTGAGAAGGCACAAATTCTCTAGACTTTCCATCAGTCAGCTGGGAGGGTCATCTGCAGGAAGCAGGCACTAGCTGGAGGTGGACTGGGTCTTGCTGCAACTCAGGCTTGGTCTATCTCTGTTCCTTAAAGGGAAGAGACTGGCCACATCAATCTGATCTGCCTACAGAGGAAAGGCAGAAAAAGCCTTATGGAGCCCGGATGGAATGTTCATACTCAATGTATGACATGAAAGAAAGTATAATTAGAAATGATTTTAAAGACAAATTATAACTGACAAGACAAAAGGCAATAAAGTCAATATGGAGCTTCCTCACAAGACTGAAAGTTGAGCTAATATATGATCCAGGTATCTGTTCTCAGGTATATACCCAGAGGACTCTGAGACAATATATATTCCACAGAAATACTAGCACATCCATGTTTACAGCTACATAATTCTCAAGAGCCAAGAAATTAAAGCAACCTAGATACCATCAGCAGATGAACGAATACAGAAAACATGGCATAGATACACAGTGGAATTACATGCAGCTCTAAAGAAAAATGAAATCATTATATTTGCATGAAAATGCAGGGAATGAGAAATCAGTATGTTAAGCAAAATAAGCCAAGCCAGACTCAAAAAGATCAACACCATATTCTCTCTCATATGTGGAACCTAAATGAGACAGACAGTGAGAGAGAGAGAAAGAAAGAGAGAGAGAGAGAGAGAGAGAGAGAGAGAGAGATCAGATACAGATGTTAAAGTTTGAGAAACTAACTCTGATTGGTATGGTTCAAATGTTTGAAATGGAGAAAAATATGCAGAACTTCGGTAGTTGCTTAGAAACTGCAAAAAGTGAATCACACAGATATTCTATGGTCAAATAATTTGATATGTTCTTAAAATTCCTCCTCAGGGGCTGTACAGACGATACCCCCCCTCTTGTTTTGGTCTCAATGACAAACTTACGTATGATTCTGCCAAAATGCACCCTGGGAAACCAGTGAGTTTATTGGGCTTACTTACAGAGCAGTGGTGGGAGTTTACTTCCAGAGTGTGAGTGTACTCCCCCCCCCCCCCCCCACCCCCGCCGAAAGCTGAAAAGGAAAGTCTTCATCCCAAGCCTGGATGGTGGTTTCCCAATAGCTGTACAAACTGGTGAGAGAGAGAGCCCCTCCCTAGACTTCCCCAACCCATACACCCTAGCTCTCCCCGTGCCATATGCAGTCAGGGCTGAATTGCTCATCATGGGTTGGTTAGGAGGTACAGCATCACTGATGGGTGAGAGTCCCATGACCCTTGGCACTCCCTGACCCTCCTTCCATGTGGGGGGGGGGTGTGAATATACAACAAGCCCAGCTGCAAAGATCTTAGGACAGTGGACACACCAGAACCCAGGAAGAGGACATGTGTCTGTCAGAGGACAGTCCTCTACAACGTGTATGAAATAAATGAATCATTGAAATGTAAAAATTAGGAATGGTGATCTGGAAGACAGATCAAAGGACAAAAAGGAAAATAATAGGGAAGAACAGGACAGAGCATAGAAAACATAAGTAAGAGTGGAAAATCGAGGTTGAATGAGCTTGGATTGGTCTAGGAAGAGAGTGAGCCTGGGGCAGAAGCAATATCTAAGGAGGTGGTGCCTGAGAAGTTTTCAAAGGAGATGAGAAACAGCCCATAACCTCAGAACAGACAACAAAGAAGAGCTCATCTGAGCTTACAGTAATCAAACTGATGGAAATCAAAGTCTGAGAGGAAAAACTTAAAACATTAAGACAAAGAAAGACTTTTAAAGGAGCGAACTTAGGATGAATGGCTGACTTTTTAGTAGAAGCAGGCTGAGTAGAAGAAAGTGGAAAGGAAATTGAGAGGACAGAAAGTAGGAAAATCTGAATCTACAAAAGAAAAAATGGCAATTGGGTTCTTATATTGTAGAATCCCTTAAAAATAAACAATAATAATAAAAAAAAAGAAAAAATGGAGGGAGCCGGAGAGATGTCTAGTGGTTAAGAGCACTGGCTGCTCTTGTGTGGGACCCAGGTTTAGTTCCTCACACCCACATCAGGAGGCTAACAACCACCTGTAACTCCAGCTCAGGCTATCTGACACCCTCTTCTGGCCTCCTTGGGCACCTACATGAACATGGCAGACATAAATTTACCCATATACACATACCTACATCTAAAATGTTTTAAAAAGGAAAAAGTGAAGGAGACATGTTTAGAGATCAAATAGGGGGGATTAAGTTTCCTCTCCTTTCAAACTATGAACTATGGAAAGAATGTTTTCAGGTTGAACAAGAATGATAACAGATGGATGCCTGGGACCACAGGAAAATCAGGAGAACATGAAGGTTGGCAGATGGCACCCTACTGATGCTCTAACACAACAATAACAAGATGTTTACGGATTTGCAACATATGCAAATGAAATATATGAGTGCTTCACAAGAAGAAAAAATGTATTTAAACTGTCATGATTGTCATTGTTTCAAAGACAGTACAGACAGTGACAGAGAGACTAGATTAACCCGGGAGTGCATGGTTTTATCTCTGCTGTAAGCACTGAAAGGTTAAGACAGTCATATGAGGACCTGTTAGAAAAGGAAGATGAATCATAAAAGTTTGGGGTTTGTTTTTTTGTGTTTGTTTGTTTGTTTGTTTTAAAGGAAAGAGCCTGGTGTGATTAAAGGCCACACAGCTTTAATCCCTGCACTCAGGAAGCAGAGACAGGTGGGTCTCTGTAAGTTCCAGGCCAGCTAGGGCTACATTGTGAGAAGCTGTCAAGGAAAGGAGGGAGGGAGGGAAAGACAGAGGGACAGAGAGAGGGAGGGAGAGAGGGAGGGAGAGAGGGAGGGAGGGAGGAAAGATCTAGGAACAAAGTCCTAATGCCCAAGAAGTTAAGTAGAAGGGTGGACCAAATCCCACTTCAGTGAAATTAAATGAACAACTTTAAAAGAAGCATTTTGGGTGATGCAATTAAAAAGCCTAACTTCCTATATATGGTTTATAATAGATACACTTTATCTTTGTTATTGGTTTGTTTTTGATACAGGGTCTCCCTGTAGCCCCAGTTGGCTTAGAACTTGCTATATAGGCCACTGGCCTCAATATTCCAGAGATCCACCTACCTCTGCCTCTCAAGTACTGGAATTAAAGGTGTGTGCCACCATGCCTGGCTAAGATATTAGAGTATCAATATTAGAGAATGTACATTAGCAAACTGAGAAATTTATATTTATGGGTATATGTTTATATAGATACAGATGGAAATACTGGTTAAGATCTGAAGAACTTTAACACTATTAGTTGTAATAGATTTAACATACGAAGTTTGACTAGAAATAAATAAGGATGTTTATAATGAAAACGTGCCAGTTCTCCTGGCCATAATTTCTTCAGAATGATCTTAAATCATAAATATTTTCTTTATAAATTTTTCACAAAATTTATGGAACTAAAAGGAGAAATATACAGACTAGGATCTTGGTGGAGACTGTTGTGAAAAATAGCTTAACATGAGGCTGAAGAGATGGCCCAGTGGTTAAGAGCACTGGCTGCTCTTGCAGATTGGAACCTCCAGTTCCAAGGGAGTCCAGTGCCCTCTTCTGACCTCTGTGGGTATTGCACAATACGGGTCCACTTAACATACATCAGGCAATACACTTGTATACATAAAATAAATATAAAATATAGCTTAATATAGAAAAATACTAATAACAATATATATTTTACATTTCCATGTCCCAAGTGTTCATGAGGATAGAATCAGCTTAGCTCCTTTATGTTCTTATTGGGACAACAACTTTGAGTGCTCAACATGTGCTTACTGTGTGAAACAAGACTCTCCTGAGCATTTCCTAAGAGAAATAAAAATATCTAATTCCTCTTCAAGGATGGGTGCATTGTCTCTGAAGTGTGGAGAGCAAGGCTGCAGACCCTGTGGGGATGGATCTTTAACATAACTTGTAGCTCGCTGTCAATCATAGCCTGCCATTGTCCTTGTTGTTGCTCTGTTGCCGTGATAAATGTCATAACCAATGGCAACGTGGCGAGAAAATGGTTTATTTTAGCTTATAGGTCACAGTCCATCTTCAAGGGAAGACAAGGCAAGAGCTCAAGCAGGAACCGGAAGGCAGGAGCTGGAGCAGAGACCACTGAAGAACACTGCTTACTGGCTCGCTTGCTTCCTCTAGCTTATGCTCAGCTTCCCTTCTTATACACCCAGGCCTCAGATGGCACTACCCACAGAGGGGCATTAAGAAAATACCCAACAGACATGGTCACAGGCCAGCTGCATGGAAGCAGTCTGAATATGTTGCCTCATCTCAGGTGACTTCAGTCTGTGTCAAGCTGACAAAAACTAGCCAGTACAGCTCTATGGGATGATTTTGGAAACTCATCAGCCTGAGAGCTTGACCCATTTCTAATGCTGTCAGTGTGGTAGATACTGTGACAATGGCCTCACAGTCAGGAAATGCAAATAAAGCATTTATGGTGCATCAGGAAGCCAAAGCAGTCATGGTAAGTAGAGGCCTTGCTCCGCAGAGCTGTTCCCCCTTAAAACTGGCTTGCAGCAAGGCTGGCATTCAAAACACTGCTTCTTTCCTGCCCTCTGGCCTTGCAAAGGCTATTTAAAAATAATTTCCCTTTGCCATATCCTCTGGTTTTGCTCAAAGCATAATGCCTTCAAAATTGCCCCAAAGCAGCATAAGTCTTTCTCTGACCCAGAATGAGCCCCAGAGAGGCACGTGCCACAGGAGTCTTCTCTTTCTTACGCGATTCGATGGCCCTTTTTGGGAAAATGGCCTGTGCGCACTGTTACATCTCCGCCCTGATGATCTCAGCAGCTGTTTAGCCATTCCCACTAATGCAACGTCACCTTAGCAGAAGGGAAATGGCAGGTTACCTGGGAGAGCCCCGCAAGTCTGCCTGCGCTGTCCCCGTGTGTGACGATGGCAGGGGCACACAGCTCAGTGTGAGCGACTGAAACACAGAAAGCTGGAGACCCCTAGCAACGTATGTAAACATCCCAAGTGATGCATGAAAAAGAGGGTCTGTGCTTCCTAAAACAGCCAGGGGCCACCGTGGATGTAAAGAAATACTAATTTCAGGCCTGGAGCATGCAGCTCAGTGAGTGGGGTGTTTACCTAGCATTCTTGAAGCCCTGGGTTTGAGCCCTAGCACTTCATAAACCAGATATCCTGAGGCACACCTGTATTGCTACTACTCAGGAGGTCGAGGCAGGAAGACCAGAAGTTCAAGACCATCCTCGAGGACACCCCGGGTTCTGTAAGTCTTGGTCTCAAAAATAAACAAACAAAAAAACATTAATATCACATTTGTAAAAGTGATTAAGACACCAATTACTTTAAAAATGATGTTAGTTAGCCCTCTCTGACTTACTTTCTCAGGATCAGGGCTCTTATAGGCAAGCAGGCTCCCAGTCTGTCCGGTCTTGAGCCTGCAGTCTTCTCTCCTTGATGTGCACCACACTGATCCATACCCATGCTTCCTCTTCATCCCCCACTGTAAGTCACCTCCTTCTGGGGCTCATTATCACTGTGCCCAAGGAGTAGATGTTAGCGGTAGCAGTAACGAGGATTTTACTGTATTAAGACAAAAAGTGCACGCAGTTCAGGCAGCCCTCATTCCGTGAAGATGCATTCTTCAAAGAGCCCTCTTCTTTCTAAACGATACTTTCCAGCAGTGAGTTATGATTTAGGGTCATTTTGTCTGATGTTTATAGAGAGCATTTCAAGCTCTTGGGACCCTTCTTCCCTTCCACCCTTCTGAACCTCAGACCCCTACTGATGATCTTAGCGCCCTCATACGAGGGGCGAATTCTTTCCATCTCTCTGTGTTCTCATAATAATTTCTGTTTTGCTGAAACTCATTTATCATGTTCAGACTATCATAAAAGACCAATTACTGTCTTTAAAAAAAAAGTGCTGACTTTCTACTATTCAGCCCAAACTCTGTGAGCTCACTCACAAAAAGAACACAGATCCAAATGACCCAGAGATGGTCAGGGCTCCCCGGGAGTCCTGTGTCAGAGAAGGAAGGTCTGAAGGCAGAAGGTTTGGTTGGGGAGTTTGGCACCAAAGCACACTTGGTGAGTCCAAATGGACAGTTTGGAATGGTAAAAGCCCGGGGTGTGGACGGTGGGAGTGAGTTAGAGGAACAGTAAAAGAATTAAGGCAAATGATCATTTGACTTGAGCATCAGGGTGGGATGGCCCGGGAATCCCTGTGGAGAACACACTGCAGATTGTTGCTTCTCCAGAGAATGTTGAAACTTAGATAAGACCAGGATGTTTTTGTACACTCTTTGGACTGAAACTTGTTCTTAAGTGGCTCAAGCTGTCCCGTAGTCCTGATACATGCTACCCACACGTGTTCCTTCCATTTGAAAATGATTAAGTAATTAGACCCCAGTCACAGAGAATAAAGTCTGATTTAAGGAGGCAGAGCATTAACTGGGCCTTCAAATTAGGGAGGACACAGGAGAGTTTGCAAGAGACGATGTCTGCAGTTTGGGTGGGAGGAGAGCAGACCAATGCGGTTTTTCTCTTCTCTGTGTTTCTCACTGGACTCCTAACCAGACCCTGTCTTTGCTTTGTTCAGAATAAAATACAACCTTGTATTGTCTTCAAACTCTGGACAGGTAGTCACACCCTATAGGCCCTGACCATTTGTGAACACAACTCCTTCCTCCAGAAACCCACTGGACAATCAGCCTGCCATCCCTGTGTTCTTCTGGCCTATGTTCTGGGCACATTTAACCCAGAAACATGAGGACTACAGTTCCCTCCCATGGACATACCTCACTCTCCCTTTCCATGAGACCCGAAAATGAATCTCTTTCAGAGTAATTCACATCTACCAGCTCCTTGCATGCTGTCATTTCCAGAACTAGATGGAAGTCATTCACCCCAACATATGTTGAATGTCATATTCTGGCATATTATTCACCCATTCAAAGGTGGTCTCCAAAAGTACATAATACATCTGTTCGCATATGTAAATAAAATAACAAGAACGGAAGCTGTGTAAGCTAGTTTTCTCTTAGTACTTACTAAGTTATAGACCATCTGGTTGAATACAGCTATAAAAAAAAAAAAAAAAGGAAAATTCAAGCCAGAGTTCGTCCACTATGGCACTATTGACATTTGGGGTGGATTATTCTTTGATGGAGCCAGGGAGAGTCTGTCCTGGGCTTTGAGGAATGTTCAGCATTGTGCTGGTTAACTGTGACTGTCATCTTGATTACAGCCTAGAATTACCTGGAAAGAGAGAGTCTCAGTGAGCGATTGTCCTGATTAACTGATAAAGGAAGACCCAGCCCACTGTAGGCAACTCCACTCCTTAGGCAGGAAGTCCTGAACTGTGTAAGAGAGCTGAGCACAGACCTGCAGGCAAGGGAAGATATATATGTGTGTGTGTGTGTGTGTGTGTGTGTGTGTGTGTGTGTGTAGTTTATTCTTGCTCCTTACTGTGGATGTGGCGTGACCAGCTGTTTGAAGTTCCTGACTTGATTTCCCCATAATGATGGACTGTAACCTGAAATTGTAAGGTGAAATAAACCCCTAACTTTCTCAAGCTGCTTTTTGTCAAGTCGGAGTATTCTGTCCCAGCAGCATTAATTAGAAAGTTGAGGCTTCCTGCTCCCTACCTTGTAGATTTTGTTAGCAGCCCTCACCCACGAGGGCAGCACACAGAACTGTCCCAGACAGTGCCACACCTGGGGGCAAAATCACTCCAGGTGGAAACCACTGATTTCAACCCACTTCACTGAAATAGATGCGCTTTTTGAATACTTGTTTTTAATTCAGTGGATTAAATTTTAAAGACCTGGTAATAGATGTCTTGGAACCGCTGTGATGTTGATATTTTTCATTATGATGGAGCTGTGGTGTTGTGGACTGTTGTGAACAGTGTATGTGAATCTATGACCAAGTACGAATGAATCAACATTGTGGACTTTTACATCAGGGCTCAAAAACAATTATCTTGAGGTTTCTGTGTAGAGTGCTATTCTCCAGCGGGCTCAAGAACACGAACGATTGGACTTCTGCAGTAAATAAAACTGAGCTTTTTATGTCAATAACAGAAATGTTCAAATGGTATTTCAGTATTCTTGGTTTGGGTTTCTCTTTTCTTATTCTGTGTGTGTAATGTGTTTGTGGAGGGGAACATGCATCACATGCATGGCACAGTGGTCCTGTGGAGGTCAGAGGACAAACTCAGGCATCAGTGCTTTCTTCCCACCTTGTTTGAGACAGGGTCTCCTGTTGCTCAGTGCTGTGTGCCCCAGGCTCACTGACCTGTAAATTCTGAGAGTCTCTTGTCTCCACATCCCACTGTAGAAGCATGGGGATGACAGAATCTACATTAGTGCACTCAGCTTTACGTGTGTTCTGGGGAAAAGGAGAGTGCCCTGGCTGAAGGAGCCCCTGCATGCGTGGCGCTGACACTCTCCCATTTATTCATCTCGTGTCTTGACAGGTCCCTAAGCTGCAGGTGCTCATGAGCACAGACTGAGCTGGTTTCTGTCCCTACTAGCCAGTCTACTTCTCACTGCCTCCTCTCTTAGGACACTGTGTTTTGAGATCCCAGCCAGAGGGGGCATCATCAGTGCTGCTTCTTAGGAGATCAGTGATCTGGTTCTTTGCCCCCGGCCCTGGGACTCTGTTGAAAGTTCCACCCAGGTTTCCAGCCTCTCAGCTTCTCAGGTCTACATTGCCTTCTGTGGGTTGGCTATCCCTCGATTCTTTGACTTACCTTCAGCTTTCTTTCTCCATTTGGGTCGTGGTCCCACTGGCTTGAATTAGTTTAAAGTCTCCGTTACTTTCAAGTGTAGTTTCAAACTATTCTCCCATTTTATTTTTCTAGCTATTTTCAGAAAAAGAAGGGATTTACATAGATTCATGGTCAGAAGCAAAACTCCTTTGTCCTTGAATTTTGGTTTATGGAGTATTGTATTTTAGAGTTCCTGGGTCATTCTGTAACCGTTGCCCTGGGGAGGCACACAGGGGTTTTCTGACTTTTCACTGTAAGCCTGGCTGAGTATCTTGTAGCTTGTGTCTGCACGTGGCTTCTACTTACTTCCTCTAGATGAATTCTTGGGAGTGGAACTGTTGACTCAGAGCTGTGCACATTTCTAAGGAGTATGATAATGACTTCCAGATTGCCTCGTGGAAGGCTGGACCAATTCACACTTCTACCAGCTGTGCATGAGAATGCCCATTTCTTGGCATCACACCAACACCGGCGTCTCATACTTTAATAGCTCTGGCCTAGCCCTGGGCAGCTACCAGGTTGGCTGGAAGAATTGTTGCATTAAAAGCTTTCAGTAGTTTGAACCTGTGGGTCACAATTCATAGGATAAATCTGTAGGTAAAGTGACAAGGCCTGTGGTTCAATAAAAAGCTAGCAGAGCAGGGCCAGGCCAGGGAAATCTGGAATAATCACAGCTCTAGGGAAGAGAACTCGGGGTCACACTGGGATCACAGCAGCTAAGCTAATGCTCTCCTGGATGAAATGTATAGACCTGGAGGGTACAGGTCAAAGGGTAGAGGGGGTTCATGGACTCTAAATTAGGTGCTCAAACCAGAACTGTTCCAAGTGTGGCTACATTGAAAGGAGATCCTTATATAACTGACTAGGTACCAGATCCAGTGTAGACCAATGCCTACGCAGTCACTAGACTGGGGGGAAAGCAGTTGAAGGAGCTGGTATGTAGCCTCCATAGATGGTTCCAGGAGGGCGGTAACTTTTTAAGCAGCTTTCTTGTCAGCTACATGTTAAAATATTTAAAAATAAGAAACAGGATACTGTACACCAAACATAAAAATGCTTTGGACCCTTTTCTCAGTGGTTCCCATACAGAGATGAGCGTGAGCCTGTTGTTCTGTCCAGGCCCAACTTCTCATGACCTCCAGCTGCCGGGACTTGATGTGTTATAGAAGTGGAAGTGTGGAGGTGCAGGATTTTTCTCTGTGTGGGCACTGTGTGTGCACATGTGAGCATGTTTATATGCATGTGTGAGCATGTTTGCATGCACACGTGCATGGATGTATGCAAGTGTGTATGCATACACGTGCATGCACATGTGTCTATGCATACGCATATGTGTATGTCTGTGCGTGTACATGTATGTTTGCATGTACGTGTGTGCATGTGTCCTGTCCACTCCACACCTGTGATATTTGCTTTGTTTTGGGTTGACCCCCTTTCTAGCATCTTTCCAGGGTAGTCAAATTTTAAACACTGTGCAGTAGAATGGGGCGAGAGTGCAGGTTCCTGCTGTGCAGAGGCAGAAAGCCCTCTCCACTTTTCTCAATGGGCTTTATTAAACTCTCTTATTATTCCCATAACTTCAGTTGATGGTCTTGTGAGGTTCTTAGGAGTGATTCTTCTCAGTTCTACTTGCTGGACTGTGTAGTTTGCTGCAAAACAAAAACTGGAATGTGAAAACCGGAGTGTTGTAGGGACCGAAGGGCAAAACTATTCTCAGATAAAAGGGACGGAGGTGGGGCCAGTGCCCCTGGCTAGTGGGGTAGCCTTTGCTGTCAGTCCCAGACAGTGCCCCCCACCATGTGCCGGCCCCACCCTAGTGTCAGTATGAGCAGTGTACTTTAACCTCTTCCTGGTATGCCATGTTCATAGTGAGGAAACGAGCTCACATTGGATGACGCTGACTAGGCCCTCCTGTCATAAGTAATGGCACTTCTAACTTATTTGGGAGGAAGAAGAGACAGTCATGAAAAAATGAGTTCTAGTTTCTTGTGGAGTTGCTAGTGGGTTTTTCATCCTCTGCTGAGCCTAGATTTTTCCACTGATGAGAAATGAGCGTGGAGATCTTTCATTTCAGCATGATGGCCAGATAGAAGTTTCTTGATTCCAGCACAACTTTTAGGTAAGATCTTTCCTCATACTGAAGGAAAACACACAGACACACACAGACACACACAGACACACACACACACACACACAATTTAGTTTACACAGAATATCTTAGTAATTCATCTAGAAACCTCTGCATTAGTCTCTTAAATTTTTACAATAGAAGATTTTCAACAGGAAAAAATGTTTTTCAGCAGGATTGATTCTCAGGAATCCCTATGACCTTCTGTCTCCTGGACATAATGGAAGTTTGCTTTTCATCAGTTAGAATCTTATTGGTCAGTTATAAATTATTCATACACACGGGATCTGTCTGCTGACTTGTCTCCTCTTTTTCTCCTGTTATCAGCTCAGCGCCCACTGGTTCTATCATCTTGATTGACTCGCTGCCTAATTCTGCACTGCTTTCTGTAAGGGAATTCTCATGAAGGAAGCAGTTCTTTCCTTCTCCTCTGGGGATGGGAATGAGCCCTGTCAGGTGGTGGGGGTGGGGTGGGGTGTTGAAAGTGAAGGTGCAGCTGTGGCTGTGTTCTCTGTCCATGTCCTGTAGTTCCCACAGCGACTGTTTTAACTGCTGTCTTAGGCTGTTTGAATGAACATGGTCCCACAGGCTCCAGGTGTTTGAACACTTGGTCCCTAGTTAGGAGGTGTGGCCATGATGTTTCACTGCCTCCTGTGCCTGCTTGAAGAGGAAAGCCGTCGCCTTTCTGCTCCTGCCACCTCATGTTCTGGCTCTCCTGCCTTGAGGGACTCTTATCCCTCTGGAACCATCACCGAAATAAAGCTCATCCTGGCTTTGGTCATTGTATTTATTCACAGCATCAGAAAACTAACTAATACAGAAGTTGGTACCAGAGAGTGAGCTATTGCTGTCTAGTGCCTGACCATATTTGGGGGAGGACTGTAGGAAACATTGGACGTTTGAACCAAAAGTGATTGAATGCTATAAGCACAGCTTACTGGGCCATTCTAGCAAAGGCTGTGCTCAAGGTCCTGTAGGGGGAGATGAACACAAGGCCTTCAACAACTAGGATAATTTGGCAAAGAATCTAGGTGCAGTCTGCCCTAAGAGCTTGCCTGAGGCTGAGTTAAAAAGTAATGAATTTCTTCTTTGGCAGAAGAAATTTCAAGAAAGCCTAATGTTGAATCTGTGGCATGGTTATTAATGATGAACGTTATGCATATCTACAATGAAAAAGAGTAAATGGGGCAAAAGAATTACTGAATGTGCAGTTGGAAAAGAACAGGTGGATCTTTGTGAGTTCAAGGCCAGCCTGCTCTACAGAGTGAGTTCCAGAACAGCTAGGGCTACAGGGAGACCCTGTCTCAAAAAGACGGAAAAAAAAAAAAAAAAAAAAAAAAAAAATAGCCTTTGGGGCTGGAGAGATGGCCTAGGCGATTAACTGAGCTACAGATCAGCTCTTGTGCAGAGGACGACGAGGTTTCGATCCCCACAATCGTCACATGAGCGGATGAGAACGCGCGTCTATAACATCGAATTCCAGGAGAAATCCCAGATATCAGGTGAATCGTGAACACACCCTCTTCTGGACCTATCACGCGGACTATTCTGATGCGATGCGACAACGGGTGCACAAACTTGCATGCAGACAGTACATTCATACACATAGAGAAATAAATAATAATAAAAAAAAAGATTAGAGACCTTAAGGAGAGACTTCCGGATTTGTACTTGAACAGTGGAAAGAAGACCCTCAGGGCAAGACCACACCCAGCTAAGCTTCCAGTTTGTGAAAGGAAATGGTTGAGGGGGGTTTTTGCTCCTAGAAAACCACAGCTTACAAAAGCTGCTGGTAATGCATCTGAGGAGGGAAAGGTCCATCCTACACTGCTGGCTGAACTCGGCAGTTCTGTGGTTTCAGGGAAGAAGGCCCTGGAAAGCCAAGAGGCCCTGAAAGGACATTGCATGAAGCTGTGAAGGTCAAGCCTGGTTGCAGTGGAGACCCCAAGATATTGGTGATTCTGGAGCCTTGAGATATTTGCCAAGGAGAGTTGTACACAGGGAGCAGTACCAGCCCAAGAGAGACGTATGTTAAAGGTGAAGTGGAGGAGGTCTTGAGCCATCTAGGCCCTTTGGAACTAAGTACCAAACATTGGCATGGAGCCACATGATTTGGTGTTGTCCCTGTCAATTTTCAGTCATTTTTTTTTGTTCCAGAATTTCTTCACCATGTCCTTTCCACCATTAATGGACTCTCCCTCTCAAATCATAACCCAAACAAATGCTTCTTTCTATTATTTCCTTGGTCACTGGGTTATTCACAGCAATAGAAAAGTAACTAAGATATAGGCCAATTCGAGAAGGCTCCAGACAAGCTAAGGACTCAGGTGTGATTTCCCACCCCACCTTCAGCAGGTTTAGACTTCCTATCACTCCTCCCCTCCTCATCCCCAATTCTCTATGTTATGAAAGAAAGTTCCCAGAAAAATCCTGCATCTTGGACTGAACTTCCTGCAAGGGTGAACAACTGATTAGCACTTCAATGACTGTGGAGAGTTTGGACTGCTGCAGATCCTGAGGCTATTTATAATTTATCTTGGGTCCTGTTTACCCCCTAAATAGCCACTCCCTGCCCACCTCTGTTTATGACCTAACATCCTGTGACTAACAGATAAAAACCTTTTGAAATGTATTAACTTAGCAGACCACCAGACTTCAGCAATTAAAAAGTGAAGAATGTCATCAGACAGCTTCCGAAACCACCCCTGCTTTGCTATGACCCTCCTACTGAATGTGTCTACCAATGTATTTGAAAAGTGTCCTGATTTATGACTTTTCTTTGTTCTGTTACTATAAATCCATAATGCAACTGTTACCACACTGGGACATGGAATTATGGGTAATCTGAATCTGTGTTCCCAGGCTATGGTCACTCCTGTTTGGCTCCAGAATAAACTACCTCTTAACCCCTTTGAGATGAGAGTTATGCTTTTGCATCAGCAATTTTAATGATGAATTTAACGACCTACCTTGTCAACACAGTGTCAGCACCTCCACGGCTGATATAGCTATGTTTTAGGTCTAGGCTGTCTTACTGACTCTGAACTTTGAAGCAAAGATCAATATTGCTTATCAAGGTCGACAGCCTGTACTTAGCATGGTGTCATGATCTGTCATGTAAATATTTGAGGAAGAAATGGGGGACCATTTCATAATGCACCAATAGCATAAATCACAAAGCATTGGCGGCAGCTGCTGCTTCTTCTTCTTCTTCTTCTTCTTCTTCTTCTTCTTCTTCTTCTTCTTCTTCTTCTTCTTCTTCTTCTTACTTTCATTGGCGGACCTCCCACCTCTGAGGGCTTTCCTCCTCTCCAGTGGGTTCCGCTCTTCCTGCCTCTTTCCTCCTTTCCCTGCTTTCTTCCTCATCCCTCTCTCCCCACTTCCTTCCCTTGTCTTTCTGCAGTACTGGGGATGAAACCTCGTGCATACTGAGTACTGGGCTCCATCCTTAGCTCCGACTCCATGCTTCCTGTATACAAGAAAGCTTGAGGTTCTTTCTGGTCGATTCCCCAAATTGGCTGAAGTGTCACATTACTTGACTATTCCACAGGCAGAGCAGCTCCACACCGGGCAGAACAGGACCTACTGTTTTTAGCCACCACCTGGGATGCTGGGAACTGAGTTGGGGTCCTCTGGAAGAGCAGCCAGTCTTCACAATCACTGAACCATCTCTCCAGCCTGCTAAAATGTTATTTTTGAGAATATCTTGCTTAGTCTATGTGTATGTGGTGGTGATACACATGTCAACACCTATGTATAGGTCAGAAGAGAATCAACATTCTCTCCTACCTTTATGTGAGTTCCAGGGATCCAACTCAGGTTATCAGGCTTATGTCATAAGTACCTTTACCTGTGGAGTCATGTTGCTGACCCTTAAACTTTATTTTGATTGACTGATCATTGTACATATTTACTGGGCACAGTATGATATTTCAGTAGAGGTGCCAATTGTCTAATGATCAACTCAGGATATTGGCCGCATACAGCTTCTCAAGTGTTTGACTGTTTCTTTGTGAGGAGAACATTCAAGTCCCTCTCTTATTTTGATTTATGTGATACAATATCATTTGATTTCAGGCCAAGGATCGTAAAGTCAAATGCACTCACAGGCCCAGCTGGTGAAGGGCCCAGGCCAGTGTGATAGACGGCCTCTTCCCTTTGGGCTCCTTGTGTAGATGCAGTAGAAATGGGCCTGCCTGGAGGACTCAGCAACCCCTCCCCAGTGGCAGCCAGAAAGTGTAAATCCAGGGCTGATCTTTTTCTGAATTTTTTTGCTTCTTCTGCGAAGTTGCTCATCTGGAGCTGCCTGACTCTCCTCACTATGAGATGCTTAGCCGCTCAACAAATGGACAGCCTTGAACAGGCCAGAACTGGCAATGGCTGCCGTGCCAGAGTTGTGCAGGTCATCGGCCTGCGCAACATGGTTGAGGTTAGATGTTCTGGAAACATGGTCCCCAGACTGGCGGCCTCAGCACCTCCTGGGAACCTGTTAGAGATAGGGATGCTGGGACCAGTGAGATGGCTGTTCAGTCCCATTCCTGAGGGCCTAGGTTTGTATCCCCAGCACCCGGTGTAAACAGCCTGTTGCTGCGATGTGAGCCTGTAATATCAACATGGGAAGCAGAGGCACACAGAGGAGCCCTGGGACGTACTGACCAGCAAGTCTAGCCAGTTGGTGAGCTCCAGGTCTGTGAGAGACCTTGTCTTAAAAAGTAAGATGCAGAGCTGGGCGTGGTGGCACAGGCCTTTAATCCCAGCACTCGGGAGGAAGAGGCAGGAGGATCTCTGTGAGTTCAAGGCAAGCCTGGTCTAGAGAGTGACTTCCAGGCTAGCTGGGGCTACAGGGAGATCCTGTGTCAAAAATACCAAACTAACTAACTAAAGAACTAACTAACTAAATAAATAAGTAAGTAAATAAATAAATAAATAAATAAATAAATAAAATAAGATGCAGAGGGTTAAGGAAGACCCTGGGTCCACACAGCTGCTGCCACCAGCTACCAGCCCCTCCCAGCCTGCCCCGAAACCTTCTGCCTTACAAAGCAGGTCCCATTTCACTGCGATGTTGGCCACTACGAGATCTGTTTCTGGGCCATTACGGACCGCTGAGGCCTTCTTTGTGACCTGGCTTAATTTTTTTTTTAATCCTATGGTTTTCTTCATGAATTTTCAGGACTTTTGTAATCTTGTTACTATCCAAGCTCCACTTCCTAAATTTTAAGAACTTGAATTGAAAGTTTAAATTAAAGGTGCTGCTGGTAGACTTACCAGCCAGTGGACGCCCAGTCACCACGACAAACCCTGGAGTGCTGGATGTGAAAATGATGCTGGTCGTCTCAGCTCCAGCGTCTCCTGGGCTTTGATGCTTGCCTCTCTGCTGATCTCTGCTTCCTGCCTTCTCCTCCCTCAGTCCCTTGGTGTGCTGTGTGGTGATTTGGTGAGAGAAATCATGCTTCTGTCTCCCTTTCCCTCCCCTCCATACCACATATGAGGTTCAAGTTTTATTATTGCAATAAAAGTACTTTATGCTTTTTTTAAAAAAAAACAGATGACAGCAACAACAACAACAACAAAAAGAAGACACCCAGCATCAGTCTCTGGCCTCCAACATACTCACACACAAGTGTACCTGCACACCCTGACACATAGACACTACACACACACACATCTGCATATACCCAACTTATAATCCATGCAACTTATAATCCACACACACACATATACACATGTACACACGCATACACATACCTGAACATACCCAGACACATAGTACACACACACACACACACACACACACACCCCTGCACATACCCAACTCATGGTTCACATACATACACATACTCACACATACACATACCTGCACATACCCAGACACATTGTACACACACAGTCACATACCTACACATAGTCCATACACACACAAGTGCACAGATGTTTGCATGCATGTACACATGGGATGTAGATGTAGATGCTGAGGTAGGCTGTACTCCAGCCCTACAGAATCAGAAATGGCAGCTCTAGAAACTTAACAACAGCTCCATGTGATTTTGATAACATGTTTAAATTTTAGACTTCTTTTAACTCTTTCAGTTGGCTGTTGGAAAAATCAAAATTTCATGACACAAAACCACATGAAGTTTGCATTTTATTGTCCATAAATAAAGTTTTATTAGAATACAGCCTTGATTGTGTTACCTGTGGCTATTTTTGAGGTACAGTGGGAGATTGGGAGAGCCATGACTGGGACCACGTACTTCACAAAGCTTGAAGTGCTTGTTCACCCTGCTCTGGAATGCTGAGTTGGGGGAGGAACAAAGGGCAGATTGAAGTTCATGGGCTGCCGAGGTAGTGCAGCTTCAGACCAAGGTAGAGGAAGAAGTGCTAAGAACTGCATTAATAAGCAGAATGGAGAACAGGACACAGATGGCCCTAATGTATGATGGTTCGACTTTATGATGGTACAAAAGCAATACGCACTCGGTAGAGGTTCTGCTTTGAATTGTGAGTTTTGTTCTTTCCTGGGCTAGCATCTCAGAATGATCCTATCTGGGCATCAGCCAAGAGCTCTGTGAGGATCACAAGGGGAAACATACCACATTCTACGTGTGATGCCCTAAATTTGGGCCAGCCCATGTGGTAGCTAATCTAAATTATCAACTGGACAAGATCTAGAATCACCGTGGAGAAGGGCCTCTGCACATGCCTGTGAGGGGCTGTCTTGATAAGGTTCATTGTGGCAGGAAGACCCAGCCACTGTGGGTGGCACCTTTCCCTGGGCTGGGATCAGGACCTTATAAAAAGGAAAAAGTGCTGGGCTGGAGTGGCTCAGTGGTTAAGAGTGCCGAATGCTCTTGCAGAGGACCCAGGTTTGATTCCCAGCACCCACATGGCAGTTAAGGATCATCTTAACTCCAGTTCCAGGGGAATCCGTCGCCTTCTTCTGACCTCCGTGGCATTGCACGACACAGGTGCACCAACCTACATGCAGACACGACACAGGTGCACCAACCTACATGCAGACAGTACACTCATACACATACAAAAATAAATTAAAAAGTAAAAAATAAAATAAATAAAAAAGGAAAAAGTGCACTAAGACTTAGCATTCAATGCTATCTGCATTGGGTTGGACAGAGATGGAAAACTAGGTCTGTAAAAAGTGGAAATTCCTTCCTGTCCAGTTAAATGAGGGGCTCCTTAGACCTAGGGTTGCTGAGCCCTGCATTTGTCCTTCAGTCCTCAGGACTGGGACCAGGGCTGCAGCCACCAACTCCTGAGGACCTCCTCCATCAGCATTATCTCCTCATCTTCTACCTACTGATTCAGAGGTTCCAAGAAACCATTAAACTGAGGGCAAAGCTGGTGACAGTCATAATCGAGTTTTCATCTGAGCATCATGACACATGAATTCTCTTTGCAAGGTCTGTATCAAGCTTGGAGCATGAGTTTTCATGATACAGTTAGAATGGGTTTACAAAAACTTAGCAATTAGCTGTAATTCTATTTGTAATAGGAGAGCTTGTTTGCACTTGGCTTCTCAGAGTCCATAGCAACTTGGCAGTGTGGTTGTGATCAATAGCAACCCTCTTTAAACGGCTTGTTATATTCTGCTAATGTTTATTTGAAAGAGATTATTATGATGCTTTATAAATGGCACTCAGTCAACATGGGGGTGGGCACTCTCTCTAGGAGACAGTTTGCTTGCAAACAGACCAGCAAGTTAAGCCATTAACTTCCTCTGACTGACAGTTTTGAAATGGTGTTGCAGGGGCAAAGAAGCATCCACGAATGTTTCCAGACCTCAAATTAGTTGATAAATGAATTTTGAATTGGAAACCACGCTTTCTGGTTAGTACACACAGTGTGTGCTCTTTTACAGCTCATGGTATTTTATGACTTTGAAGGTCATTCCCCACAAACAATTCTTTTTAAAAATGTTTTATTTTTTAATGTTTATTTTAAAATTTTATTTATTATTTTTATGTATATGAGTATATGGCCTGCATGTATGTAAGTGCATCTGTGTCATGCAATGCCCACAGAGGAGAGAAGAGGGTGTCAAATTCCCTGGAACTAGAGTTACAGGTGGTCCTCTGCAAAAGCCACCAGCACTTTTAACCACTGAGCCATTTCTCCAGCCCCTCAAAAGCAATTCTTTGTGCCATCCCATAACGGTTTAATATCCTGATTATATCAGTAAGAACATCCTAGGAAGTGTTACCTTTAAACTGTTTCTCAAATCAAGATGAAGTACAGTCCTATACTTTATGCTCTATTCATACAAGGTTTTATGTCCTTCCAATCTTATTCTGTGACACCGGTCACATATGGCTTATATAAAGTCATCTTCCCATATGTAAGAAAGAGGAAAGACGATTTGCTTCCTGCCATCAGTCCAGGACTGGCTAGGTGCCTGACTCATAAATAGGCCCCCAATTAATAAACATATAATTTTCATGAAAAATTAAAGGAAAAATTTATTATACCCATTTAGGTCTAAATACAAAAAGCTTATAAAAGAACTACTATTTGGGTAAACTGCCATAAATAATAAGTGAAATGGTGTCTCACCACTGTCTTGCTGGGAAATCACAGTTCTCCTTATGATTGGGACATTTTACCACCCAGTTTCCATTGCACTAACAACAACAACAAAAACAATACTCTTCCTCATTCTCCTTTTTCTCCTTCCTCTTCCTTTCTTTTACTTCCTCTTCCTCCCTCTCTTCTTCCTTCTCCTGCTGCTGCTGCTACCATCGCTTTATCTCCAGGTCCTCCCTCTTAGTCACACCTTCACAGTTCCATTTATCCAGTGAGTTCACATACCCATGGTTGTCCAGGATGGTGTGCAGATAACATTATTCTACTGTAGACAAGGAAAGTGTTGTCCCCATTTTCCTAGAGAGAAAACTGAGGCTCTGGGAAAGGAATGACTGGACTGCAGGCCGTGGCTACTGCTGCAGCTGGGGACAGCCTACTAACTCGAATGCCCTCCCACACCATGTTTTTCAAGAAAAGATGAACTAGTTCTTTGTACTATTACTATGGTTTATGGTGTACAGATTGTTCTATGGCCCCAACTTTCTACCTATGGAGCTCCTGGAAGGAAGACAGGTGCTGAGCCTTCTACTTCTGGGCTGTCAGAGGGGTATTGAGGTTTCTAAAGGGGATCTGAGTCCTGACACCAAGCCAGGCTTTCTCTGTATAATGACACTCCTCATCAAGGACCCTCATTTGCAGAGGTACCAAGAGGCTGGTACCTCCTGTGTGGCACAGGCTGTGCCTGTGGCTAGGGCTGTAGGGGTGCTCATAGGCCCCGCAGGGATGGCTGATGGATGGCAAGTTCTCATCTGAGCCATTGCCACTTCATGTCACTGAGCCATGGAGGTGACCATGTGGGTGGATAAATCTGCTTCTCCTTGCAGCCTACAGAGATGAAGAGGTGAGAGGGCAGACAGGCCTGAGTACCCTCTGTCAAAGGGCAGACAGGCCTGAGAGCCCGCTGTCACAGCCTGCTGGGTGGCTGTCAGCTGAGTCCCAGCTGGAGGGTGATTTCAGCTGTCTGATAAAAGCAGTCCTATCTGCTGGCTGCCTGTTCCCATGGCATCCTGTCCACAGACTATCATGCTACCACAATGTACTGTCCCCAGGCCATTATAATATCACCCCATGGGCTTGTTACCAGGTCACCAAATGGTCTTGTCTGTGGACTGTAATGTCACCATACTGTCCACCATGTCACCATCATGTCTAGAGTCCAACCCTTGGCCCAAGGAGGCAGGGGTCTAAGAAAGCAAAGTTCCCTGAAACCTCCCATCCTGCCCCTTTCCAGCATCGCCCCTCGGGTAGACCCAAGGCTTCTGCTCTCTCTGCCCCACCTCTCTTCACCTATTATTTTTTTCTTAATGCCCATTCTATCATAAGTTCTTAAACTCCTCTTCTAGTGGCCCCAGGCAGCACCTCTCTGTCCTGGTGTGGGGTCTTAATTCCTGAAGTACAAGGAAGTGGAGCAGGCAGGCACAGAGCTGAGGGTGCCGGGAGCCAGGCTGAGGATCTCGGGTGATCACCCTATCCAACACAGCAAATGAAGAAGTCATTCAGCTCTCTTGGGCTGTGGGTAGGGAGTGGTGGCTTGCCTGTCATAGTGGGCTCCCATTCTGAGTATCACAGGGTGAAGACCTTTAAATGCTGTAACTGCAAAATCTAAGCCATTTGTTAGGAGGATATGGATTAATTGGTGCACACTAATGAAGAACTAGGGGATTAAGAACTAAGACTGGGGGCCAGAAGTCCTACCTTCCCTGACCAAAGGGACATTTTCTAGAAAACTGTGGTGTCTTAGACCACAGAATGAAGGGACAGAGATTTCCAGATGCAAATAGTAATCAAGCATTGAAAAACACAAGCAATCTGTCAGTCTGTCTGACTGTCTGTCTGTCTGACTTGGCAGTGCTAGGGAACAAACTCAGAGTTTTACCTATGGAAGACAAGTGCTCTACCCCGGAATTACATCCCCAACCCTTTATGTATCTGTCAAAAAAGCTGCTTTTACTATGGGGAGCATGTGTCCCACAGCACAGTTGGACACATTGGTTGCTAATATCAATTTTCCACTGAGGGGGAAAAAAGTTCACTAACTCATGGATAAAAATTGCCATCACTTATGTAATAACTAACAGGTCCCAAGCTGGGGCCTCCCATGACGGTGCTGCAGTGCCTTAATTCCTCACTGTGCTATCCTGCAGTTAATTCAATTTTGCCCTCTCTATATCCACAGTGTGCAGATCTTGTGGGCTATGGAGCTAGTGCACTAATATTAAAGTGGTAATCAAGATGCCTCTAAATATTCATAGCAACAAATGCCTCCCCTGTGCCCGATGAGTGCCAGGGCTGCAGTCTGAAGCATTTATTTAGTGCTGGAGAGGGACTTAGTTATTCCAGAGTTCCCTTGAATGTGATATTTTAATATTGTTGTTCAGTCTGAAAAATGAGATCCCTCTGAGCTTCCTGCATGATGATTAGGCTGGACGACTTTGGCTCAGAGTGGGCCACGGTCTTGGAAGGGTGACCTAGATGCTGTGGTAGGAGTGGACCTGGCTTTTGAGGGCAATTCTCTCTGGATGCCACACCTTAGTGCCACATGGTTTCAATTTCAGGTCAAGGTCAGTTTTTTTTTTTAAGCATTGAAAATTGGTTGTGTGTGTATATGTGTGTGTATGTAGTGTATGCACACACACAGAAGGAATGAAGAAGATACCTGATCAGAAAGCATGAGCAGGCATTATAAAGAGAACTATCGCATGACCTATTAGCATAAGATGTGCTGCTTGTCACTAAGGAGATATAAAGTAAGGTTCCCAGCTGGCAAGATGACTGAGCTGGTAAAGACGCTCGCCTCCAAGCCAGACAACCTGAGTTTAAGACCATGTGGTGGTGGAAGGTGAGAACCAACTCACACAGGTTCTCCTCCTGTCTCCACATGTGTGCCAGAGCACAGATGCCCCACCCACAACAGGTGAATATATAAAAAAATAAAAATAATAAAGCCTCAACAAGGTATGCATTTACACTCAGCAGATTGGTTTTTCTTTCTGACTTTTTTTGGGCCAAATATTCATAAGGATGTGGAATGATGAAACAGATGAAACATTTATCCAGTAACTGAGGGAGTGTGTTCTGGCATTAGAAAATACTTAAAAGATCGAGACTCCATCCCAGGTGGAAATCCAAGTCTGTGAAGTAGCTGTCATGGCTGCCAGTATGTATAGCCATGTAGAGAGGCAATCACAAAAAGTCCAGGGAGGTTTCTACCAAATATAAAATTGGGTAAAACTAGTCAAGACATATAAGAAATGGACTGAGCTTGAGACCGTTTTTATAATATTCCTGTGGTGTGTTAGTAACCAGCATACCTTGGAGGTCAACTTAAGAAAGGGTTTATTTGGACTCAAGTTTTCAGAAGCTTTTGGCCTATCATGTCAGGTGAGATATGGTGAGGCAGCTCAGCTCATAGTAGTGGAACTCATGACTGAGGCTGCTCACCTCAAGGAGGACCAGGAAGCAGAAAGTGAAGCCAGGACCAGGGGATGGTGTACTTGACCCACTTCCACTCATTGGCCACCTCCTAGAGATATCATGGTATCCTCAAAACACCACCAACAGCTGGGAAACGAGGAGATGGTTCAGATTCAAGTTGTGACATATGATTCTAACCCAATGTTACAGGTGTCCTCACAAGAAAAGATTAGGACATGGACATGCAAAAGACCTTATAAACACAGAAGAAGGTGTCATGCTGACAGCTTGCCAGAACTCTTAGGAAATAAAGCACATAGTTTGTGACATTTTGTTATCGCACTTCTACCAAACTGACATAGGGGGTGGATTCTATTCTGTATTTTCAACTGGGTGGTGGTAGGTACCTTTGATTATTTTACTGTTGTTTTTAAAATCACGTTGATGGGGGCTGGAGAGATAGCCTAGCGGTTAAGAGCACCGACGCTCTTGCAGAGGACCCGGGTTCGATCCCCAGCACCCACATGGCGGCTAAGAACCGTCTGTAACTCCAATTCCAGGAGAACTCCAGTTCCAGGGGAATCTGAGACCCTCTTCTGACCTCCGCGGCATTGCACGACACGGGTGCACAGACCTGCATGCAAACAATACATTCATACACATACAAAAATAAATAATAAAAAAAAATAAAAAAAAATCACGTTGATGAATTTTACGTATTTGTTTAAATCTACTGTCCCTAGGTTAAAAGATAGAATTATATTTACTGTCTAAATATCTCTGGCATATTGATTCACATTTAATCGATCTGTTCCCTACTGATGCATGGGTAAAGGGGTTTGAAGAGGGAAGGGAAGGACAACAGAGAGTATCTATGGGGCAAGAGGAAAAGAGGTCTGTAGAGCCATTTCCCTGGCCATGGTTGGATTCCTTCCTTCATTCCTTACACATTATTTATCTGGCACTTTCATGTACATGATAAAAACCCACAAACCAACACACTGATTACGAGTGGAACAATGCCTCCGTTTTGTGGGGGAAAGGAGGGAATAGCCAGGGAAAGGTGTGTCACTTGGTTGGAGGTGAGGTTTCTAATAGCCAACTTTGAAGCTGATTCCAGGTAGAGGGGTCAGAAAAAAGCATTCCAGATGGAGAGGCTGGTGTATGCACAGTCTGAGGGGCAAGGGGGCTTCTGAGTTGGTGGAGTAGGCAAGGCCAGGAACTAGAGCCGAGTGAGGAAGGAGAGCAGTGTAGGCATGTGTGGATGCAAGAGGAGCCGGGCCACAGGGATGGGGCACTGACACCATCGTCCATGTTAATGAACTGGTGTCATAGTCGGTGCAGCAGCATATGCTGGTGCAGGCCCATTTGAAGCACAGTGGGACTGGTGAGTTTTGACATATCCTTCCCCTGTTGGAGAATAGTGGCGAGTGGATGGGAAGAAAGCAAGAACAGAACAGGAGGAGCCTGGACTGGACGGGTTTTCCTCAGAGAATCCAAGTGTGGAGGTGGGACACCGGTGGGCTGAGCTAGAGAAGGGCAGAGGGAGGGGTCGCAGGGGCCTGAGCAGGAGGAATGGTGCTTCAGAGAGCAGTTCTGTGGGGCTGTTGGTTCCTTCCATAGAGGGAGGGAGGGTGAGGGAGGCCCGAGGATGACTAGATTTTCTGCCATGAACAAGTAGGGAAATAAAGATGTTTGTTGTATAGTCAGAGAACAACAAAGAAGGGGTGAGTGGGGTAGACAGGGCGGTGATGAGCGCGGAGGGTCCCAAGGGGGTGTGGCCAAAGGAAATAGGTGCAGATACCAGAGCCAGTTGCGCCATTTTCCAACTCTCGCTCTGGCCTTCCGTATTTGGAGAATACGGAAGGAGAAATCAGTCCATTTCTTTCTCTCTCCATCTCCTTCATTTCCTGATACCTCCCTACCTCATCTCTTCCTTGCTCCACTGACTACACCCGTGGAACGCGTCCAGGTACTGGAAGCCAGAGCCCAGTGCCCTTTGACCAACCCTTCCTGTTTCTCTTTTAGACTCACCCGCGAGTGTTGAATGTTCGACTGCAACTGGAAAACCGAGAGCTGACCATACATCTGGAAAGAAATGAGTAAGTCAAGTTCATTCTTGTTTACGAGTGTGACAGGAGGGACGTTCACAGAAAAGTGCTCACTAACTTATGTCAACATTCAGAGAAGCCTTGAGAGTGGAGGTCTGAGATTTTGAAAAATGTGACACATTTCAAAAAATTATCCAGTAGAAAAATAAGGAATTTTAGCACTCTAAAGAAAGAACTAGTTTGTTTCTTTCTAGGGTCCTGATTCTTCTTTTTCTTACAAGCTCCGTGTTCCATGAGATTTTAAGCATCTCCTATTTGCTGGAATAAGTTTCCCATGATTAGTTGACTTGACAATTCCTGAGTTATGTAATAGGAAGAAAGTCTTTTCTCAGGGAAATACCAACCAAGCATATTTGATCTTTCAAGGCTTCTTTCTAGTGGTATGCTTTTACTTTAAAATTTGGCTCTTTTATGGAAAATTTATAAGCTTCCAGAAAATGATACTGCATTTATCTTGTGAGAACCTGGATGTTGTTACATCTCCTATCTGGGTTCCCAGTAGAAATGGTGTCTTCTGAGAACAGCTCCCGTCCAAGCTCTCCTTTACCCTCTGACCCTCCCACAAGCACTCTTCCTATCTGTTTAACTTGGGCTACAGCAAATAAAAATTTCCAGTGAGCGATCAGTATTTAATATCTGTTTCCCAAGTCCCACTAATGGAAGACAACACTGTTCTCCTTCCAGAAGTGTTCGTCTTCTTCACTCTTCATTAAGATGCAGGGGTTACTGAAGAGGCAGTGTGAGGAGGGGGGGTCTCCTACCCCAGGAGGACGTCCACAGGGAGGTGCAATCACAAAACAGGAATCTGCATCTGTGTGAACAAGTCAGAAAATTATTGGTATCGGTGTGACCAGTATGGACATTTGCTATCTAAGGCCACAGGGTATTTTAAATAGGTGTATATAAAATAGCACAGCCTGCTCCTGGAGATCTGCAATCTGCCTCTCTGCATTTCTTCTTACATGTGTAACCCTCACCACTGAGTGGATGAAAGGATTAGAAGACATCAAATAAGAAATGTGTTGTAGCCTTTGTTATATTTGAGCACATGTATTGGATAATCATGCTGCGTTGCTTTCGATGTATCTTTCTTGGAAGAGTAATTATTTTTAGGATCTTAATTTTTTCATTGTAATTAATTGATTGATGTGTGTATGTGTATATGTATGCACACACAGAGGCCAGAGATGCTGGACATCTTCCTCAAGTACTTTCCTTTTTACACAGGTCTCTTACTAAGCTTGGGGCTGGCGGGCTAAGCTGGGTTGGCCTCCTGCACAAACTCTGGGGTTCTCTCGTCTCTGCTTCCTGATGCCAGGGTTGCAGGTGGTGGCTTTTGTTTTGGTGATGGGGATCGGAACTCAGGTCTTTGTGCTTACACAGCAAGCACTTTGCCATCTCCCCAGCCCCTTCATCTTTTCCATGTCAGAATATCATGGGACATTTACGTTTTTTGTATTGCTGCTGGTATGTGGCTTTGAAAAACTCTTTGGATGGAAGTGACTGTGTGCTCTCCCATATAGAAAGGTTTCTTGGGGCCCGTCTGGTTCTCTGCCTTTGTCAAGTGGCTTAATCAAGGTGTTCACGGCTTTCTCTGGAAATGGTTAACCCTCCATTACGACAGATAGCCTGATGCACACTGACAACCAGATGAAGGATTCTTTATATCAGAAATTATCTCAAATCTTAATTTATTCCTGCCCAACCTTGGGTCTTTCCTAAAATGACTTTAAAATTAGAAAATTGAAAATGTGAAGCCATCTCTTCTCAATTTTCTCTTCCAAAACAATTTGTCAGCTGACATTTTAAATAATGTTTTGATTATTTATTTTTAGTTTATGTGTATGAGTGTTATACCTGCATTTGTATAAGTGCACCCATGTCAGCCAGTTCCCCCAGTGGACAGAAGAGGGTGTCAGATCCTCTGGGACTGACTGGAGTTATAGACAGTTGTTAGCTGTCAGGTGCTGGGATTCGAACCTAGTTCGTCTTCAAGGCTAGCCCTGAGCCATCTCTTCAGCCCATCAGCCTATATTTTAACAGTATATGGAATAACCAGGCATGATGTTGCACACTGTAATTTCAGCACATGGGAGGCTAAGGCAGGAGACTCACCACAAGTTTGAGGCCAGTCTGGGCTACATAGGGAATTCCTTACCAGCCCTATCTTAAAAAAAGAATAAATAAATGACTATAAAATTAAAATATATGCAGAGTATTTAATACATCCTTCTGATGCTCTATAGGTTTTTTAATTTTTAAAATATATTTCATACATTGTACATCATTTCTCAACCCAATTTAGATTCATTTCCCTTTCCATGCCCCCCACCCCACCCAAGTTCGTGCATTCTGCTATACATGTCTTGCATCTTTTTCTGAGTCTTTCCAGAGTTTATCCAAAGCAGAGGATTATTGTTTTGGTGAGAACTTCACTGTTTCAGTCAGGGTTTTTTTTGTCCCAGTTCTTTTGTTGTTGTTCCCTCCAACTTGTATCGCTTCAAAGTATGCATATATAAGCCAGGCGTGGTGGCGCATGCTTTTAATCCTAGCACTTGGGAGGCAGAGGCAGGCGGATCTTTGTGAGTTCAAGGCCAGCCTGGTCTACAGAGTGAGCTCCAGGACAGCTGGGACTACAGGGAGACTCTTTCTCTAAAAGACAAAAAAAAAAGTATGCATATGTATATGTACACACATATAGATAATGTCACACCTATACTAAAATTATGTCATCTGAAAACAAACTGTATGTTATTTCCAAATCATATTTCAGGATTCACATTTTATATTACTCTAGAATATGCATACATACCCTCCACCCATATACCAAAATTCCAAAGTCCATTCCAAATAAATGGTAGGTTAATTCTAGAACCTGTTTAGGGATTCACAATATAAGAGCACAGTTGCTTTCAGATCATGAGGAATATAACATTCACCTTGCTCAGTTTGCCTTACAACTAGGTATCTACAGATGAAGGATACCATTTGTCATTTATTTTTCTGGGACTGTGTTACTTCACTTAACATGATATCTTCTAGTTCCATCCATTTATCTGCAAATTTCATGATGTCATCTTTCTTTACCACTGCATAGAACTCCATTGTGTAGATGTACCACATTTTCTCTATCCACTCATCCATTGAGGGGCACTTGGGTTGGTTCCAGCTCCTCGCTGTTGTGAAGAGAGCTGCAATAAACATGGATGTGCATGTCTATAGGTTTACTTTAATTTCACCAATTGTACCAATTTTGTTTTTGGAGCGGTAGGACTCAAACCTAGAACCTTCTATGTGCTCAAGAACTATTCTGCCACTGAGCTACACCCCCATTCCCTATCTGTACCAATTTTAAAAATAGTTTTTATTTATTTTAATGTGTATGAGGGTATTACCTGCATGTGTGTAAGTGCACCTGTGTCTTGCAATACCTGGGGAGGTCAGGAGAGGGTGTTGGATCCCCTGGCACTGGAGTAACAGATGGTTGTTAGCTGCCATGTGGGTATTAGGAACCAAACCTGGGTCCTCTACAAGAGCAGCCAGTGCTATTAACTGCTGAGCCACCTCTCCAGTCCCTGTACCAATTTTGAAGATCACATTCTGTGGTAGGATGAGTTTTTGGGGTATATACCCAAAAGTGGTATGACTGGGTCAGGTGGTAGGCTCATTCTGAGTCTTTTAAGGGTTCTCCACACTGCTTTCCATAGTGGTTGTACAAGTTTACATTCCCACCAGCAGTGGATGAGTGTTTCCCTTTCCCCACAACCTTTCCAGCATCTGTTGTCTTTTGTTTTCTTGATCTTAGCTAGCCGTATTGGAGTGGGATGATATCTGAGTGGTTTTAATTTGCATTTCCTTAATTATTAATGATGTTGAACACTTTTTAAGATGTTTCTCAGCCATCTTTAATTCCTCACTGCTGAAGTCTCTGTTCAGCTCTTTACTCCATCTTTTGAGTAGGTCATTTGTCTTCTTTGTGTTTTGAGTAGTTTATATATTCTTGATGTTAATGCTCTGTCAGATGTATAACTGGTAAAGATTTCCTCCCACTCTGTGGGTTTTCTCTTCATCTCCGTGATTGTTTCTTTCACATCCCACAAAGATACATGTACATCCATGTTTATTGCAGCTCTCTTCACAATAGGGAAGAGCTGGAACCAACCCAAATGCCCCTCAATAGATGAGTGGATGACAAAAATGTGGTACATATACACAATGGAGTACTATTCAGTGGTGAAGAAAGATGGCATTATGAACTTTGCAGGTAAATGGATGGAGCTCGAAGCCATTATGCTGAGTGAAGTAACACAGTCCCAGAAAGACAGAGAATGGTTTCCCTCATTTGTGGATGCTAACACCAAATCTCCCAGATGAAAGGCAAGCTGAATGACATTATTGTTATATTTCTGTTTATCTAAAAGCAACTATGTTGTTATAATATGAATCTCTCAACAGGCTCTAG
The DNA here is from genome assembly GCA_009823505.1 of Rhizomys pruinosus. Classification (NCBI taxonomy): domain Eukaryota; kingdom Metazoa; phylum Chordata; class Mammalia; order Rodentia; family Spalacidae; genus Rhizomys; species Rhizomys pruinosus. The sequence goes on along the minus strand of VZQC01000088.1, from coordinate 612,868 downwards.
AATCCACCCACCAATTATTTTCAGACCCTGTAATTGCTGTATATGGGCGGAGAGCATGTATCCATATTTTAGACCAATATAAAATTAATGGAGGAAAATGTGAATTCCTAAACATAAAAAAAAAGACTGAGAGAAAGATGTAGGATAGCTATGGCAGAATGCATGATCTGGGGTGGGGTGGGGGAAGGGAAAGGGGAATATGCCTGAACTGAATTGAAAAATAATGTCTGAAATACACAAAACATCAATAAAACATAAAATAAAATAAGAAGTTACCTAACAACAAAAAACCACATTCTGTTAAAAGTAATGCTTTAATTCATGGATTATCACTTATAGCTAAAAAATGAAAAAAAAAAAAACTGAGAGAAATATGCAGACCAGTTTTATGGCAGAATGCATGATCTGGTGGGGTGGGGGGAAAGGGAAAGGGAAATATGCCTGAAAATTGGAAAATGATGTATGAAATGCACAAAGCATCAATAAAAAAAAATGTCAAAAAAAACCCAAAAAAAAAAAAAAAAAAAAAAATAAAAAATTTCAAAGCAAAAAAAAAAAAAGGTTACATGTCTTTTGCAAATGAACCGTAACTTTGACATAATGAATGCCAAATCCCTACAATTTTATAAGTAGAATAAAGTGTACTGTTATCCTAATGCTGTCAGACACATGAGATAATTAATCATCCACTTATAATTAAATTTTAATTTCCATACTCTTTGGCCAAAGAGATCCAATTTAGAAAGTTTATCCAAATGAAGCTGTAAGAAATAAAAAGAAGCCATTTAAATATTTAGCAATGAGGTGAGCAGAAGGCCCAACCAGTCAGGTGGCCAGCCTGTTTGTACCCTTCGCCAACTAACTGTAGCTAGGGATCAGCCCCATGCTTAAAAATGTTCACTGCACAATATCTTCCTGGACAGTTCACCAATAGGAGATGATTAAATAAATGATGACTGAGCTGTGAAGCAGTGCACTAGTCAGTAATTTATAATTATGAAGAGCTTCTGAAAAAAAAAAAACAAAAAACCCTTGGTTTACCCAAGGAAGCTGTGCTAAGAAATAAGTTGTTTAGTGTTCTATTTTTTGTTTGTCTTGATCTCTTTGAGACAGGGTCTCCCTGTAGCCATAGCTGGCCTGGGACTCACTATGTAGACCAGGCTGGCTTTGATTTCACAAGGATCCAAATGCCTCTGTCCCCTGTGTACTGGGATCAAAGGGGTATGCCACCACACTAGGTTCATGTTCTGTTTTTATTTTTAAAGGACACACATGCCATATAAATCTGAGTACTAAGATTATGGAAGAATTTTTCATTGTTTTACAACAAGAAAGTCTCACTTTTTAAATTAGGAAGGATTTTTTTCTAAGATTATAAAGACGTTGGCTGGTCATGGTGGCCCATGCCTTCAGTCCTAGCACTTGGGAGGGAGAGACAGGTGGATGGATCTCTGTGGGTTCAAGGCCAGCCTGGTTTACATAGAGAGTTCTAGGCCAACCAGAGCTACAGGGAGACTTTGTCTCAAAAAAAAAAAAAAAACTATAAAAAGTTCATAATATTTAAAGAGGAAGGCTGAAATGTGTACTATTCATTAAAAGCTGTCTAATGCAGGACTATTTTCAGGGACCTTTGAATAGCCTCTAACAACTTTCAAAGAGCAAAATCATTTTACCTATTGAGTACTATGTCTGTCAGTATCCTGAAATCTGTTATAATTGAAAAATGTTCTTAGCAAGTAAAACTGAAATAAAAACGGCCCTGGCCCCTTAAATCACAAGAGCTCTCATCTCTGGCTAATGCTGACAGGGAGTCACCTCATTATCTTGGACTCTTCTGTGCTATGCTAGTTCTCATGGAGCAGGCCCGGATTCTTATTAAATACTCATTTCAGGGAGTCTGTTTGATTTGCCTTCTAGCATCTCTAATTTGTGCAAAGATCTGCTGGTGGCTTAAAATCTGTGCTGTGTACCATAATTGAATGTTTAAGGAAATACAAAGTTTCCCTAGAGCAGTGTTTTTCATGATGTTGTGGTTTGCCTATGGGCTGGCAGGGACCAGGTTTTCACCTTCTGTAACTTGTCGACTTCCACACTCCATCCTTGTGACCCCTGGTCCATTCTTCACACAGGTGCCCCCAGAAACAGTATCTTTGATCAAAAAGATTTATGGAACAGGGTAGCCAGCCTAGTCATCCTTTTTTTTTCCTTCCAGTTTGGGATTTTTAACATGAGAGCAATAGGCCCCATAGGCCGCATCCCTCAGTCCTACAGAGCTGTCTGTTTGCAAGCCCCATTCCCATATCTCATCTAAGACAGTTGCCGTGGAAGTCTGTGGCCCACTGACTTTATACTGGGGAATCTCTGGGCAGGAGGAACTTCAGCACTGATGTTTATTCTATTTGGAATAGCTCCAGATATCATTAAGGGGCAATTCTAATTAGTACTCACTCCAGAACAATATCAAAAGGGCGTTTAAACATTATTTGGAGGTGGCCATAAATATATGGAAGGTGTTTATTTAAATTGTTCCTTAGGCTGTGGCCTGCAGAGTAGAGAAGAATGGCTGGTGTAGAGATGGTGTTCTGTGGATTAGGAGTTGACTATGAGACTGTCAGGAGGATGGTAGCCCTTCTTCCTGTGGACCTGGATCACATCAGACAGCTGGTGATGCTACTGCTTGTCCTGGGCAATGCATACAGCCTCATCCTGGCCAGTGGTTTTGGCAGGCATCACTATGAAGATGTAACTGTCAGGAGGATGCTAGCCCTTCTTCCTGTGGACCTGGATCACGTCAGTCAGCTGGTGATGCTACTGCTTGTCCTGGGCAATGCGTACAGCCTCATCCTGGCCAGTGGTTTTGGCAGGCATCACTGTGAAGATGTAGCACGGTGCCCATTTCCTGGCAGCACAAAGCTGGGGGGGATAAGTGAGCCTGACATTACAGAGATTTCTGCACTTCAGATCAATGGGCCAAACTAACAAGATGTGATTTAATGGGGATAAATGTAAAGTATCTGAAAGCAACTGTGCTATTACAATGTGAATCTATAAATGGGCTCTAGAATTATCCTACCACTTATACTCACACATTGTAATTACCATAGTAGATGGAGGATATGTAGTCATATTCTAAAAAAAGAATGTAAATTTACAGGACTTTATACCTGCATGCAAATTTACTTTTAAATTGTGAATCTCTAAATGTGCTTAGGAATCAACCTACAGTTTATTTTCATAATTTTTAATTTTGACTTATGTGTGGAATGTATATATGCATATTTTGGAATAATATAAAATTAAAAAAATAAAAAATAAAAAAAAATGTAAAGTCCTATGTTTGAGTTAACAACAACAACAACAACAAAATAAATGCAAGTTCAGAAGAAAATTGACTAGTCATTCTCATGAATGACATCACAGAGGACTCAACAGGAGCCCTCCAGGCAATGTAGCTTCCCAGAAAAGTGAGTGCCACCAAGCTTGTGCAGAGGTGGCAGGCCCTAGACTGGGGAGACCGTCCTGGTGCATGTAATCCTGACCAGGCCACAGTATATTCTGTGCTGTCCACAGTCCCAAGCATGGCATCTGTGAGCCACTAGCTCCTGTGTTTGTACTCCCTATCCATCCTTGGTTCATTCCTTTCCTCTCCTATGGAGCAGGGTCAGAGGCAGTGTCTTGATGGTCCACCACCACCTTCCACATAGCCTCCTCTTTCTTGTTGTAGGCACTGGGTAAACCCTTATCACGTGTGTGAAGTACAGAAAACGACCAACCTGTGGTAATCAGATGTGAGCCACCAGGAACTTTGACCACATGTCTTGCAGGGTCTGGGTGATAATACAGGAAAGAAGCTTTGAAACCCAGCTATTTTTGCTGCCATGTACTACTACTTGGGCCCCCCTCCCCATTTTCTAGTCTGCAGAATGGGGTCTGTGAATAGCCATTGCTGAAGGACCAGTGCTCATGTTATTTCTGGTGCTCAGCCGTGAGTAGCTCTGAATGTGTTCCCTGTCATGCCTGTGGATTCATTCTTTTATCAAACCACACCTCTGACTTCATTCTGTGCTTTATTTTACACTTTGTTAGATGAATGGACGTCAACCTGTGCCTCTTCTCTCCCTGTGAGGCTCGACAATGGTCAGGCATCTCAGTTCTGACTGGACAGGATGAACCAGGATGATCCTTTGGGTTCCTGTTGTAGGATGGATTTTTATTTCACATATGCCCAGCAGCTGCCATTGTAAAATCGTTGTGTGTGGATAGCCAGTTCTTTTTCCATGTGCAATTGCAGAATCTAACCTGGATACAGAGCTGAGCTGGAACTGACTTGGTGATTCTAAGTTGTAGTTCAATGAAGGAATACAAACTCCTCTCTTAGAATCTAGGCTACCTGATTCATGTCTGTATCTCCAGAGTTCCCTTCTCCTGTTCACTCAACTTTATCAGCCTCTTCGTCAATGCTTTATTGATAGCACTTCAGTCACTTCCCTAGTCATTTACTCACAAATGTTTGATTAATATTTAACATTGCATTGGGTGCTAGAGACAGAGCAGTATGTAAGGCAAAGCCCTGTCCTGTAACAGGTGAGCCAAGAAGCCTGACGTTAAACAGGTCCTAGCAAAAGCAGTAACCCAAATCAGAGATGCTCATGGGCAAGGAAGGAAGATGTGAGACCCCAGCCTGGTCTGGAGAGGAAAGGCTGTGTGTAATCAAGTAGAATTCAAGCTGTGTGCAATTGGATTGAAGCAGGAAGAGAAAGCATAAAGAGTTCAGAGAGAAGGAAATACTACATAAAGGTCCCAAGGATGGAGGAAGAGCCTTTCTGGAAACAGGGAGTTCATTGTGTTAGTGAGCAAGATGGGAAGGAGAGGCAGAGGCTGCCAGGCTGTGAAAGATCTTCCGCCCCTATGAGGGCTTGGCATTTTCATGGCAGTGGGGCATTGTGGGAGAACAGACATGTAAGTGGGGCAAGGACACTGTATGGTTCGGCTTTCCAAAATCTTTCTGGCTGCATGCAAAGATGGGATTGGAGGAGGGGAAGGGTGGGCCTGATTGTTTCTGTTATCCAAGAAAAAGTGGATGATGGCTTGAACCAAAGGGTGCCCACAGATAGGAGGAGGTAGTGGAAAACATCCAGGAGACAGAAAGGACAGAATCTGATGAGCATTTGAATGGTTGGGTGGTACAAAAGGAGAGTCCCAAGATGGTTCTGACTCATGAAATACTGGGAATGTCATTTTGATCATATTATAGAGCCCCCCCCAAAAGAACCAAGGGGTTACTCTCTGAGGAGTGAGCAGAGACACAAAAATGTGGTTTGTGGTAGACATGGTCCTATAAGGTACTCGGGCAGCACAGGACCTAGTCTAGAGGTGACCCATGGAGGGTAATTGTGAGTTGAGCGAGACATTGGAGTTTTTGGATGTATGCAGCTGACCTCGGTGCAGGAGTGGCCAGCCACCTTAGGCTAGAGCATAAACTTGCAGTGGGTGGATCCCAAGGGAGCATTACCTAAGGCCCTGATAATTCCTACACCATTCAACTTCCAAGCCAGAGCCTGCAAGGGGAACTCCTTGGTCCGCAGGCTCCTCCCACACATCTTCCGCTCCTTCCATGAAACCTGGTGTATTGTCTCTGTACCACCAGCACTGGGAACATAGGGGAACTTGCTAGGAAGGCAGATGCCTGCCCCACCTCTCTCTCTAGGGCATGGAGATCTGTAGTTTTTAGTGCATCTCCTAAAGAAAGATATTCATATTTTAGTCATAAAGCATTAGCCATAGGTGGCTATTTAAATTAATAAAATTAAAATTTCAATTCCTTGGTGATTTTAGGCCTACATCAAGTATGTGGTGGCCTCAAGGAACATGACCATCATCACAGAAAGTTCTGTTGGACAGAGCTGACTAGCAGGGAAGTAACTGTCCATCAGATCCCTCTAGACACATCATGCCTGGTGTGCCTGATGCATCATCTAGTTACCCATGTTCCTGCTGGGTGTAACCACACCTCTTAAGCTTACTCCATCTTGTTCCTCAGAGAATCAGGTGGTCCTAGTGGGCCATCTTAACATCGGAATGGATGGGTGGAGGTGGAAGAGGCGGTTCTGTGAGCATTAAGAGTCAGCCATGGAACTGACACAAACTGTATGGATTTCAGCCATAACCTCCTTCAGATTTAAGTAACAATCTCAGCCTTACTATTTAAGATCATTTTAATTGGGCTAATTTTTTTTTCCTGACTACGAGCTGAACTCCTTGGGGCATCTTCCCATGCTTCATTATTTGAAGTTGCCCAAACATTGGAAAAGGTTAGAATACCATTTTCAAAGTGTTTTGCTCTTCAGTATGAAGTAATGCGTAAATGTCGAAGGGGGTTAAAAATCAGCCTCTTCCAGGGGCTAGAGAGATAACTCAGTGATTAGAGCTCTGGTTGTTCTTCCAGGGGACCCAGGTTTGATTCCCAGGACCCGCATGGTGGCTAACAACTATCTGTAACTCCAGTTCTAGGGGATCCGATGCCCTATTCTGACCTCCACAGACATTGCACAGCCTGGGTACACGTACACAAGTGCACCCAACTCAGTCATACACATAAAATAAAAATAATAAATACATTTAAAATTTTTTAATTTTATGTGTACAAGTACACTGCCTGCATGTAGGTATGTGCACCCACATTGTGTAATGCCTATGGAGCTCAAAAGACAGCGAATGATCTGACAGCGTAGCCTCTTTCATCCAGCTCTAGAAGAGATGAAGACCTTCAAAGTAGATTTCTCCACTGACTTTCGTCACTTCAGCCTTTTAGACTGTGGATTGGAGGTTTGCTTATGAAACTCAGTTCTCCATCTCTGATATGCTTCCCAAACGAGCAATGATGGTGTGTTGTCCTCTCCGGGTGATCTCTGGCTGTTGCTTATGATATCGTTGCACTGTCCCTGTCCTGAGGCATGGCTGAGTAGTTAGGTACAGCTGTTTAATGAGTGGTTTGCTTGTGCCAAGTATCGCCTTGACATCTTTCTGGTTGTGCTGTCCCTACATAGCAGTCACGATACTTCTATTTGTTCGTCACTTGAGACAGCAAAACTGACTCCCAGGAGGGTTTTAAACTGGAGTGCAGTTTTACTGTAGGCACTGATTCTGGTAGGCTCTCATTAGGCTGCAGGAAACCACCAGTCTAGGTTATTCTGTTCAGTAATGTATTGAAAGTCACTATCCTGAGCAGAATTGGAACCCTTGTCTGTGACTGGCCAATGCATCTCATGTGCTTGGAGAGACTTGAACATGGCAATTATAGCTCTCTCTCTTTTATTTCCTCTCAGCCTGTCCTTATTTGTGCCCTGAATTTGTATTAGTTTGTTTCTCTGTTGCTGTGTTAAACACTGTGGCCACAAGTAACTTGGGGAGGAAAAGGTTTATTCCAGCTCACAGGTTACAGTCCAGCACTGAAGGAAGTCAGGGCAGGAGCTGCAGGCAGGAACCTGGGAGCAGGAGCTGAGGTGGGGGAGCAGGAGTTGAGAGGAGACCCCAGAGGAATGCTGCTTACGGGCTTGCTTCCCCCTGGCTTGCTTAGTCAGCTTTCTTAGACTTCTCAGGCCGATTTTCCTAGGCTCACAGTGGGCTGGACTCTCCTACATCAATTATCAATTAAAGAAAGGCCCCACAAACACACCACAGGCCAGTTTGATGGAGGAAGTTCCTCAATTGAGGTTCCTTCTTCCCAGGTTCCTCCAGCTTATGTCACATTGACAAAAACTAACCAGCACAGTGTCCATACTTAGTGATGGTAAGGAGATGTAATAGTGTGTCAGTCAGCAATAGCTCACTTGTTAAATGAAAATTAATTAATGCAGTATCCCATATTTCTCAGTTTAGGTAGTCTTCTTGGTAAAACTGTTTTGCCAGGGGCCTCAATGGTTATTTGCATACCAATGTTTCTACCGGTTTTATTCATATAAACAAAGGAGGTAATAGCTCACATGCCCATCAGCAGGTGAACAGGTAAATAAAACCTGGTTATACATACCAAAAACAATTTTTTTCTGCTTTAAGAAAAAAGGACACAGGGGCTGGAGAGATGGTTCAGCAGTTAAGAGCACTGACTGCTCTTGCAGAAGACTTGGGCTCAAATCCCAGCACCCACATGCCAGCTAACAACTGTCCTTAACTCCAGTTCCAGGGGATCTGATGCCCTCTTTTGTCTTCCATGGGCATTGCAGGACAGGGGTGCACTTAACACACATGCAGGTAATACACTCATACACATAAAATAAGCCACTGACACAGGACGCATGCAGCGTGAGTTCACTTATGTGAAGTACAGAAAATGGGAAAATTCCAAAGTGGAATGGGGCTTCCAGGGGCTGTGGGGAGAGGAAGCGGGGGCTGATGTTTAATGGGAACTGAGCTTGTGAGGATGGGAAGGTTCTAGAACTGGATGGTGGTGACGGTTGCAAACATTCCGAACACATTTCATACTGCTGAATCGCACACCTTCCAAACTAGTATTTAGATTATGCACACTGGGCTCTTGGTGAGTCTTTATAGGCGGTCCCCTCCCATTCCTCTTTATGATCTTATATACTATAGAATAGATGGAGAGCATGGCATTCCAAATCCTTCCTTTTTTAACTCCAGGAAATTCATTCTGCTTAGTGAAGCCACTGTCCCAGCTCATAGTAAAGTGGTAGCTATGCCGGAGCTCACAAGAGCTGACCTGACTGCTCCACTCACTCTCTCTTGGTTTTGAGACAGTCTTCCTATGGAAAACAGGCTGGCTGATATAATATTTTACAAATATTATATTCTCTTCCTTCCTTTCTCCCTCCCTCCCCTATACTTGGATTTAGAATCACAATGGAAACACACCTCTGGGCATGCATACAAGATGGCTCCAGAAAGTTCGAACCAAGCAGGGAAGACACACTCTGAATGTGACCTGCCCTGTCCCATAGGCAGAGGTCCCAGAATGAATTAAATGGAGAAGGCGGAGCAGCAGCCATCCTCCTCTGCTCCCTGACTGCACATGTTGTGTGGCCAGGCGCCTCACACTCCGGCTGCCACGCCTTCCCCACCGGAGTGGAACACTCACTTCTCCTTCCTGAAGTTGCTTCTGTCTGATGTTTTGTCCCAGCAATGACAAACATAACTCATACTGTATTATGCATTTGTATCAGTGGGATATATACACTGTTAGAAAGCTGGGTAAAAATATACAGAATTTACTATGACTGCTCTCCTTTTCATTTATCAATATATTTAAACTTTCTCTAAATTTTGGACCTAGTTATTATCTTACCAAATAAGGTAACGATTATGACTTGATTACATCACTTCTTACCTTCTATAAACAATTCTTCATCCAAAAGCCTTGTATTTTTATACTGGCCATAAATTACATTGTATAGATGTTACACAAATCTCTTTATATTTAGAAAGTTAGTCATTTCAGATGGCTGCTTTCCTCAAGGTCATTTTGCATCTGAGATGCACAACCCTAGGAACTTTGGGCCCTAGAATCTGTCCTTATTTTCCTGGGAGAAACGTATAGCCTGAACAAAGGCAGATAGTTATGTGCTGATGACCCAGACAAGGAATCAGGGAAGGTATACCATATTTAAGAATGGTTATCAGTTCACCATGTCTATATAAGCCCAGCTGCTTAGTTGTTGTTTAGTAAACAGAAGAACCCTGATCTGTAGACTGCCCCCTGGAGATGTTGAAGACCCTGGGATGAATCCCTGGAAGAAGAGGAGTCCACTTCTTTGTAAAATTTAAGCACATGATAGTATATAGCCTAGGGATAGATGTGCCCTGGGCAAGCTCCTAGGCAGCATTACACAGGCACAATTCCCAGACTTTGGGATGGGTGAAGGATAGGAAGCACTGCAGGAAAGACAAGCTCCCTCAGCCTGTGGCACAGGAGGCAGTGGATGAAAATCAGAGGGTCATCAGTGGTGGGAAGTTTGACCTTTGTCCTCTCTGGAGCCTGTTAGATAAAACAACAGGGGGATGATGGACTTAGGGCACTTCCATTTCTAGAATGCTCCTAACATCCTGGTTCTTAAAGCCGGTGACAGGGACACTGTGGTGAGTTCAAGGCTTGGTTTTCACCTTCTTTCATACATGTACTGTGAGGCACAAGAAATAAACTCCAGTTTGGAGTAGCAAATCCTAAAACAAGAGTAGTTCTGTTCCTGAGCAAGTCTGTGTTGTTCTTCTGTTGACCTTCTTGATAGGAATGCAGATGGGTGTGGAGAAGACACTGCCACAGGAGTTGTTTAAGGAAGAGGCCACATGTTGTTGCCAAAGACAAGGCTTGGCTGAATATTTTTCATGAGTTGACATTTTTCTATAATCTTTGGCACAGAAATTTTATAAATGGAAAGACTGAAAATAAATACAAATACTGTATGGAGAGAGAGAATTCCCAGAGTATATAATTAATACTTACATGAACACACAAATATATATTATTTATTTATTTATTTATTTATTTATTTATTTTATATGTAACAGTGTACTGTCTGCATGTAGGTTTGTGCACCTGTGTCATGCAATGCTGCAGAGGTTAGAAGAGGGTGTCAGATTCCCCTGGAACTGGAGTTAAAGATGGTTCTTAGCCACCATGTGGGTGCTGGGAACCGAACCCGGGTCCTCTGCAAGAGCAGTCGGTGGTCTTAACTGCTGAGCCATCTCTCCAGCCCCACAAATATATTAATAATGTATATATACCCCATTTACTATATGACATTGCACAAATATTCATTTTCTTTGGATTTTTATGATTTATTTTTACTTTATATGTATGAGTCTTCTGAGTGTGAGTATGTAAGTGCTCCACATGCATCCATTGACCACAGAAATCAGAGCCCTTAGAACCGGAATTATAGACAGTCGTAAGCCACCCTGTGGGTGCTGGGAACTGAACCTGAGTGCTCTGTAAGAGCAGCTAGTGCTCCTAACCTTTGAGCCACCTTCAGCCACTGGTTCCTTGTCTTACAGTGAGCCAGAAACCAATACTTTATGCCTGGAAAAGTGTAGTTCAGGCTACATTTTCAATGACTTTGGTGGGGGTTGAGACAAGGTCTCATTTTATAATCCAGGATAGCCTAGACATCATGGAAATTCTCCTGCCTCAGCTCCCCAAGGGCTGGAATATAGGTGTAAGCTCTGCTCATAGTTTTCAGGGACTTTTCAAAGCATTCAGTAGTGTCTAGGGAGACAGATCACCAAGTTAGTAAATGCTTCCTGCACAAGCATGAGGGCCTGAGTTTGATCCCCAGAACCTACAGAAAAAAGCCAGGCATGGTAGTATGTGCTCACAGGGAGGCAGAACCAAGCAGATCCCTAGGCCTCCCTGGCCGGCCAGCCTAGCCTACCAGGTGAACTCCAGGCAAGTAAGAAAGCTTGTCTCAAAAAACCATGCTGGTTGGTGCTTGACACCCATGATTGTCCACTGATCTCCACTTACAATGTACAACTATACATGCACACCATTCCATATGTGTACAAACACACCAAAAAAATTCCTCAGTGAGGTTATCTAAGCCATATGAAACTACAAGTTTTTATTTAGAAACAAATATTAGAACCTCTTAGAAGCTAAGACCTGAGCATTGATTCCTTCCAACACTTATGAAATCTGAGTATTAAAACATCCATTCAAAGCAGGGTATGGTGGCACATGCCTTTAAACCCAGCACTCGGGGAAACAGAGGCAGGTGGATCTCTGTGAGTCTACATAGCGAGTTCCAGGCTATCTGGGGCTACAGGGAGATTCTGTCTTACAAAGACCAAAAATAAATAAAAAAAAAGACATTATCAGTCCTTGCTTCTTACTTTTAAAGCAGTCTCTTGATGTGGCCTGTCTTTGCCCTGGATGCCCTGCCACATCCTGTTTGTTTGTGGTCGCCATGTGTTTGTGGCTCTTGCTTACTGCACTCCCATTTTATAGAACAGTGGACAGCAACCTTGTTTAAATTGGTGTATGACAAATACCCTGGGGTAGAGTTAAATCACAATTTCTGGTCAATAAATAATAATAATGGGAAGATTGAGTAAATAGTATCCTATGTTTTCTGCATATTTTGGGGGAGGGTATTTTTGAGACAGGGTCTCCCTTTAGTTCCAGCTGGGCTGGAGCTCACTCTGTAGACCAGGCTGGCCTTGAACTCACAGAGATCCACCTGCCTCCAACTCCCGAGTGCTGGGATTAAGGGCATGTGTCACCAAGCCTGGCTCTGCATATATTTTTTACTTTAAAGTCACCACTTTTCACATTTGTCCACACAAATATTTAACTACGTGGGTTATGTATTGTGCAATCATAGTTTGTGTATGATCTGTTCTATCATGCCTTGGGGTAGACTTGACATAGATGATGTCAGCCCACAGCAGCACCATGGCAACCCATTCTATCCCAGGATTGCTGGTCCTTCTACCATCACTACCATCCTCTGTCAGGTTTTCATAGCACCTTCTTCATAGCTTCAGGAAATAGAAGAATTGTAAGATCAACCTCTGTCTCTTCAAAAAATTTAAAATCCTTGTTTCCTCCCCAGCAGTCCAAGGGGGAATCAAAGGCAAAGCTGCCTTTTACTCTTCCAACATCCTGTCCACAGGAGTACTTGGTCCCATATAGAATCTTTAAAGATAAGGGGCTATGCCAATACTTTTGGACATTATTGTAAACATCGACCATTTTTAACTCTCGCCCCTGGAAGGGGCAGAGACGGTGTTTTGAAATGCAAGTATATCTCCACTGTGACTGTGAAAACAGGTTAGCAAGGTGCAGTTGGCAGCTTGAGCCGTGGTTCTTAGCAGTTGGTTCTGTTAATGCCAGAACGGATCTGGAGGTGAAGGGGATACTACTTTGCTTCTATCCATGGGTATTCAGGTAATGTTCATGGTACAAATACTGCTGCTATTGTACGCAGATGGACCTGATATCACTGGAGATGGTAGTTGGCTTCCCAGGCAGAGCTACCTCTTCAGTGAAGTTACCCCCAGCTCTGCACCTCCAGAAATGATTCTTCTGCTCTGACTCAACAATATTTCAGCTCATGCATGATAGATCCCCAAAATTATGCTTATAATCCACAGGCAGCCAAGTACATAGTCAATACAGAACAGAGGGCAAAGGCCACACGTTCCGAGGAGCCTGGGGACAGTTAGGTGGCAACCCATGAGCTCTGGAAAGAAGGTCAGACTTAGAGATTCAGTGTCATTTACTTTATATGATCCTAATGGACCACTTCACTGTACTCAGCCTCATTGTCCTCCTCCTTAAAACAGAAACAGTATCATTAAAGTTAGGGTTGAACTTTAAGATATCATCTTACTCCATTAAGACTGGCTAGGATCAAGAAAACAAATGATACCAAGTGCTGGAGAGGTTGTGGGGAAAGGGGAACACTCATCCACTGCTGGTGGGAATGTAAACTCGTACAGTCACTATGGAAAGTAGTGTGGAGAACCCTTGGAAGACTTGGAATGAACTTGCCACCCAACCCAGCCATACCACTCCTGGGCATGTACCCTCAAGACTCACCCCACCACAGAGATACATGCACGGCCATGTTTATTTCAGCTCTCTTCACAATAGCAAGGAGCTGGAACCAACCAAATGCCCCTCAACTGATGAGTGGATAGAGAAAATGTGGTCCATCTACACAATGGAGTTCTATGCAGCAGTAAAGAAAGATGACATCATGAGCTTTGCAGGAAAATGGCTGGAGCTAGAGGACATCATGCTGAGTGAAGTAACACAGTCCCAGAAAAACAAACGACGAATGGTATCCCTCATCTGTGGATGCTAGTGCCAATTACCCAGTTGTAAGTATTTCTTGTGTAGGGCCCCCTGAGCTTTTGTACAAAGCAGTTGGGCATAATGCATTTTGGAAACAACAACAACACAACAACAGAAAGGACTGCATCGAAGAACTGACTGAAATAGTGAACTTCTGCTCAAAACAGTCAACTTTCTCATGGAGAATATTGAGAAAGACTGAGAAAGAGATGAAAAGCATGTTTGGCAGAATGCATGAGCTCTGGTGGGGTGGGGGAACGGGGGGGGGACACGGGTCTAGATTCGATATAAAAATAAATTTATGTGAAAAATAAATAAATTTAAAAAAGAGAAAAAAATAAAGTTAGGGTTGAGCAAGTTGTATTAGTCTTGTAGAGAGCTTTGCCCAGTGCCCAGCCTATTTGCTCTGTTTGATTCGGGTCCAGTGTTCCTCTCTGCACAGGTTCCTCTCTGGGGAGCAGGAACTTGCGACCTCAGGTTTGGGGGCCTTCTCTCAACAACTGGGTTAGATGAACTCCTCTATATTCTGTGTTTGGCCATTGGATGCCCCACAGCCAGCTCATCCAGAGCAGCCCCTTCTCTCTATGTGTTCCTTCTCTGGCTGCAGCAAACATGACCATCAGACCCCTCTGGAGCCTGTGTGCCCAGATCTCCAGGCTTCTGGGTCTCCAGTGTACCATGGTTTTTAGGGCAGGGAGTCTTAGTCTGTGTTGACTCTGCTAGCTGACATTGGAGAGGAAATGTTGTTTCCTTTGTCTCTTCTTTTTCAGTCTCTTCACTAAGCTATCCCCACTGCCTCTCAAAAGTGCCACTAGTGAACCAGCTATGTTTCCCTCAATTTTCTTTTTCTTTAAAAACTATTCATTTTACAGGCTGGAGAGATGGCCTAGTGGTTAAGAGCGCCAACTGCTCTTGCAGAGGACCCGGTTCAATCCCCAGCACCCACATGGCAGCTGAGAATCGTCTTTAACTCCAGTTCCAGGGGAATCCGACACCCTCTTCTGACCTCCGTGGCATTGCATGACACAGGTGCACAAACCTACATGCAGACAGTACATTCATACACATACAAAAATAAAATAAATAAAAAATATTTTAAAAAACTATTCATTTTACATGTATTAGTGTTTGGCCTGCATGTGTCTCTGCTTACCACGTGCATGAAGTGCCCACAGAGACCAGAAGAGGGCATTAGATTTGCTATAGCTGGAATTGCAGGCATTTGTTAGCTGCCACCCGGGGGCTGGGAACTGCACCCAGGCTCTGCAACAGCAGCCAGTGCTCTTACCCAATGAGCCCCTCCAGTTTTCTTTAAAGAAAAAAAAAATCAACATTCGTTCAGCCCTTCAAACCACACCATACCATGAGGATTTAGAGACTTTTTCTAGAAATAGCAATTGATTGTCCTGGCTCACTTTTCAGAGTGGGACTTTGTTCTCTCAGGGGCAGGGAGGGAGCTGACCTACCCTTGTGCAGAGACTGAGTCACCAGGCATGACGCCTTTATAATAGAAAACAAAGAAATCAGGATTCCAACTTCCATCTGTGTTTCAAGTCTTCAAAATGCTTTTCTGCATGGTAAGCTACTTTGCTGTCTCAGAGCAGATTGTCATCTGTGGCAGGGCAGGAGATCTAGCCCAGCCCCTCCCCTCAAGGGCCTCCACCTGGGAAAAGCCAGATTTTTGACGTGAATTTCAGGGCAAGCCAGAGTGACAGAAGTTAGCAAGTTGGTTAAGCCGAGAGTCAGAGAGACACGTGGGAAGAAGAAGCATACCAAATTCCAAGCATGGGTGCTGGCTGCTGAGACAAAATCATGCTTAAGTATCTTTAAGTGGCTGGATATATGACTCTGTGGTTTTTTTATACTACATCCCTCAAAGGGTACAATTTATAAGATTTAAAGATCAGTAAAGCTTAACACTTAAATAAAGCATAAATATTAAGTAAATATATATGAGCTGATGTGCTTACTTTTCAAGAATTTTCTTTTGTAAATGAGATTATCAAGTGCTTTTATGAGGTGCACTGCTTAGATTTAGAGATGAGAAGCAAATGATAAAATGGTAACAACTCAAAATTACAAACATTCTGGGCCTGAGTAAGGACAGTTCATGTGCTGTTGTTGTTGGCGTTGGTGTGTGTGCATGTGAGTGTGTGTGCACACGTGGTGCGAGCATGCTTACCCATGCGTGTGCATGTGGCAGCCAGATGTCAACATTAATTCTTCTGTCACTTTCCACCTTGCTTTTTGAGACAGGATCTCTTAGTGAACTTGAACATTGCCATTTCTGCCAGACTGGCTGGCCACTGAACCCCAGGTTACACGTGTTCCACACCCTAGCCTGGCTTCTTACAAGAGGTTTGGGGATCTGGTCTCAGGCTCTCATGCTTGTGAAAGAAGCACTTTGCCTACTCAGCTGTCTCCCCAGCTCTTCATCTGTTGTTTTGAACATCCTTGTTTGAAATGTCTTCTAAGGAAACACATCATCTCTGGAGGGAATTGGCTTTATCAGTGCTGTTGAAGTCTCCTGACGCTCAGTTGGCAGAAAAAAGCAAACCAGATCCCGGGGAGGGGCTTCTTTCCCTCTCTAGTCCTCTTAATTTTCTTTGTCTTTCTAGTTTGCCTGTAGATCACCTGTCTAAGAACATTTAAGTGAACAACAGCAACAAAAGGGGTTGTTGTTTCCTTGCTAAGGAAAACACATGAAGCCTCTTCTCAGTAAACAGATTATCATAGAAATGTTGGGAAGAGAATGTTTGAGCCTCAAGGTTAAGGGCTCAGTTTGCAATCTAATTATTTAACTTTTCAGAGCTGAACTTCTTCTCTTAGGGGCTCTTGAAAGGATTCTGCCTCGTTAATCTCCATGGGCATCCATGGAGGCTGTTCATTACAGTGGGTGGATTGGGACCCCTGGGTTGGGAATTTGATCACCTGAGTAACCCTGTACACTGCTAGGTAAAGTTAGGAACCCAATTCCTGAAGCCTCCATCTATCTGATAGCTGTACAGCAGAAGCCACCAAGAGCAGACTGTTGCTTTTAGAATGAAGTGTAACAGTCCATGAAAACACACAGCACATAGTTCAAGGAACAGCAAATGTCCCATGTGCGTTGGTTGGGGCTGTTGTTATTGACTACTGTTCGTAAGCTCCTATTTACTACATATTGTCACAATGTACTGGTATGCAGGGGGGCAGCAAAGAATCAGTAGTCCTTGACTCCAAGTGTTTGATGGCTGGTAGTGTCCCATCAGCCAGCAAGCTGTCAGACAGATAGAAATGCTGGGTAACACTCCTCAACAGTGTGCATGTCTGTGGAGTGGACGATGAGAGGAAGAAAGCAGACATGGTCTGGTAGCCACAGAAGGTCCACAGGTAGGAACCGCTGTCAGCCATGTAAGTCTTATTATGAGACTGGGGAAGGGAGTTTCTAGGACTTAAAGGCCCTACTGGGTGAGAATTTGAACCATTGAAGTGTGAGAAGACGGCTGGGGTCAAGGCTGAAAGTCACTTAGGAAGACAGTTCAGAGGCTGACAAATCAGGTCCCACTGAGACTCAACACAGGTTTGAGACTTTACCCTGTATGCCCTGGCCAGTAACAGGATAAAACCTGTGCTTTAAGAATGACATATCTTGGGGCTGGAGAGATGGCTCAGTGGTTAAGAGCACCGACTGCTCTTGCAGAGGACCTGGGTTCGATTCCCAGCACCTACAATGTGGCTAAGAACTGTCTTTAACTCCAGTTCCAGGGGAATCTGATGCCCTCTTCTGACCTCCGGGGCATTGCATGACACAGGGGCACCAACCTGCATGCAGACAGTACACTCATACACATAAAAAATTAATTAATTAAAGAATGATATCTGGCAGGCGAGATGGCTCAGTGGGTGACAATGCCTGTCAGCAAGCCTGAGGATCAGTGTTCCATTGAGGTGAGGCCCCCACATGGTGCAAGGAGAGACTGGACTCCCACACTTTGACCTCTGTGTGCATGCCATGGTATGTTTGCTGAGCTCCCCACATACAGAAACAAAAATAAAATGTAAAATGATGACCTCTTCATGACATTTACAGTATCAAGACTGATACCAGAGATTAGAGGTGAAATTGGTGAGGTATGGAGATGGTAGAAGTGAAGGCTGAAAGACAGAAAAAGTCCTGGGTCCCAAACTAGATGCAGATGGAGCCGATGGGCCCAGAAACTGCTAACTCAGCAATATTCCAGTGCGGACAAAGGCCGGTTCCAATTTAAAGTGTTTGGTAGTCTGGAGAGATGGCTCAGCTGGTAAAGTGCCTGCCTCGCAAGCACAGGGACCTGAGTCTGGCCCCTGGGGCTTGTCCTCTGGCTTTCACATGCACACACAAACATATGCATGCACTTACCTGAATTAATTAATTACTTTAGCATTTTGTGAGATGTGAGTATGGGGGGGGAACAGTACTAATAAATTACGCAGCTGAATTAACAACATTTCTCCAGTGTGTGCCTGAATAGAAACACAGACATAACCACGGGAGCCAAAGACCTTTTTGCCTCTTGTCATGAATGCAGGAGACCATTACATGGCAGAGCCCTTGGGTTTTGGGTATAGCAGATATCTTTCTTTCTAGTTTTCCCAACCATAGTGTACCTCCCTTTCCCCAGAAATCCATGACATCTACTTGAAAAGTCACCTGTTTTCAAATGTCCAGAACCATTTTCTTCTCTACTGAGTCTCCCAAGTCTTTGGCAATACTCCTTTTTACTTCTACATTTATATATTTTATCTTTATCTTTGTTCTTGCCTCTATAAAGTGAGTACAGTTATGTTTTCTTACCTATCTGCATGGTTGATGGATAAAGTGATTCCATGAAGCAACTGGTATTTTATGAGCAATGTAATTCTTACCTGATGTCTACAACAGGGTCGTATTTTCCCATTTTCTTTTATTGTTATAGATTGAGTCTTATTTAAGTCAATTAAATAGATTGTGTGCATGCTTTTTAAATACAGACTAGAAACGTTTAGCCACATACATAAACCCAGGAAAGTGGGTAGAAGTGGTAGATGTCCATGGGCTCATTTACTTTGGAAAGTCTTCTTTGTCCTAAGTTGTATTAAAATCAGAAAGAATTGGGCCGGGCATGGTGGCACACACCTTTATTCCTAGCACTCAGGAGGCAGAGGCAGGCGGATCTTTGTGAGTTCAAGGCCAGCCTTGTCTACAGAATGAGTTCCAGGACAGCTGGGGCTACAGGGAGACCCTGTCTCAAAAAGACAAAAAAAAAAAAAAAAATCAGGAAGAATTGCTTTCCTGATAGGAGCACAGCCCCCACCTTCTAGTGATGATGAGGTTATCTCAGTGCAGATGCTCCATTAGATCCCAGAGCTGAAAGTCACGTGGTAGGCCCAGGTTCCTTATGGAAGTGTTCAGTGAGGTGGCACCGTGTCTCTCTCTCTCTGGCCTCAGTTCTTCCGGGTCCTGCCTTTAGGGTGTGACTGGACTTCAAGCTGTTGTATCCTGCAGAGCACATTTTGGGGTAGATTTTGCATGAAGTGACTGACGTATGTACTCTAGTGGCACAGAGGTAGAAACTGTGAGTACTTAGAGAGAAAGCGGGACTGGGCGCTTGAGGGCATGAGCAGTTGTAGGAAAGGCTTCTGGGTGCAGGTGTGTGGGCAGTTGGAAATGAGAGATGTTGCAGAACCAGTCTCTTTACGGTCCTTATCATTACACCCCAGTGAATATGCTAGGGTGGTACCTAAAGGCCAGGCTCTGCAACATCAGTGTTAACAGGCAGGGGATTGCTAGGCAACCTAGTACCTTTGCATCTCCTGTGATTCCTCCTTCAGTTCATCTCTGTTGTTTTGAGGTTTTCCAGTGTGATTTGGGGAGATTTTCCCTCCATCTGCTCTACATTTTCATGTGTATCGTCTCTGCTTCTCTGAACTGGGCTGTTTCAGATCAATAGAGCAGATTCCGATTCCCAGTGTTGCAGACTTTACCTAGTAGAGGTGTCTGACGGAGAGAGACCTGCTGCAGTGTGAGCTCACTAAGGACAGATGATGCTCTGGCTAAGTGCCCAGTGTCCAGAGGAGAGCTGAGCACATATGGGGAGCTGGGTTGGATGAATGAATACAGGAACCTCACCCATCATCACCTCTAGGTCACCTTCCGACAGATGGAGACGTGGAGAGCAGGGAGGCACTTCCCCCAAGTTAGACGAAGATGGAAATGAAGCTAGGGCCTCAGATTCTAAACCCAGAGCCGCTGCTTCCTAATGCACTAGAACTCGGGGGCTGATGCACAGTCCTGGGGTTCTGCATGGGTGTGTATCCTTGCATACGTAAGCCCTCATCCATGCAACGTGACAGTTCTGTTAGTCTGGTCAACCTGCACATTTGCTGGCCGAGGGCTAGAAAAGTCTCTAGGAAGTGAGGCCAGTTCATCTGCTCATTCTAGAATTTTCTGGGGAGTACCCCAGCTTATCTGAAGAGGTAGCAGTGTAAGGACCATTGTGGTGGACCAGGCTAGGTAGGCAGGATTATGGGCAGGGTAGTAAATGCCTCGTGTCAGGCACTCACCCATTGCCTATAGTGCTATTCACTCAGGACACCCACACTGCCCACGCCGACTGCCAAGGCTCCAGGTGAAGGTGGTAAAGGTTTGTAGGCCCTGTGTTTGGATGTCTACTGCCCTGGGCATGGGATGACATCTCTCAGCCCAGCTTCAGCCCAGCTGTTTAGCTTTGTTAGCTCCTCATCAGATTGTGACATGAGGTTGTCCTGGGGAGCTTCATGAGGCAGGTGCTTTGTTTGGACCCCCTGATTGTGAAGGGTCTTCAATGAATTGGAGGGAAATATGGCTTGGTATTGGTGACTACAAATTTGAGTGCCACAGAGGCCTACCTTCATGTTGTGGTTCAAAAGTAAAATATTCCTGGGACTGAAGAGATGGCTCAGTGGTTAAAAGCACTGGCTACTCTGGCAGAGAACCCAGTTTCAGTTCCCAGTGCCCACATGGCAACTATCAACTATCTGTACCTCCAGATCCAGGGAATCGAGATTTTCTTCTGGCCTCTGCAGGCATGGCACACACATGATATACCTACACACATGTGGGCAAAACACTCATACACATAAAATTAAAATAGAGATGGCCTAGCAGTTAAGAGTGCCGACTGCTCTTGCAGAGGACCCGGGTTTGATCCCCAGCACCCACATGGCAGCTGAGAACCGTCTGTAACTCCATTTCCAGGAGAACTGCAGTTCCAGGGGAATCCGACGCCCTCTTCTGACCTCCACGGCATTGCACGACACAGGTGCACAAACCTACATGCAGACAATACATTCATACAAATAAATAAATTAATTAAAAATAAAAAATTAAAATTAAATAAATAAATTTTAAATTATAAATTAAGTCTTCCTGGGAACCTTTGCTTTTTAAAATGTGCTACTGTGACCATTGCTGTCTATCAGTGTTGGAAGAGCCCCTGAGGGGGCTTGCTGGCTTGAAGAGTCTGTGTTTTGAGGATGACTGCATAAAAGGAAGGGTGAACTGAACTAAGGACACAATTGGGGGTCGTCCCCACCCTACCTTAATTTTTTGGTTTTTTTTTGGACTTTTTTTTTTTCTGAGACAGGGTCTCCTGGAACTAACTCTGTAGACCAGGCTGGTCTGGAACTCACAGAAATCCACCTGCCTCTGCCTCTGCCTTTGCCTCTGAAGTGCTGGCATTAAAGGCATGTGCTACCACACCCGGCAACTTTTTGACATAAAAGGAGCAGCATCTGGCAATCCCCAAGCCAGCTGGAGTCTTCATCAGTGATCAGCTCTTGGGAGAGGAAACCCACTCCAGACACCACCTGGTGCTGGTCGGTCACCAGGCAGGGAGTGAGGTGACACACAGCATGCTAAAGAGTGAAACACTGCAGAGCCAGCTAATGTAGGACCTCAGAATACCAGTGGCCCAGGCTGGTCAAGAGGCCGTCACTTTCAGTACTTAGTGTGCGCCCCCTCCCAGTGCCACCAGTGGCTCCTGACAAGGACAGGTGGCACCAGCACGCATGAATCTACACTCTTGGGGAGCTCAAGGTCAGAGAAGAAGGAATGCATCTAATTACAGTTTTCTCCCATTGGCACATTTCTGAGGTTTGCTGTGTTAGAACAGTTTCTGAACATATCGAGAAACCCCTCCAAAAAGGAGGGACTACTCCCCAGAGATGGCAGCGTGTCAAGTAGCTTGGAGGAGGCCTGGGAACATGATTGCAGAACAGCTGGCGACCTTCATCCCCCAAGCAGTGTGGCTCCATGGAAATCCCAGGGGAGGGGAGACTGCAGTCCTGTGGGATGTGGAGAAATGAGGAAACCAATGTTGCGTAGCAGAACCATGAGGGGCGGACTCTGAACACGGTAAGGGGGACGGGGCAGGAAGCGAGGCAGGAGGAATGCTGTGTGCCCGTCTTAAGAAGAAGTGACTGCCTGAGTGGAAGCAGATGCCATTGGAACAGCTAGCCAGAATGGAGCTATCCAGAATAGAGCCCAGGGCAGCCATGTTTTTATCCATATCCTCTGCCTTTCCTGTGGGTTAACTCTGTGAGATGCATGTGTCAACTGTCCCTGTTACACAGAGGACACAGGACTATCAAATGACTTAAGGCCAGCCTATGCTCACACAATTGATGGGTGATAACACTGGATCTCGACCAAAACAGGCTGCTTGCAGAGTCCAGCTGTTGACCTATTCCGGTGGTGGAAACTTCTATAAAGAAGACCAGAGCTGGGGATTGAGCAGCAGTGCCCAGGAGAGGCCTGGGCAAGGGGTGGGAGCTTGGCTGAATGGCTCTGTCTGAGCGCAGCATTGGGCAGATGTGTTGGCCATGCCTCAGCAGCCCTCTGTCCTCAGGAGCAGGGTGGGAGCTCTCCATTGAAGACAAGTGGGGAAGGCTTAGGACCTACCTCAGTCCTGCTGGAGGCTTCTCTTGCTGAGCCTGTGCAAGCTCAGACCAGACAGGAACTCTGTCTTATCACTGTTTATCTCAGGCCTTCCATTCCTCTTCACAGTGCCCTGTCCCGCAGGAATTCCTCCCCCCCCCCCAGCAGTAGTGGGATGGTATGTGAGGAAAAGACCCCATCATCCCCTCCCCCAAGAATGTTATCAGGCCGAGTGAATCCAAGCGCTATCAGAGGACCTAGAGTTTTCTCTTGGGGTGGGTTCTCCCTTCCTGCTCCACTCTGCAGTACAAGAAGCAGATGGCTCATTCTAATCTTTAAGCAGGCTCACTCACAGACAGAGCCATTAGCTGGTTTTCTTAACACAAAGAGAAGGCTGGTTAGTGGTGATTCCTGTGTAGCTGAGTTCATTCGGTCCAGCAGCCCCCCCCCCCCACACCCAAGAGAACAAGAGAGATAATAAGGTCGTATAAATCAAGTTGAAAGGAACGAGTCCCCATCGTGAGTCATAAGGACAGATGACACATTGGCAAGCAGATGAAAAACCTTTGATGAAGACCAGTTGTAAAAGCACAAGCTGATGCTGAGGAAAGATGGGTGACTCAAAGCAGAATGTATGCATCACCCCCCCCAACACCCTCCTTTTTTCTTCTCTGATTTAAGAAAAAAATATTTTTTTGCAGTAACTGTCAAGATTGGCAAAACATTTCCTGTGTGAGCACCCTGGGGAGAGGCTGCAAGGGTGGCTTTGAAAGCAGGGCTAGGGTAGTCCTGTGAGGTACTTTGGGGATGGCATTGGAATTGTGAACCATGGTCCTCCTCAGGGGTCCCTTTGTCTCTGAGTTCTAGCAGCTCACATCCCAGCATGGATGGAGGCATCCCGGAGAGCGCGGGAAGAATTACAATGGGAGACAGTACCCCTGGGACTGAAGCATCAGTCCAGATGGCTTCCCAGAGTCCCTGCTCCTCCACTGCGCATGGCCTGTGATGGCTAATTTTAGGTGTCAGCTTAGCCCAGCAGAGGGATACCCACAGAACTATAAAGCAACATTTTGGGTGTCTGTGTGAAAGTGTTTGAATCCACTGAAGGTGTGGTGAGATACCACCCACTCAGCCTAAGCTTGAGTAAAAGCTAAAGGGAAAAATGAATTCACTCCCTCTCAAGAACGTGGGCCACCAGACTTTCTCTCTCCAAGATTTATACCAGTGACCCTGGCTTCTCAGGCCTTCAGCCTTGAACTGAGCTACATGACCAACCTTCCAGTTCCCCATATATAAGTGGCAGACAGGACTTCTTAGCTTTGATGATTATGTGAGAGCTCCTCTCATCCATCTATCCTTTCTCCCTCCCTCCTCCCCCTCCCTTCTTCTCTTTTTCCCTTCTTTCCTTCCATTCTTGATATTGGTTCCAAAGAACTCTGACCAATCCTGTGGCCTTGAGCAAGTTCCTACCTGTTTAAAGCCTACTTCCTGGTGTAAGGGGAGGATAATCATCTCAGCCACCTAGAGATGGATTTCTTTGCAGAAACAGATTGTGAGTTAATCAGCAAGAAGTTACAGTAAGCATTTAGAGCAGAACTAAAGGAAAACGCAGAGTGACCCATCTCAGAGGGGCAGGGACCAGACCACTTGGTCATCTTGGAAGAACTGTCAGCAGTTTTAAAGAGGACCACCACCTTCCTGTCATCTCGTCATAGTCCAAAGAGAACATCTAAGAGATGCATTTGGACATGTCTTGACTTCTTGTCCAGAGGAGACCGTGCTACCTTGACCATGGCCAGAGGCAGAGGACAAGTGTCTCTGACCAGCCACTGGAAGTATATGAGGACCAAGAAGCATCCTGAATGTAAAGTTCTTAGAACTACAGCACATCAGAAAGGCTGACAACAAGCACTTGTATATTAACCATTATAAATTGAAATGGTTCATACCAAATCAATAATATAAAGTATTCTGGATAAAAATCCAATGGTGCATGAACAGATGTGATCCTTATTCAGATGAGGAACCTAGATCAGATCATTGGCTTGGATTTGGATCAGGATGACCAGCACCCTGGCTGTGCTGTTGTATTGAAGGTTTAGAAAATCTAATGGAGAAAACTAGGCAATGGACACAGGAGTTTTCCTCTAGCTAGTTCTTTTATTTAAAATAATTGTGTGTGTGTGTGTGTGTGTGTGTGTGTGTGTGTGTGTGTGTGTGACAGAGAAAGGAGGGGGATAGCTCACAGGAATCTGTTTCGCCCTTTCATCATGTGGGTCCCAGCAATCAAGCTCAGGTGTCCGGCTCGTGGCCAGTGCCTTTACCCACTGAGCCATCTTGCCGGCCCTGAGTTACCTCTTCACAAGTGCTATAATACAGACAATAAGAGATTTCAGTTAGTAACAAAATCTAATGATCAGTTCATCTCAGCAAGGTTTTTTGCCAGATTTGGAAACCTGTCATTTTCATTTTCTATGAGCCCCCTCCCCCCCCCAAAATAAAGAAAATTAGAAAAGTGTTAAGTGTAAGTCTTAATAGACAGAAGCTTTTTAGTTTCACGAGGTCCCATCTGTCAATTGTGGGTTTAATGCCTGTGCTATAGGAATCCTGTTCAGAAAGTCCTTTCCTGAGCCTATAAGTTTGTGTATTCTGTAGTTTCTCCTCTGTCAAGTTCAGGGTATCAGGTCTTATCTTGAATACACATGAAATTGAGTTTTGCAAATAGTGAGAGGCAGGGATCTATTTTCATTCTTCTACATTCAGCTATCCAGTTTGACCAGCACCAATGGTTAAAGGTGCTGACTTTTGGGGCTGGAGAGATGGCCTAGTGGTTAAGAGCACCGACCGCTCTTACAGAGGACCTGGGTTCGATCCCCAGCACCCACATGGCGGCCGAGAACCGTCTGAAAATCCAATTCCAGGAGAACTCCAGTTCCAGGGGAATCCGACACCCTCTTCTGACCTCCACGGCATTGCACGACACAGGTGCACAAACTTGCATGCAGACAGTACATTCATACACATACAGAAATAAATAAAATTGAAAAAAAGATGCTGACTTTTCTCCAGTATATATTTTTGACCCCCTTTCAAAAAAAAAAAAAAAAAAAAACCAGGTTCAACACAGGGTGATTTACACAGAGAGCACAACTACCCAGTATGCAGAGAATAAGGCTGCAGACCGCTCATCCCTGAATAGGACACTGATATCAAACCTCTGCCTCCCAAGGCTCAGGGATCAGTGTGGAAGAAGGGGCAGGAAGATTGTAAGAGCCAGGGGTGGTAGATGACCACAGGGAAACAGAGTTTTACAGACAGAGAGCTGAGCAGTTACTCATTATGAACTCATAGCAATGGTGTGTGTGTGTGTGTGTGTGTGTGTGTGTGTGTGTGTGTGAGTGTGTGTGTGTGTAATAGGGCAGGGGGTAGTAAGAGGTCTTAATATGACCAAAATATATTGTATCAAATTTGCAAATCTTCAATAAAAAATTTAAAAGGCCAATGGATTAAAAATTGTTTTTAAACATTTTTTGAGAAAAACTTAAGCTACATTAAACAAGGAACAAGGCCAGGTCAAGGCATTTCTGATTATAAAAATGATTAACTTGGACTCGTGTGTGTTACACACGCACACACACACACACACACACACACACACACACACACGCCGGCCTCCCAGGAAACATGTAGACAGAATATCAGCCTACTTTATCTGCAGCAATTTACCCTAGGAAAGCTGTTTGTTCTCAGTCTTATTTCTTAAGGGTTGGTTTGCTTCATTGAAAGGCCCCCTGGATGAGAACACTGGTTTATATATTCTGGGATTTTGCTATGGGAAAATGCAGCATCAAAAGGCTTTAAAGAGGGTTGTAGGCTCATGCTTGGGGCTCTGCTCTGGGGGAAGGTGGACTCAGGCCACACGTAGGATTTTTGCTTATTCATTTTCTCTTCTGTTTCTTCTACCTGGTGTGTGAGAGTGCTAAGTATTCACTCTCATGCCCTGAGTTTCTCTAAGAAGTACAGTAAGATGTACTTCTTAGAGAAACTCAGGGCATGAGAGTAGACCATGAGTTTCTTACCAGTAACAACCAGGCCAGCAGTAGGTCTATGTCTTGTAGTGAAGGGTGTGATGGACTCAGAAGAACTTTGGCAAATGAAGCCATGAATTCAAAGTTGAACTTAGTTAGAGCTCCTGAGGTTTAAATTATACCAAAGACAAAGTCTGGGCGCTGCGGCTTTCTAAGACATGTGAGCTCTCCATTCCCCTCTCAGATCCAAATGCTGTCCCCATGCACCCACTACTGACTCCCACTCAAACAGTTTTGCCTAGAGCAGGTAGAAGAGAGGGCTGCCTTTGACCCTGTCGGCTGTTGAGTATGGCTAGATTTCAGGAATAAAGTTAGTTACAGAGTAAAAATGTCTTCCAGGGCTAACCAGAACAAGAGGAAGCAGTTTAGCCTGGGGAGTT
The DNA here is from genome assembly GCA_009823505.1 of Rhizomys pruinosus. Classification (NCBI taxonomy): domain Eukaryota; kingdom Metazoa; phylum Chordata; class Mammalia; order Rodentia; family Spalacidae; genus Rhizomys; species Rhizomys pruinosus. The sequence continues at coordinate 585,670 of VZQC01000088.1, read as the reverse complement.
GAAAGCAAGGAGCGACCAGAGCTTTGTGGCCCCAGCAGGATTCCGTAATTTCTTTTGTGTCTCAAGCTCTTCCCACTGAAACACAGGGTTGGTATCAGGCTCCATAGGTGATTCTGGAATAATAGGCAAATACTGCAAAGCACTTCTAATGATGGCATGGTAGTGGCTGCTATTAAAGGCATGGCCTTCACATCAGAAACACTAAATGCAGCGGGAGAGATGGCTCGGTCAGTGAAGTGTTGGTCTTGCAAGCACGAGGGTCTCCAGAACCCGCATTAAAAAAAATCAGGCATGGTGGCACTTTCTTCTGATCCCAGGGTTGGAAAAGCAGAAACAGGGGGTCCTGGGGTTCACTGGCCAGCCAGTGATCTGACAAGCTCCAGGCCAGTGAGAAAGCCTGTCTCAAAAAAAAAAAAAACAAACAAAAACAAACCGAAAGAAACAAAACAAAATAAAACAAGGCACATAGCAACCGAGGCATTGTATTCCCTGCAACTGCAGTTACAGATGGTTGTTAGCCACCACGTGGGTGCTGGGAATCTAACCCAGGTCCTGTGCAAGAACAGCCAGTGCTCTTAATGGCTGAACCATCTCTCCAGCCCCAGTCCTTTCTTCTTTAAGTGACTTTTGTCAGATACTTTATTACACAGTGAGAAAAGTAACTAATGCACTGGCCTTGGTCAGTGTTCCAGCTCAGCCATCATGCTGAGTGGTGGGGTCAGTGTTTGCTTTCGGCCTTCTCCAGTGCGGACCTCGCTCTCCTGAGGCAGCTCTGTGCTGTGTGCAGTGCTCTTGGGCCTTGTCCTTCCCTTGGTTCCCCACAGTCGCTTCCATTTACTGGTCTTGCCAGTCAGAAACCATTTCTGCCCTCTGACAGGGTCACTAACATGCAAAGATATTTAGCGAATTTTTGTGGTGCCTGTTCCTGGGGCACATGTGTGTGCATGGGTGCACATGTGTGGAAGCCAGAGTATACAGCCTGATTGTCATTCCTCAGTTTCCTCTGCATTGGGTCCTATGCTAAATGCTCTCCTGGTGGTGGTAGGCAGGGCAAACATTGTGAGTTTTGTTCACTTCCAAGCTCCTTTGTTCATGTCCACGTTCTGAAGAGCACTGGAACACAGGTATTGTGCTGTAATGTGCATGTGAGTGATGGCCATGTTGGTTAGATATTCTGTCCCTGGGCCAAATGCCTGAGAGAAACTGCTTGCCACAGTAGAAAATATTTATTTTTTCTGGATGTCAGAGACATCAGTCCATGTTTGGCTTGCTCCATTGCTCTGAACCCGAATGGTGAGTCAGAACTTCATGGGAGCCCAGCACGGCAGAGGAAAGCTGCTCCCTTTGTGGGGGTCGGGAGGCAAAGACAAGCCCAGAGGGCCTAGGGCAAGAGATACCCTTCAAAGACATACTTCCTCTAGCTAGCTCACACCTCTACTTCCCAGTAATGCCACCAAATGTTGACCGCTCAGTGGATTAATCCACTGGTAAAGCCAGAGCCTTCATCACCTAATCACTTATAAGCCTTCAGCCAGTAAGTCTTTGGGGCATTTTATATCCAACCCATAGAAATGGTTCTCAGTTCTGGTAAATTAATGTTGTGATTTGAATGTAAAATGTCCCTTTAGGCTCACATGTTTGAACACTTGGTCCCCAGCTACTAGTGCCATTTGAGAAGGTTGTTGAAATGTTAGGAGGTAGAGTCTCCCTGAACCAAGTGGTTCATGGAGGATGGCCTGGACATTTTATAGCCCTGCCTCACCTCCTGTTTGCTCTCTAACTCCTGGCAGTGTGACCAGCCATGCTCCTGTTCCTGCTCCACACGTCCTCCACATGTCCTCCACACCATGATGGAGTCATCCCTTTTGCGCTGTAGGCCAGACTAGTTCTTTCTTCCTTCAATTGCTTCTTCCAGGGAATTTCAGCACAGCAAGAGAAAAGTAGCCAATGTAATCATACCATGATGGTTGCTCAGGTGCCTTGACCCATGAACACTGCAGGATATAGGACAGATGGCCTCCTCTGATGGTTCGTCCTGAAGTCCTCCGCCAGGGCTCCTGTCTCATGGCCCACAGACACCCTTCCAATCCTCTGGCCCTCAACTTGAAGAATCAACAGATTTTGAAAAGCATGTCACCAAGTTACTGTTCAGAGTCGCAGGACTGCAGAAATAGGACCTTGTGCACTTAGCATCCCAGTGCTGCTACACAGAAGAAGAGGGACAGTTATGACCCACATTTTGAGTGTGTTACTCATGACTGATGTGCTCATTAGTCGTGACTGACATTGCTAACTAGTACTGAAAACTGGATAACAGCACAGAGTTCCTGCTTGGTGACTTATGCTCAAGGTTGGCACCAAGCCCTGTCCTAAGTGGTTCACTTTCTTCTCTGGCTGCTGTGAGATGCTACCAGTTCCTCCTCATGACATGGGGCCAAATATGCACATGAGCTTCTCAGACTGAGCTGGCATTGGAAATACCCTCACGTTGCCCATGGCAGACTCTCCTACGTATCTAACAACAGTTGTAAAGTGACAACGGTTCCCAGATTACTCCAGAGATACAGGAGTGAATTCGTTCAGTGGCTGTATTGCTGGGATGTGTGTGTGTGTGTGTGTGTGTGTGTGTGTGTCCATCCATCATTTCATTTGTTTACATAACACTTGAGTGGAGTTTTGAGTGGACAAAAAGCTGTTTTGTCTAGGAATTGGGATGAGAGGAGTAGTTAATATTAAACACCAGCCTGTTACACAGTAGTATTTCCAAGCTAACTCTAGAAGCAGCAGTGTTTAACTAAAGCACACCTGATTCTCTTTAAACTCCATCACATGCTGACTTAGTGCATTATTGAAGTTGATCTGAGTTAGAATCTTTAAGGTTGACATGGAAAAGCCCTTCTTATGAAACACTTTCAAATCTTTTTAAGAAGGATAATTGGAGTTATTTTTTCAACAAGAAGAGGTTTTATGCAATTTCCAAACCATTTTCACTTAAATATCAAGCGACAGTTTTTCTTTGCTATAGAAAAATAAAAATATAAGCATGCACCTGACGGGTGCTTGCCCGCATGCTGGCAGAGTCTCTAGCCATTTTCCTGAAATTACAGCTATGAAATCAGAAGCACTTCCTAACATATTTGAACTGCTAACGTGGGGAAGCAAGCAATTACCCATAACTTCACATCCACAGGTGAGCATCTCCGAAGATACCCTGTCATCCTACACCCAGTTCTGAGAAACAAGGTGATCTTTCTGTCCCTAGAGCAATTTCTTCAGCCCAGTTTTAGTTCTTGTATTTTTCTGTCTTTCTCCTCTAGAACCCCAGGGGTTTGTGTCCTCCAGTGCTTTGTCTTTGTTCGCTTTCCTCATCCTTGTCTAGGTACTTAGTTCTTCCTACCCACTGCTAAATAGGTCCTGGAATGTCAAGCCTTTAAAAAACAACAGTCTTTATCTGCCTACCTGTCTGTTTACTCATCCGTCCATCTTCAGTCAACTTCAGTGAAGGTTTTATCCTTTATCTTGGAGCAAAGGTATATCCATGCTTGAGCTCTGATCTTGTCTGCCCACCCCCCGCCTCTGTTTCTCTTAGATATACCTCTCCTTCCAAAGCTCCCCAATGGACGGGCCCTATCATGTCAGGACAATTGCTTTCTTCTCAGTACGCTGCCTCCATGTCCTCTGGTTCTAGTTTCCATCTTCCTCTTGAGGACATCCTATTCTGACTTCCACGGTGTACTCTTTCCTCGTGTCTGCAACCTATCCAGCTGTGAATTCTCTGTACAGACTTCTCTTTCTCCTTCTACTGAGTATTGATGGGTGGCAGGGCACTTGGTGCTCAGGTCTTCTGTTTGAACTCTTTAAGATTCTCTGAGACCTATCTCCCAATGCTGTAGATCCTCAAAGGACCTGTGCCATATCTTCCAGGTCTTTTCTCTGTAGGCTGAAATCCAAGCTGCTGGAGGTGGGTCATTCCCAGCCAGGCATGGGCCCTTCTGAGGTTATCTAGAGTTTCTTTCACTGTGTACATTTCATTGTAGTGAAATGTACATATTTCTTCCTTGTGATTTGCTTAGCCGTATGTTCTTCCTTGCAGTCTCACATCAGCACACACATGGGTTGTTTCAGCAGTCACCTCAATAGTGTTCCAGAAATTTCTGGCACCAATTTATCTTACAAAGATGCTTAGAATGATCCCTAGAGTAATCTTGTTCCCCTGTCTTCTTCCCTGCTGCCAACTAGGTACTCCTTCCAAAACTTGTTTTAGAGCACCTCAATGTTATGGTCACTCACCCTTGATGGATCCTCAGTGCTGGGAGATCTCTTATTTCTTTTATTCTGTTCTGTGATAAAATGCCCTGACAAAAATAACTTAAGACATCCAGAGTTTATTTTGGCTCACGATTCAAGGATGCGGTCCATCATAGCGGGAAGCCGTGATAGCAGGAGTTTGAAGTAGTGATTGTATTCCTCCCACAATCAGGAGGAAGGGCGTGAGGAGTGCTGGTACTCAGCTAGCTCTGTCCTTTGCACAGAGTCCAGGACGCAAGCCCAGGGGATGGCGCTGCCCTCCCTTAGCTTGGGCCTTCTCATATTAATTAACCTAACCAAGGCATGGCCAGAGGCTAACCTAACCTAAATAAGCCCTCACACATGTGCCTGGACGCTTGTGTGTTAGGTGCATCCAGAGCCTGTCAAGTGGACAGTCAACACTGTCACAGGAGAGGACATCCTGGTACCTTGCATCTTCACCTTCGTGTTTGTGTTCACTCCTGCTTAGCATCCCTTTCCTGTATCACATAGCCCAGGCTGCACCTCCGCCAAACTATTCCTTGGATAAGGACAGACCTGGATGGTGACACCTCCCTGTCTCTCCGTCTGTGTTTGTGACAGATTCCATCACTGTGACCAAATTCCTCAGCAGGACAGTCTGAAGGAAGAAAGACTTGTTTGGGGCTGTGGTTTCAGAGGGTTTAAATCCACATATCTGGCTCTGTTGCTTCTAGATGGTGGTGGGGTGGAGGATCACAGCAGGAGGGTGTGGCCATACTGCTCACCTCATGGTGGTCAGGAAACAGAATGAACAGGAAGGGTCCAGGGCCAACATACACCCTGCAAGGTGCATTGCCTGTGAATCCTCCCAGGTCTTTCCTTCTACAGTTCCACCATCACCCAGTAGTCTATTCAGATCTTTAATGTAGCAAACTATTGGTTAGGTCAGAGCCCTCCTGTTCTAAAAGCACCCCTGGGAATATTCACCCACACAGACATGCCCAGAGGTGTTTGCCTATCTTCTAGGCACTTCTCAATCCAATCAAGTACACAGTCAAGATTAAATATCACTCACCCTTACCTTCACTTGGTGAAATGCTGTCTGCTCAACATAGAATCCAAGATCACCTTCTTTTGAGATAAACCTCCCACCCTGTCCCAATTCAAATGGAATTCACCCTCATTTTTAGCCCGTCCAGCTTCTTTGTATTATGTCAGGTCCCTCTTAGTAGTCTTCACGTACTATTGGGGTATAAGACACTCAGGAGCTATGGATGGTGTTCCCAACATCAGACACGTACATTAGTATCTTAGTAAATCTCGGTTAGGACTCACTGAATCAGCGTGAACTATAAGTCACACTGCCTGTTGAAGGAACAGGACTGGATCTCTGTGGATTAGCTGAAGCAGTGTAAGCTTCAGTTGTACTTAATGTCATTCCCCAACACACAGTCAGCCAGATTTCCAAAAGCTTCCCCGGGCCTGCTTCTGCCCTCCATTCTGACTCTCCAAAGCCTTCAACTCCCCCCTCACCATATCCTCCATGCAGGCTGTGTTTGTTAACACAGGCAGTACGCCCCAGGGTCAAGGCCTCACGTATGCTCCCCAGCTGTCTTTTCCTAGTGGTCTTATCTCCCAACACGTTCAAGCCAGATGAAGGCACAGGCTGTGCTCTGCACGTCCCTTGACTACCATTGATGCTGAACTCAAAGCATGCATGGAGATGCACATCAGACTTGATGAGTTATTTGGACATCTTCTGCTTGCTTTATTTCCTAGTTCTCAAGACAATCAAGCCCACAGTTTTATGGTTGAACCCTTATGTTCTAATCACAGAGCTGCCAAACACACGAGTAGGCAGTCTGGAAATTACTAGGATTCTGGCAACAGAAACATCCTGCCCTTAGCCTCATCCTGTTGGTTCAGTGTCCTCCACCAAGTGGAATAGTGCCATGAATCTTTGCTCCACTAAATTTGAGAAAATTTAAAGAAATTGGTGACTAAGGTCAAGCCTTAGTCAGCAACATGGTCTTTACTGTCCCACAACAATCAGACACCAAAGCCAAACTGCAGGCTAAACCCAGTACAAAGATGTTAGAAGTGTCTGCCATCTGGTTACTTCTCCAAAATGCTTAGGTATTGACCTGTGTCTGAGAAGTGGGGCTTGTTTTATCATGAATATTTTTGTATTCCAAAAGCCAGCATTTAGGGCTGAGGATGTAGCTCAGTTGATGGAGTACTTTCCTACCATCCACTAGGCCCTGGGTTCAAACCCCCCCACCCCTTGATATCAGGGTCACGTGATGGTGAACGCCTGCACTCCCAGTACTGAAGAGGTAGAAGCAGGAAGACCAGAAGGTCAAGGTCATCTTCTGACACATAGTGAGATCAAAGCCAGCTTGGTTTATGTGCCGAGACCCTGCCTCAAAACCACATAATACAAAGAAAAAAAAGAAAAGAAAAAGCCAACATTTATAAGAATATCCTAACACCTTTAATTCCAGCCCTTGGGATGCAGAGACAGATGGATCTCTGTGAAATGGAAGCCATATCATGATTTCCAGGTGGACTGTGACCAGGGAGACACTGTCAAAAATTTTTAAAAAGGATGTATTGTGTACTCTCTAAATGAAGTCAATAAAAATACCTTCACCTCCAAAGTAAAATTTCATCCTATGTTTTAATTTATACTGAATGACTTCCTCAATGGTTCCCTCACCCCCTCCAAAACTCACACACTAGAAGTTGCTCTCCATTGGCTCCACGCTGAGGTCAACATTAGTCCCTGAATTCCAGCATGCTAAAAGAGGTGTGGAAAAAAAACACATGAACAGGGCTGGAGAGATGGTCTAGCGGTTAAGAGTGCCGACCGCTCTTACAGAGGACCTGGGTTCGATCCCCAGCACCCACATGGCGGCTGAGAACCGTCTGAAACTCCAATTCCAGGAGAACTCCAGTTCCAGGGGACTCCAACACCCTCTTCCGGCCTCCGCAGCATTGCACGACACGGATGCACAAACTTGCATGCAGACAGTACATTCATATACACACAGAAATAAATAAAATTAATAATAAAAAAACACATGAACAGAATTAGTACAAAGTAAGAATTGATACAGGTCCAGTATCGTTTAAATTGCATGCCGAAATTGCTACCTATCGCTATTATCCATTTCACTTTTTTTTCAAAGCCAATTTTTTATTGAAGCTTTCTGCATTTCATACATCATTTCCCAACCAAATCTAGACCCACTCCCCCGTCCTTGCCCCCCACCCCACCAGAGATCATGCATTCTGCCATACATGTTTTCCATCTTTTTCTCAGTCTTTTTAAAAAATTTTTGATGCAGAAGTTTACTGTTTTGGGCAGAAACTCACCATTTCAGTCAGTTCTTTGAGCTAGTCTTTTGTCATTGTTGTTGTTGTTGTTCCTTCCAATTTGTATCACTCCAAAATATGCATATGCCACATATATCATATCAAGATTATGACATCATAGGTTTTAGCATCTTCAGCTTATGATTTCTTTTTAAATTTTTTTCTTTATTAGAAAGATGTCATGTTTTCCTTAAGGAATTATTTGAAGGCTCCTCCTTGGCAAGCCCAAACAACCATCAGTCCTGCTCTTGTGCTCCACACTGGGGTCTTCCCTTCCCGTGGTCACCAAATGAGGTCCAGTAAGCACTGCATCCTGTCTTGATTTTCCTGTACTGGCCTCTGTGATACAGCCTGGGTAGTCCAACAATGGCAGTCGATGCTCTGAAGAGGCTGAAACCCCAGTAGTAGCTCAGTCCATAAGCTGGATGTCTCAGCAGTCCCCATCTGGCACTGAATGTTTGGAGGATTCTTGGAGAGACAAGAGTATTCAGTCCATATTGGAAGGTTGAAAAGCTGTGTCTCAGGTCTTTGAAGGATGGCAAAAGCAGTGGCAGCCTCAGGGTACTTGCACTTGCAAGTGAAGACAGGCAAAACAGCTGTGCTCTTTTGTCTTTTTACTAAGATCTCAAGTTTTATACCTGAAGTACAGTTTCTCAGGACTTACTATTTATTTATTTCTGGTTATACTTTCCTTTTGGATGTTTAAGGCCATACAGTTAGCCCAGATTAACCAAGGTTTTTGTTTTCTCAGCTCAGTCGAAGATCTGGTCCTCGGGGGTCACTCGGGGGTTTTTTTTTTGGGAGGGGGGAGCCGCTGGCTCCTTTTGGCTTTTCATTTACGAGTTCCAGCCACTCAAGGACAAAGTCAGGTCTTGCTAGACCAGGTTATCCATTTCACTTTTATGCTACTGGGACATCCAGAAACTAAGCAGAAGAGATCTGGCAAGGATTTGATGGCTGGTTGACACCAGCTACTTCAAAAGGTCCCCAGCCTTAGCTCTGCCCACTCAGCAGCTGCATGCCAAGTGACACCATCCTGCTGGCCTGCTCCCTGCAGCATCCCAAGGCAATCACAGCTGCTCTGAGCATGCAGATGTTAGGAACATGTCTAACAGAGGGAAAAGGGAAGAGATGAAGTCACATAGAGTCCTCATGGGTGGAGCGAGATCCCTCAGGGCTTGCCTGCACATCTCTATCCCATCTTGGTTAGCCTCTATCCTTGTCGGGGACAGCTTCCACACGGAGGAGAAAGGAGAGTTCCATGAGATTATGAGTCTGCTGCATTCTTCACATGGAGCCTCGCTGTGTGGAAGACCACAGTTAGAGATCTGTGTCCAATGTAGACATCTTGACATCCTGAGGAGCCTGGAGCCCCAGCCACACAGCTTTGTTTGTTATTTGTGTAGAAACTCTATACCCGTTCCAACTCAAATAAAGCAAAATCGCTCTTCATTAAGCAGGTTTGCACAGCGTGGGTTGGCTTTGCTGAGACCCACCGTGGACAGGCGGGGAGACTCGCCTTAGAAACTGCTGTGTTCGCAGGATCTCACGGAGGGGAAGCAAGCTCCCACCACTTACTCTGCCAGAACTGCTTACATTGTGTTTAATTTTGCCTTGATTTTGAAAGTCTTTGGGGAATTTCAATGGAAAACGAGCAAGAGCATCTAGTGCTGACTGCTGACCCAGAAGCACAACTTGATCTCCTGCTTCACAGGAAAACGTTAGGCATCAAAATCTGATTTTACAAAATAGGTAAGTTGGAGGGGGGTCCTTCGAAACATCAAGGCATTTTAAAGTATGTTTTTACAACTGACAAAGTCTGGGGAGAAAAAGAGGTTTAAAACTAAAGTGTTGGGAACAGCTGCCAATTGAAAATGAATCACAAATGAAGATAAATCGCCCCCGAGCGTCATGTGGAACAATGGGAAAATATTATCAGAATTATAAAAATTTGATTTGCACGCAGCTTTTCCCAAAACACAGTTTTGCAAGCATAAATTGAAACAAGCAGAGACCAACTTGTGGAGTGGGGGAAAATCAATCTAAGATTCCAAATGTGTATGTCGTCGAGAGATGAGGAGGAGTGAGCTGGACACAGGCAAGCAAACTGCATCTCCTCCGCTAACTGGTGGTTTGCCGTGGAGAATTCCAAAGGGTGTTTGTTTTGTTTGGGTTTGGGGTTTTTTTTTTTTTCCTTTGCAATATTTTTTGTTTCTTTTTATGCCTGCACATAAATAAGTGCACCCATGTTGTACAATGCCCAAAGAGGTCAGAAAAGGGTGCTAGATCCTCTGGAACTGGAGTTATAAATGGTTATTAGCCTCCATGTGGGTGCTGGGAACTGAAACTGGGTCCTCTGCAAGAGCAGTCAGTGCTCTTAACTGCTGAGCCATCTCTCCAGCCTCCCAAGTGGGCACTTCCAATGGTGGCGCACACCTTTAATCCCAGTACTCAGGAGGCAAAGGCAGGAGAATCTTGGTAAGACTGAGGCCATCCTGGTCTACAGAGTGAGTTCCAGGACTGCTGGGGCTACTCCTGTCTCTAAAAGACCAAAAAGAAAATTCAGTCTAGTTGTGATTTTTCTAATGAGGTATAATTCATATCACATAAAAGTAACCATTTTAAAGTATACAATTTCAGTACACTCGCAATGTTATATAACCACCACTGCTATCCAATTCAATATCATTTCTTTCCATTCCTTCCAAAAAATCCCCAGAATGTGAAAATTACTTCCTAGCTCTCATTTCCATCCCCCAGAACTTCTGTCACACCTGTATGTGTCTGTCATCATGGACTTGCTTGTTTACTTAGTTTCTGTGTGTATTGCATGCATGTATGTGCAGAGCACGTGCATGTGGGGGCCAGAGATCAAAGCCAGGCTCTTCCTCTATGCCTCTCTATCTTATTTTTTGAAGCAGAGTCTCTTCATGAACCTGGAGCTTGTGAGCTGACTGGCTGGCCAGGCTGGCCTTGATTCTCCTGACCCTGTTTCCCAGAGCTGGGGTCATAGGTACAAGCTGTCATGACCAGCCTTTTAGCTGGGTGCTATAGATCTGAACCCAGGTCCTCATACTTGCCAGCAAGTGCTCTGCCTGCTGAGCCATGTCCCCCACCTGAATTTGTTTCCAACAGTCATATAAATGGAGTAAACACATACACACCCCTCCCCCACACACAGCACACACCACACACACACACCCCACTGGAAAAGTTCCAAAATAATAAAAAGTTTTAAAGTGCCAGCTCAGTAAGCAGGAATTTCCATAGAGTTCGAATCACCAAGGCAAGGAATAAGATAGGATATATGTTTCTCATACTCCAGGAAAGTGTACCAGTATTTCATTAAATCTGCAACTTAAATACTATCATAAGGATATTCACTTAGAGTGTTGGGAAGCCTGTTACTAGCTGCAGAGGCATATGGGGAGATGGGTACAGGGTGAGGGAGAGTTGGCCCAGCAGAGAGAGCTGTATTTTTAGGATGGCTGACAAAGGATGATAATACAAAGCAGACTAGCCATGGGAGGTTTCACCTGTTTTAGGATGCTGGGGAGATGGCTCAGTCTGTAAAATGCTTGCATGAGGAACTGAGTTTCAATCCCTAGCACTCATAAGAAGCCAGCTGTGGTGGTGCATATCTGTAAACACAGAGCTGGGGAGGTAGAGATGGAAAGACCCCTGGAGCTCATTGGCCAGCTAGTCTCCCCCAGAGCAGTGAGCTTCAGCTCCACTGAGAGACTGTCTCAACAGATACGGTAGAGAGCAATTGCGGAAGACATTCAATGTCAGCCTCTGGCCTCCAGGTACCCACACATGTGCACATGCAAACGTGGATGTACACGCAGACTATTTTAGATTCTCTGCAAGGACTTCCGTCCAGGTTTCTGTCCTCCCCAGCTTCCTTCCATAAAGGGATCCTCCTCCAGTCTCCCTGCCCATACTGTGTCACATGGCCTACAGGCATGTGTGTCCAGCTCTGATTTCTCCAGAGTTCCCGATATGTCCAGTCATTTTCAGGAACTAGCTTGCCTATAGCTAGTTGTCCCACAAATATCTCAGACTCAGCAAATCCAAACTTGAGTTCACAGATTTCCTCTCCCTGACCTTGTCTCAGGTAACTCGTCTCAGCTCTGTCATCTCCGTCTCCTGGGAGCGTACTGGATGCTGAGCATGCTGTTCTGCCCCATCTGACCTTCAGGTACCAGACCTGTTGACGATGTCTCTGCAGAGCTTCTGATTCCCTTTCCTTCCTTGCCCCCACTGCCACCCCAAGCCCTGTCTCGCCTCTTGCTCAGAGCCTGGCAAGAGCCTAAAGCCATCACTTGGAGTTCAGCTGTGGATCAGAGATGTCTTCTCCTCAAAGCCTGCCCAAGCCTTGGCTCTCCAGCATTATCTCCAGATCTCATCCCTCTGTCAGTCAAGCCCTGGGAACTTGTTCCCTGCCCTCCCTGTCCGTGCCTTCTCCTAATGGTCTTTGGTCCTGCCACCTCTTTACTGTGCAATCAGCCATCATTTCCCTCCAAAGTGATGCCCTGTTTTCTGCCTGTTTCTTGTCCAGCTGGCGGTCAAGTCTGCTGATATGAACCTCTTGTTCCCGATGTCATCACCCAAGTGGTACACTGTCATCATTTTTCATGTAAGCCAGTGGTTTGCACACATGTTATCACAATAGAGCCCTGTCTTTCAATGCAATACAGAATATCATGTGGGAGACAGCCAACCTGGAGGATGAGGCTGGGGAAGGAGTTATGTCAGTGTGTCTAGTGAACACCTACCAAGCTGGTCTGCATGCCAGCCCTGCCAGGTAGGTGCTGCCTGCCTCACAGGGACCACACCCTCAGTGAAATCACGCAAGGACAGTTGTAATACAAATGGAAGCAGAGCTGGGACTGGGACCTATGGCAGCTGACTCAGAGCCCAGATGGAACTATGTCTCCAGCCTTGCCCCGGGCTCTTAGCAAACGTGTCTCTGCTTTCCCTGCCTTTTCCCCGTCTTCCCAGCAGGGGTTTTTCTCCTGCCTCTGAAGGGATATGCTTGTGCTGTGCTGTGCTGTGCTGTGCTGTGCTGTGCTGTGCTGTGCTGTGCTCCCTGAAGGCAGCAGAGCCTGCTCACTGACTGAGGCCTGTTGCTCACCCTGCCACTAAGTCACACCCTTGAGATCTCAGTTACCTGTCAATTCAGGCCCTTCCCTGGCAGAGACTAGAGTAGGACCCTGATTAGTGTACCCTGATACTTGGCATCAGGGCACACTGAGGAGAGTGACTCTATGCACAACATAGGCATGTCCCCCAGCTCTCTGACCCTCCCATCCTCTTCTCTGCTCTTCTTTGTTCTTCTTCTCTCCTACATCCATCTGGTCTGAGTCAGAAGATGCCTTGCCTCTGTTTCTCACCCACAGTGTGATACATTTGTCATTGTGAGCCTCCGGACGTCTTCAGCTATGATCTGGGGACTTAAGCCACCTCCTCAGTCTATAGTTGGAGTGGGATCCTGCCTACTGTGACTAATGGTTCTGTCAATCCTTTCCGTCTTTGAAACTGGGCCTGTTTTCTAGGGTTATTGATTGTTTCTCTTGTTGTATCTCCCTTGCCTTTCCCTACACTGTTAGAGGGATGTGGAAATTTATAGCATGGAAGTTTGAGCATTCAGATATGCCATAGAATCTGAGATCCTTCTGTCTGTTCTTCTCCAGGCCTAGGCGAGCTTTGAGTGCTGATGTTCTCCCCACGTTTGTCTTGATTTTCTTCACTGTACCCAAGTCATTATTTTGCACAAATGAAGCATTCAATAAGTAATAAAGAATGCATATTACTGAACTATAAATGACATAATCAATTTGTCACACGAGCCTGTGTTTGGATGTCAGATTCTGTGACTCCCACCCAACAAGTCTTCAAAGATGACAGGCATTGCCAAGAGTTATCTGAGTTTGTATGTTTTAGAATGGGCCTCTAAACAAACAGAAAAGAAACCAGCACACCGCTTAAAGAATAGTTTTCCATTTTTTTCCAAATTTTTTATATTTTTTTAACAATAAGTAATAAGTTATGAGTACAAGCATCCTTCATGTAGAACCAATTTGCAAGCAGCTATGCCCAAACCCACACAGCCCATATCTCCCACCATCCAGCTGCTGGGGCTTTTATGTACAGTCATGTTGATCAAATAAGTGTCCAGACTATGTTGCTGTACTTTCACCATTCACCCCAATCGCAGCCCTTACATTCTACCACACCCCCTCTTCCGCAGATTGTTCCCTAGGCTTAGAAAAGGGGCACAGGTGGATGAGAAGTAAAACTGTCCTCTCTCTCTGGAGCTGTTGACTTGGATTCTGGTCAATTCTGGCTGTTTCCTTTCATGGGCTGACAGTTTGTTCAGGAGTAACCTTTCGATCCTACTAATGAAGCACAAGCAATTAGATATATAGGTATTTAAGCAGCACTAATAGTTATGGTAGGTTACTTTGGCATAGACACATATGTTTGGATGATATGTTAATTCATGAATTACATTTTTACCCCCTGATAAATATAACAGGGTCTTACTGTGGCTTATGACATCTCCTAACCTGTAGAGGATGTAGGCTTGTGGCATCAGCCATGGGTTATTCCTCCAAGGAGAGAGCCAACAGCCAATTAGATTTGGGATATACAGGCACATGGCTGCCTCTGCTGCACAGTATTTCCAGGCAGGTGAAGTGTAGCTGGTGCTGATGGTGGAGTCTTGCTTGACTCAGGGAGACCCGTATTTGCTTTATTGGTTTAGTGGCCTTTGGGAACACTCTCTGGCATTCCAGAGGCCATCTGTACCCTTGCATGTGCGGTCTCAATACATCCCTCCCATGTTAACGTCAGGTCTTCGGCAGCAGGGTCTTATCGCCTCTCCTCCTGCAGGTATCCCAACTTAGGGGCAAGGAGCCCTTACCTTTTGTGGGGCCTTGGATCCCCTGGCCAACATCCCCCTGGTAGAACAATCCATTGCTGATGTCAGAGCTCCTGCATTAATATACTTTGCCTAAGTGCATAGCCCAAGGACTTTAGTATTATATTTGGTTCTGAACAGAGTATAATCCTTTTCACAGTTCTTATGTCTATTAGTCAATTAAAGAAGGCATTTTTACCGGTTTTATAAGAGATTACCTCTATAATAGTTGTCTCCAATTTACAGTTGGAAAATGACATCATCATCGTCATATTTCTCCTTGTTCTATGGGGGGGGAGGCAAGAAAGTCATATCAAAACCTTTGTTGCACCTAGAAGGTATAAGTTTCATTAGGACTCATTATAGATAGTTGTTACATGTAGGATCCACAGAAGGGTTCGATGTTTATGGCAATCTGAGGCTTTTCTTCCTTTCAGTGTTCAGACGGGTCAACCTTTCAGTTGCCACTTTTTGGTACATCCTACTCAATGCAAAGCTGTATCTTTTCTTTCTCAGCCGTTAAGTTGGTGACATTTTGTCCTGTTGGAACAAACAAATCTCTTCCCATAGTTAGTTTTAAGATTTGAATTGCAAGGTTCTTGACTAGAAGGTTTCATGTCTGTCTGTAACCCCCCCCCCCTTTTTTTTTAACCCATGAGTCTCCAGAAGACAGTTGTATTATACATAACTATAGGGTGGAATCAAGGCACAGATTTCATCAAATTCACCCATGTTGTTTTGGGTGACTATATATGATTAACTTGGGAAGCAAACTTAATTTTTGCTTTAAATCATCTTAAAGAGAATGCTACAAGGTGATACTGTACAACAGAGAAATTATAGAGAACATTTGTATGTGCCAATCCCAAAGTTATTGCTCTAGAGATTTTGTGTAAAACAAATGTGGACAACAGCAAATTATATCTACATTTAACTCAGATGCATTACCGTTTTTATCAGAGTCTGTAAACCAATGTTGTTTAATATACACATATTTACTTTTACTAAGTCCTAAAACACCATGTATCCTGTAGACAGTGTCTAGGTGAAACTGAGTACTTGCTGAACTCACATCAATTAAATATGCCTTGATTGAATATACATCCGTGTCCCTCTCCCACCCATCCCCCCTTCCCAATTCACCATTTCAGTCCATTTTCTGATGCAGTCTTTCTGTTGTTGTTCTTTTACTATGCATCCCTCTCCATGAGAAATATTTATATCTGGGTTGTTGGTACTAGCATCCACATATGAGGGACACCATTTGTCGTTTGTTTTTCTGGGACTGTGTTACTTCACTTAACATAATGTCTTCCAGCTCCATCCATTTACCTGCAAAGTTCATGATGTTGTCCCTCTTTACTGCTGCATAGAACTCCATTGTATACATGTACCACATTTTCTCTATCCACTCGTCAGTTGAGGGGCACCTGGGCTGGTTCCAGCTTTTTGCTATTGTGAACAGAGCTGCAATAAACATAGCTGTGCATGTATCTTTGCAGTAAGTTGTGTCTTGTGGGTATATACCCAGGAGTGGTATGACTGGGTCAAATGGAAGGCTCATTTTGAGTCTTTTAAGGGTTCTCCACACTGTTTTCCATAGTGGCTGTACTAGTTTACATTCCCACCAGCAATGGATGAGTGTTCCCCTTTCCCCGCAACCTCTCCAGCATTTGGTAACATTCGTGTTCCTGATCCTAGCCAGTCTTATTGGAGTAAGGTGATATCTCAAAGTGGTTTTAATTTGCATTTCCTTAATTATCAGAGATGTTGAACAGTTCTTAAGATGTTTCTCGGCCATCTCTAATTCCTCCTCTGTGAAGTCTCTATTCAGATCTTTGCTCCATCTTTTGAGTGATTCATTTGTTTTCTTTCTTCTTTGTTTTTTGAGTAGCTTGTATACTCTGGAAATTAATGCTTTGTCAGATGTATCTGCTGTGAAGGTTTCCTCCCACTCTGTGGGTCTTCTCCTCACTTCCTTTATTGCTTCCTTTGATGTACAGAAGCTTTTGAGTTTAATGAGGTCCCATTTGTCAATTGTCGATCTTATTTCTTGTGCAGCTGCTGTCTGATTTAGGAAGTCTTTTCCTACACCTATGTCTTGTAGTCTGCTGCCAAGCTTCTCTTCTATCACCTCCAGAGTTTGGGGTTTCACATTGAGGTCTTTGGTCCATCTGGAGTTGACCTTTGTACAAGGTGAGAGGTAGGGGTTTAATTTCATTCTTCTACAAGTGGTGATCCAGTTTTGCCAACACCACTTGCTGAAGATGCTGTCTTTCCTCCATTGTGTATTCTTGGCCCCCTTGTCAAATATGAGGTGGCTGAAATTGTATGAGCTCAGGTTTGGATCTTCAGTTTTATTCCATTGGTCAACTGGTCTGTTTTTGTGCCAGTACCAAGCTGTTTTTATGACTATAGCCCTGTAGTATAGTTTGATGTCTGGTATAGCGATCCCCCCTGTATTGCTCTTTTCACTCAGGATTGCTTTGGCTATTCGGGGTCTTTTGTTTTTCCAAATGAAATTGAGGATTTTTTTTTCCAAGCCTGTGAAGAAACTCTTGGGGATTTTGATTGGGATTGCATTAAATCTGTACACTAGTTTGGGTAGGATGGACATTTTTACTATATTTATTTTCCCAATCCATGAGCATGGGAGGTTTGTCCATCTTCTGATGTCTTCCTCAATTTCCTTTTTCAGGGGTTTAAAATTTTTGTTGTAGAGATCCTTGGTGTCTTTGGTTAGGTTTGTTCCTAGGTATTTTATTGTTTTTGAGGCTATTGTGAGTGGGAAGGTCTCCTTGTAGTCCTTCTTCAGTTGCTTGTTGTTGGTGTAAAGAAAGGCTACTGATTTTTCTAGATTTATTTTGTATCCTGCCACTTTACCAAAGCTCTTAATCATTTCTAGGAGTTTTCTGGTGGAGTTCTTAGCATCCCTTAGGTAGACAATCATATCATCAGCAAAAAGGGATAGCTTGACTTCCTCTTTTCCAATTAGAACTCCTTTAATTTCCTTTTCTTGCCTTATTACCCTAGCAAGTGTTTCAAGCACTATATTGAAAAGGAATGGTGACAGGGGGCAGCCTTGCCAAGTTCCTACTTTTAAGGGGAATGCTTCTGTCATTTCCCCATTTAGGATGATATTGGCTGTGGGTTTCCTGTATATATGGCCTTGATTACATTGAGCAATGATCCCTCCAATCCAATTCCTTCTAGGACTTTAAGCATGAAGGGATGCTGGATTTTGTCAAAGGCTTTTTCTGCATCAATTGAGATGATTGTATGGTTTTTGTCTTTTATTTCATTTATATGTTTGATGATGTTTATTGAGTTTTGTATATTGAACCATCCCTGCATTTCTGGAATGAATTCAACTTGGTCATGGTGGGTGATCTTCTTGATGTGGATCTGTATGTGATTTGCAAGTATTTTTTTTAGAATTTTTGCATCTGTGTTCATTAAGGAGATGGGTCTATAGTTCTCCTTTTTGGTTGTATCTTTACCTGGTTTTGGTATTAGAGTGATGCTGGCTTCATAGAAGGATTCTGGGAGAACTCCTTCCGTTTATATCCTTCTAAACAACTTGAGTAGTAATGGTTGTCTTTTTGAAATATTTTATAGAATTCTGCCGTGAAACCATCTGGACCTGGGCTTTTCTTGGTTGGGAGGCTTTTTATTATGTCTTCAATTTCTTCATATATTATTGGTCTATTTAAGCTGTTGATCGCTTCTTGGTTGAGCTTTGGTGATTCCCAGGATTTCACATATTCATCCATTTCTTCTAGGTTTTCAAACTTAGTAGAGTATAGGTTTTTGAAGTATTCTCGTATGATTTTCTGGATCTTTTCATTGTCTGTTGTGATGTTTCCCTTTTCATCACAGATTCTATTGATTTGGAGTTGTTCCTTCTTTCTTTTGGTTAACTGGGCTAGAGGTCTGTCTATCTTGTTTATTCTCTCAAAGAACCAACTTTTGGATTCATTGATTTTTTTGTATAGCTTTTTTTTGTTTCTATTTCATTGATCTCTGCTCTGAGTTTTGTTATTTCTTCTTGTCTGCTGAGTTTAGGGTTCATTTCTTGTTGTCTCTCAAGTATTTTTAGCTGCAGTGTTAGATTGTTCACTTGTGCTCTTTTTGTTTTTTGATGTAGGCACTTAGGGCTATAAACTTCCCTCTTAGAACTGCTTTTAAAGTATTCCATAGGTTTTGTTGTGTTCTATTATTTTTGTCATTCAGTTCCAGAGGAATGTTTTTATTTCTTTATTTCTTCCTTGACCCATTCATTATTCAGGAGAGTGTTATTTAGTTTCCATATGTTCTTGTAGGTTGTAGGGCTTGTCCTGGTGTTGATATTGAGTTTTATTGCACTGTGGTCTGATAGAATGCATGAGATTATTTCAATCTTTTTGTATTTGTTGAGTTTTTTTCCTGTGTCCCAGTATATGGTCTATTTTGGAGAATGTTCCATGGGGTGCTGAGTAAAAGTGTATTCTTTGGTGTTTGGGTGGAATATTCGATAGATGTCTGTGAGGTCCATTTGGTATATTGTTTCATTCAGTTCAGATGTCTCTCTGTTTATTCTTTGTCCTGTTAATCTGTCTAAAGGACTTAGTAGGGTATTGAAGTCCCCTACTATTAGTGTACTGGGGTTAATCTGTACCTTGAAATCCTGAAGAGTTGTCTTTATAAAGTTTGGTGCACCAGAGTTTGGTGCATATATGTTCATGATTGTGAGATCTTCATCGCCAATTTTTCCTTTAATATAGATGTAATGGCCTTCTTTGTCTCTCTTGATTTCTTTTGCTTTGAAGTCTATTTTGTCTGATATTAAAATAGCAACACCTGCTTTCTTTTTTGTGCCATTTGCTTGGAATATTTTCTTCAATCCCTTCACTTTAAGTTGGTGCCTATCCTTGAAATTGAGATGGGTTTCTTGTAGACAGCATATAGATGGATTTTTGTTTCCTAATACATTCTCCCTGTCTATGTCTCTTGATTGGCGAGTTTAGTCCATTAATATTTAAGGTTATAATTGAACAATGGATGTTGCTTTCTTTCACTGTATTATCCATCTGGATTTTTAGTCTCCGATTCTACTCCTGCGGTTATGTTTTTATTAGTTTCTTTTCCTAGGTGCTTGGGGATAGTTGCTCCTCTCTTCTGCCTTTGGAATTGCTTCAAGTATTTTCTGAAGAGTTGCTTTTCCGGCCACGTAGTCTATCATCTTGTTTACGTTTTGGAAGATTTTTCTCTCTCCAACTATAATCAACATTTTTGCTGGGTATAGTATTCTGGCTTGGCATCCACAGTCCTTTAACACAGGAAATGCTTTGCTCCATGTTCTTCTTGCTTTCATGGTTTGTGCCAAGAAGTCAGTTGTAATTCTGATGGGTTTCCCTTTGTATGTGACTTGTTTTCTTTCATAGCTTTCAGAATTTTGTCTTTGTTTTGGGCGTCTAGCATTTTAACTATGATATGGTGTGGAGATTTTCTTTTCTGATCTTGTCTATTTGGGGTCCTATGTGCTTCTTGTATTTGTATGGGTTTGTCTATGTTTAGTTTGGGGACATTTTCATCTATTATTCTGTTAAAGATCTGATCAATGCTATTCTCTTGAGATTCTTCTCCTTCTTCTATTCCTATGCGGAGGTTTGATCTTTTCATAGTGTCCCATATTTCCTGGTTGTTCCACTTTTGTGTATTTTTAATTTTTTAATAATCTTTATTTGAACTTTTTAATTGCCCTGTGTTGTCTTCCAGGTCTGATATCCTTTTTCTGCTTCCTCCATTCTATTTATGAGGCTTTTTCCTTTCTTTTCTTCTTGATTGGATGAATGTTCTATTTCCTTTTTCATTTCATCCTGTGATTTCTTTAGTATTTCCATTTCCTTTTTGAGCTTCTCAATCTCTTCTTGGTGCTCCTTACTTCACTGGTTGGCTTCCTTTTTCAGTGTTTCTACTTCCTTCCAGAGTTTGTTTTTTTCTCCCTCTAGTTATTTCTGGAGTTTGTCATTCTGTTCCTTTAGTTATTTCCGAAGTTTGTCATTGTATCCCTCTAGGTCCTTTTTGAGTTTTTCATTCTCTCTCCTTAGTTCTCTGACTTCTTTATTTTCTTTCATTTCTCTGCAGAGGTCTGCAATTATTCCTCTAAGATATGTTTCTTGGGTCACCTCCAGGGGGATCCACTGTAGCTATCTCCTGCATGAATGGTAGAGCTTGGTGCGGAATTATCCTGCACCTTTCCCGTGTTATCCCTTCGCCGTGTCCCCGGCATGAGGGTCCCCCCCCCCTTTTTTTTGCCTGTATTCTGATGCCAATCACAAATGTCTTTTCACTATGTGAGAGTCTGGTTTTGCTTGCCTCCTTCTGATGCTTCTTTTTTCTTTCCTCCTCCTTGTTTATGGAGTATTGACTTGTCAGGCTTTCAATTTTGTTTATATATTGGATATTGGAAGTCTAAGTCACTCTTCCCTTCCTGTTCTGAAGGTTCTCCAAAAAAATCCACTTGGATACTCTCTCATCAATTCCATTTGGGGGGGGGGATATGCCTGGCTTAGCCCATGCCCCGGTACCTGTCTGGAGCAAGTTCCCAGCTCCTGTGCTTCAGGAACCCCCCCACACACAAGGAGACAATGGTGCCAAACCAAACCCACCAGGCACTGGCTGCAAAGGTGAATGGCAGCTCCGCCCATACAGCCACCCCCTACAAGGGTTTAGAGTTTAGACCCTTTTCCAGCAACCCAATCAATCTACCCTAAAATCTATCTGTCTGGAGTGAGTTCCAGGCTCCTGTGCTTCAGGAGCCCTGCCCCTGCTCAAAGAGACAATTGCTTCGAACCAAACCCACCCAGCTGCAAAGGCGAAGGGTGGCTCCACCCAGACAGCCACCCTCTACAAGGGTTTAGAGTTTAGGCCCTTTTCCATCAAGCTAAGAATCAATCTACCCTAAAATCTACCTGTCTGGAGCAAGTTCCGGGCTCCTGTGTTTCAGCAGCCCCCCGCACAAAGAGCTAGTTTTCCATTTTTATTGACATATGCAATGTTTAGTGTAACTATTACCACTGATATTGTAAATGTTGTTTACACAAAATGCAGAAGGCACAGGGAAGCAAGAAGGAAATAATAGACAGTCTCATCCCATTTTGGGACACTTCCTTCCTGTCACTTTGGAATGACATGACATTCTTGTGGCCAGTGATTTTTCTCAACATAGGGAATGAGCATGCTGACCAGCTTCTGTGTTCAGCCTGCTTCACACTTCTAGCCTCTCATGACTCTTTTCATGAGGAATAACTGCAGCTCTGACTTTATCTTTATTAAGATGTATTTTATTTTTATTTACAAGTCTCTGTGTGTGTGCCATGTGTGTGCAGTGTCTTCAGAGGCCAGAAGAGGGCATTGGACACCCCCCCCTGGAATTGAAGTAACAGGTGGTTCTGAGCTGCTTTACACAGGTGCTGGGAACCAAACTCTGGTCCTCTGCCATCTCTCCAGCTCCAGTGCCTACTTTGTAGTAATAGATGCGTGTCTATTCCTTGTCACACACATGTGAACAATGATGTATTGTTCCTCCTTAATCTCTTCTTGTTGCTGAAGTATGGATCTGAAGAGCCATAAAATACCAAGTGGGATGTGTAAATCCACCTGTCACTCACCTTGTTGTATGTTGTTATAAATCATACTAGCTTGCTGCAGCTTGAGACCCTCAGTTCCAACATGTGGGGCTTGCTAAGCTCTGCCAGTGCAAGGGTTTTCTCGTTGGGTTCACCAGTGTTTCATAAGCAATAAGTATTCTCCTTCCTACTTGATTTTTGAGGTTCCAGGAGTCCATGCTTCATAGTCCCATTCCTGTATATTACATAGGTCTTTGTCTCTCATGTCTCCAGATCCCAAGTCTCCAGATCCTCTCTCTCCTTCTCAGATATAAAAACACCATTGTATCCCGTAAACAAGCCACAAGCCCCTGGGAGTTCACAGCAGCCTTGCCCTGCACTCTTTCCTGCTTCCTCCCCTCTCTGTCCTGTCCTGATCTCTCTGGCAGCAGAGTCTGGGGTGCAGCCCCATGGTTACTTCTTCCTTAGAGCTTCCTCCCTGATTCTGTGGGCAGCTCTTCCAGCCTCCTGGCATATCCCAGGGCAAACAGATAGTGTTCTTTCAGAGACATAGTGGGGAAATTGACTTTCCTCACTCAGTTGACTATAGGTGGTGATTCATAGGCAAAAGGATGAATATAAACTCCATGCCCTTCTCCTGGAAATCACGGGGAAGGACTCATGCACAACCATTTCATTTATTAGGAAATTGTAGGAAATGTATTTCTAAAGTGTAAAAATACCCTACTAGATGCAGGATTTCTAATGATCTGGTTTCATTCTAGTAAGCAAATAGACTTGTGAATAGCGTATTTTCCATTTAAATATTTCAAAAACATATGCTCGAAAAAAAAATGACTAAACCAACTTAGGGTTTTATAGAATGAAATCCTTCTATCTGAGGGATATTCAAAGTTCTTCTTGACAATCTGTTTTGCTTCCACCCCCTTAGTTGTGGGTTCTTAGCCTCGTTTAGAATGATATTTTGGACTCAAGGATTTAATAGTTGAATGGAAAAAAACTTATCTTAGTGTATACTTTAATGGATCAAAATCCCTCATGCTCCAAGTGTTAAGCTTTGGTTAATACTAGCCTCTGGCTGGCACATTACAGGCATTGTTAGGACTTTGTGAACTTTGAGAAAATATCCATTTGTTTTGCCAACACAATTTGGTTTTCATTGCAGAACCTGGGCAGTGCCAGGGGTACAGGTGTTATGCAGCCTTCCCTCTGCTTGTGAAGTCAGAGGTGGGAGTACCTGAGATAGTCCTCAGCTTCCCTGTGGACCTCCACCCACACCACTCTCCCAGAGTGTCATTCCAGGAGGCTCTGACCACTCCTTCCCCAGGGACTCATGGCTCTGGAGCAGTGCGAAGGGCATCTTTCTGGGGACTGCCAGCATCTACTGCCTTCTTAATCCCTCTCCACTTCTGATCTTGCAGTCCCCAGAAGTACTGTGACATTTGGTTTCTGCCCCTTTTGTTTTCCTGGTCTTGCTCAGCACTCTCTGGGAAGGAATAGAAAGAAGGCTGACAAGGTGATGTGAGCTCTCTCCACCCTGGCCATGTCTTACTCGGAGTCAGCGCCTTTCCAAGTCATGTCTTCTTATCCAAGCTAGAACTTCTCAGATTCAAATTTGTTCATGAGTCACTGGAGATGTGGTCGATGACATGCTGATTGTGAATCAGTCAGTGATCCAGATGGGACTGAAGAATCCCTGTTCATAAGGAGCCCACCGGTCGAACAGATGCTACTGACCCATTCCCTGAATGGCAAAGGGCACTTCACCCAAAAGCCAGTGGGGGTAATCCATGAGGGGGCTGAGCAAAGGTTCTAGTGCACAGCAGGTGTTGAGTAAAGTATATAAACATGTTGAAGACAATGGAGATGATGCAGATGGTGTTGGTGATGAGGGTGATGATGAAGACGGTGTCGACGTTGATGAAGACAATGACCATGATGTCAGTGATGTCAGTGATGATGAAGACAATGACCGTAATGTCAGTGATGTCAGTGATGATGAAGACAATGACTGTGATGTCAGTTATGTCAGTGATGATGAAGACAATGACCGTGATGTCAGTTATGTCAGTGATGATGAAGACAATGATGACGGTGATGGTGGAGATGATGGTAGTAGATGACAATGAAATGATGATGATAATGAATGATGCCACCAATGGTGGTAATGGTGATAATGATGGAGACAATGGTAGATGATGATGATGATGATGATGATGATTATGATGATGATGGAAGGAAGGAAGGAAGGGGAGGAGGAGGAAGAAATGATGGTGATGATGATGGTAGTAGTGATGATGATGATGGAAGGAAGGGGAGGAGGAGGAGGAAGAGATGATGGTGACGATGATGGAGACAATGGTAGATGATGATGATGATGATGATGATGATGATGAAGAAGAAGAAGAAAGAAAGGAAGGGGAGGACTAGGAAGAGATGATGGTGATGATGAAGAAAGGAAGGAAGGGGAGGAGGAGGAAGAGATGAAGGTGATGATGATGGTAGTAGTGATGGTGGTGATATCAGATGGAGACAGTTGTAGTAGATGGTGATGAAAATGATGATGATATTGAAGACAATGATGTCAGTGACTATGTAAACAATGGTGATAGAAATGATTCTGCTGATAATGGAGGCATTGGGGTGGTGATGATGATGATGATGATGATGGTGATGATGATGATGATGATGATGGTGGTGGTGGTGACAGTGATGGTGATGGGTGATGGTGGCAGTGGTGATGGTAATAGTAGTGGTGGTGATGACAGAAATTATGATGTTGTGGTTGTGGTGATTAATTCTCTTGATGATAAGAAACATTCACAGTCTCAGAAAGGTCAATATTGACACTTCTGTTAAACAAAGAATTACTTTAGAGAGCAGACAGTAGGGAGAACAGAGAGTAAAACAGGAATGTGTTTCTGTTCACGTCACTCACTCTAGGTTGTGAACAGATACTCTGCATTCGCACATCAACCCCTCATTCCTCAGAGGAGAAGCAGCAGCTGAATCAGTCTTTATTACATCTGTCCTGGCACCTGGCAATGTGCCTGGACCCTTGCAATCCCTCAGCAAGTCCTGGCTTCTCTCCTTTACTGAGAACTTACTACATACCAAGCACACTAAGTACTCTTCTCATTCAACCTTCAGAAAAGCCTTGAGCAGTGCTTTGATTATTAGTCTCAATTTAAAACAAAAACAAAAACAAAACAAAAAACAGAAACCAAATCTTGCCAAAGGCCATTTAGCTGGCTAGGGCACAGCCAGAATTTCAGCCACATATTCCACATCCCCAACCCTTTACCCCATGTTTTCCCAGTCCAGGAATGATGACATTAGGGTCTATGGTGGTACAGCTACCTCATGACTAAGAATCCCTTACCCTTGGCCGAGTGGCCTGTGGGCAGGAGGGCCCCACGTGCAGGCAGGGAAGCCCCTGTGGGTGAGCCCTGGGCTCTCTGTGCCCCTCCCCCCAGCTTCCCCTCTTGCTCCCCTTGCTGCCTCCTAACTCAACATCTGTCTGTTCCTCGGGGCTCTGCCTCTATCCTGGAGAACGTGCCCAGGCAGGCATCTGGGGTGAAGTGACTAACAGTGCTGTCTTGAGAAGGGCATGGCGCCGTGTTTCCTTGTGGAGCCGTCATCTTTAAGCCATCTGTGGCATGTGCAGAGAACATGATCCCCACTTGCCTGGGCTGTCGCTTTCAGCTCTACAGCTGTCTCCAGCAAGATGTCTGCCTCTGATGTCTTCCAAGGAGGCCTGGGCTGAACCCCAACATGACCATTTTGTGTTTCTGGATAAGTCTCGCTCCACATCCGTAAAAGTTCTACAAGGCTCCATGTTTGTTCCATCTGGCTGGTAGGCTGGGATCCCGTGCAGCAGCCCCCCCCACCCCTCCCCACCCCCAGTCCTGTCAGAGCGATGTTGTAATAGTTGCTGTGCTACTCCACACAGTTCTAGGAGGTCAGAGGCGAGCAGCATTCCCAGCCCCACTTCAGTGAGCCACAGTCACACTGAAGTCTCTTGCTCATTTGGTGATAAAGGCAGAACCTGGTGTGTGCTGAAATTATACAGGCAGGGCCAGCTGACTATACATGCTTGCCTTGCCCCTCATCTTCCAGCATTGTTGCATGCTTGCTATATACCCATATGTCACATACTCAGGTTTGCCACTTCCAGCTATGCAGCTGAGACCTGAAAGCAGATGGGTTTCCCAAAGGGTTAGGCAGGATTATACAAGGCCACAGATATTCTTGTCCTGACTTATACTGATTTGCTTGCGAGCTCGTGAAACTTTCTTCATCTCTTTATGTTTGTCTCTTCACGTATAAAACTATAAGCGAAGGCAAGATCACAGTCCCCAAGTAGGTTACATTTCAACATAATTCCTCTCTGGTTATTTCTCTTCCACCCCCACACTTAGTGGCATGTGCGGTGGGAAATGTTACACACACAGGGTTCTATAACAAATGAGGCCAGATCTTGTTCACCTTTTCCACAGCAAGCAGGAGTAGGAGGTGAGTTGTTAAGAGCGACCATGCCTCCTGGGAAGCAGTCACACCCCTGCTAGGACACTAGGACACCTCTCCTGAAAACCATGGACAGTGAGCTCTGGCACCTGTACCCTCTCCGGAGGGTTTCCTTTTGAAGGAGTAGCCTCTCACCTGAACCTGGATCCTGGTGGGGAGGTTTTGTTCATGGGCACAGTCCAGCCTGAGGCTGCAGGGCTGTCAGTCCTGTGGAGGAGCTGACCATGAGTGGTTTTGACCTGCCACTGGGACGAAGGGAAGGAGAAGGATGGCCAAGCCAGGCCTCTGCCCAGGCCCTTCCACATCAGAGTTGTGTGGGCTGCATGGACCTCGGACAGTCACATGCCACCCATTGGAGGCTGGCCTTCCTCATAACCCCCAAGGGTCTAAGTGTTCAGAGCCCCACAGACTTAATTGGATTGGAAGTCCTGAGCCATTGTGAGGGCACATGGCTAGGCTCGAATACAGGCCCTGGTCCATGATCCTGCCTGGTTGTGCACAAGCATCTGGCTTCTCTGAAATTGGTTTGTGTAATGGAGTTCTACCCCAAGGGATGCAGTAAAGGCTCTAGCTGCTGAAGTACCAGAGTAGAAATGTCAGCATTTGACCTCACACAAAACATGTGCCTGGCAGCCTAGTGGTTGTAGCCATACCCAATAGTGGCCGTGTCCAACAGGCCATTTGGTACTAGTCATTTGGTACTGGAAAGTGGCTTCTGAGATTCTGCATGTGCCTGCACTTGGCCTGGCAGCAGCCCTCTCCTGCACTGTAGAGTTGCAGGAAGGACCACATTACCAAGGTAGCTTTTCTTATGTAGGTGCATGCAGCATGGAGCTGCTGAAGAAACCCCCTAACAGGGCTCAGGTAGTATTCCTTCTCAGCAACCTTTTAAAATGTGTGTGTGTGTGTGTGTGTGTGTGTGTGTGTGTGATGGGGCTAGAGAGATGGCTCAGCAGTTAGGAGTATTTACTGCTCTTTCAGAGGACCCGAGTTCAGTTCCTAGCACCCACAATCAGGCAGCTGACAACTGGCTATAACTCCAGCTCCAGGAGATCTGACACCTTTCTCTGGCCTCCACAAGCAATGAACACACTGACACTTGCACGAAATCCCTGTGTGTTGTATGTTCATGCTCAGGTGTATGCCCCTGTTTATAGAGGTGTTATTTGCACATGTGCACTTGCGTGTCAAGGTCAGAGATCAACATTAATCATCTTTCTTAAATGCTTTGCATTTTATTTTCTGAGATGGGGTCTTTCACAGAATCCTGAGTGGCTAGCCTGGTCTCTCTTGTGCTGGGATTATAAATGTGTGCCACCAGCCCGGCTTTTTACCTGAAGGCTGGGATCTGATTGCAAGTCTTCGTGGTTCTGACTATGTGTGAAGTATTCTACCTGCTGGGCCATCTCCCTCGCCCTCTGTTTTATAAGAAGACTTCATAGGTTCTAGCTCATTTGCTCAAGGTCATTCCAAGTAGGAAATTGTTCTTCATTTCACCATCATGTGTACAGCAAAGGCTGACACCAGGATAACGTCTGAAGAAACAGCACCCGGCCCCCGTTAGCTCCCATTCTCAGCCTTCCCCTTGGTTGAAGGGAGTGGGGGGGTGTGTGACAGGCAGAAGATAAAGAAGAGGAATGCTCCCTTGGAATCAAATTTGAACTTTGTCAGAGTGCACAGTACTTTAGACTTATTAAGGAAGCAATAACTGTGAGATTAAGCTGCACCAGCTTATTTAGAGTTGTGCTTATTACGAGCAAAATTCCCCCCACCCCGCCGTTGCGTCTTATCTGAGGAAGCGTTTATGAAAACTTATGACCATAAATTGATAGGGCAAATGACAGAGGCAAACACAGAGTGTTTACTGTGTGAACAGAGCCTTCACAGTGGATTTGGCAGAAAGCTGTGCTTTCTAAATCTTCAAGGAACAGAGGGACAATTAGTCAGGATGATGAACCAGCTGACAGAGGCGCTTTCCCTCAGCCTGTGTGAAACGAAGGAAAATCTACGGTAAGTCTAATTTCTCAGGGAATTGGAATGCATATTGAATGATGACTGAGGTCTCTAAGGAGGGTGGGGAAGGAAGGCACAATAGGTGTGAGCATAGGACAAAGGCCCAGTGGTGCCTAGCTACCAGCCAATGCAAGGAAAGCATGGGATTGCAGATGTGCAGCCCCCTCTGCTGCTGTCAGCCCTTCCTAAGCCACAGGCCCGTCATGGGCCTGCCTTCTGTACACTCAGGAAATAAGCCAGAAACACAGGATCAGACCCCCACATGGAGGCTTTGGTTGATTCTATGGGTTGGCATGGCCATCAAACCCACTAAAGGATGTCTCTTGAGGGTCATCTACCACTTGGCATTCCGGGTGCCATGGGAAGCCAGGCACACTGCTCCTGCTCCAGCAGGTGCAGGCGCAGTCCTGTGGCAGCCCCTCCCAGGGATCGGAGACTGGGCTTTCTGTTCCTCTAGCACCCCCTGGGAGTGGGCACTGGTACTGTCTTCATTGCCAATGAAGAAACTACCTCACAGAGAAGCTAAAAGACTTGCCCAAGAAGCAGCTAGGATTGGAGTTACACATTACACACCTTCCAGTTCATTTCTTGTAAGACCCACAAAAACCAACTGTCACTAGCAGAATACTTTCTTTCTTTCTTTATATTTTTATTTTATGTGTGTGAGAATACTGCCTGCATGTGTATAAGTGCACCCATGTCATGCAATGCCCACAGAGGTCAAAAAGAGTCCCCTGGAACTAGAGTTATGGATGGTTGTTAGCCCCATATGGGTATTGAGAATGGAACCTCCGCCCTCTGCCTCAGCGGCTTGTGCTCTTAACCACTGAGACATCTCTCCACCCCCAGGATGCTTTCTTATAAGGGAGAGTTCTTTGCTACAGAGGCACTCAGACCTGGCCTCCTCTCCATAAACACGAAATCTCTATAAAAGTCCAAAACATGCCTGTGAGTCCATGAGCCCTGTGGATCACCAGATGTCTTCCCTTCTCCAGAGTGTAGCAATAACCATGATCCATGTGATGCCAAGTTCCTATGACATGGGGGTGCCAACCCTCCTCAGAGGGGCTGAATCTACTGCTAGGGACCTCAGAGTACAGCCATCCAGGGTAGAGACTTATGATGGATAGTGGATAGTGGGTTACCCTGGACAAGATGAGCTTTTGGGACTTCTGGCCCGCTGATTCTAAGGATCTGTGATAGTCAGTGACTCTGAGATGGACATCACTTTAAGAACCAGGAAGATGCTGCCATTTTTTATCTGAGACACCTTTGGGTATAAGGTGGCCCTTTAACATAGTAGCTTTACTGCTCCTGCCCAGCCCCTTGCTCTGTGGGGAGAAGGAGGATAGTCTGATCTCCTGGGAAAGGCAGGCAGGATTCCGGCTCCATTGAATTTCCATCCTGCCTCCCGTACGTCACCACTGTGTTGGATGCCAACAACAGACAACTTGCTGGCCAAGTTCCCTTTTCTTCAGTGAGAGAGGAAACACAGATGGCAAGGAGTTTATTTTAAGCACGTTAACCTTGTCCACATGTAACAACATGACAAAATGAGTAGAAGCTAGTGCATATGAAAATCACTCATAAACCAATAACACCATTGTTGTCGTGTACACCCCACCCCACACCAGATTGCTTACACGTGCCTGTTCCATCTGTACACATGACTAAGTGTCCTTCTCTTT
The DNA here is from genome assembly GCA_009823505.1 of Rhizomys pruinosus. Lineage (NCBI taxonomy): Eukaryota > Metazoa > Chordata > Mammalia > Rodentia > Spalacidae > Rhizomys > Rhizomys pruinosus. Next base: position 555,260 of record VZQC01000088.1, on the reverse strand, counting down.
TTAAATGCACCATGCTGTGTGGCGCTCTAAATCCCAGGTCTTAATGCCTGAGAACAAGCCCATGAAGTAATGCCATCTGCGTTGCAATGCATTGCTGGACATCTAGGTGAGTCGGGGTTGAGGGATTACACTGAGATGATCAGCATGGTATCTAGGCCCCATAGGCCCGACCTCTCCATGTTTTCTCAGAAGAGAGTCACGGGAATCTTGCCAGAGCTTGGGAACATTTACAGTTCTGCATATGATTTTGACAGATTGCTTTCCAAAAGCCTGTGCGAGCAATCCAAGTGACAACAATACGGAGAGATTCTGAAGGGGAGGGTTTGAAGTATGGTTTGCAAGCCTCCAAACCTCTGTGGCCTCCTGGGATGCTCAGTCCCCTTCTGACAACAGTCAGAAGATGAAACCTCACTCAGAAACCAGCAGGTGTGTGAGAAGGGGTGAAGTTGCCAGCAGGGGGGGCGTGGATGCTGCCGCTCTGGAGTCTGGGTGGAATACTTCCGCATCATAGTTCAGCTGTTCACATCCTCCCTCCACTCAAGTTGGGTGAGACTCTCAGAGCCATTTTAGAAGCAGAACATTGGTAACTACCAGCATCACAGAAGGTATGGCCACACGGATAGCAGTATAAATAGGGGATGCCCATGTGCACTTGGATTTCAGATAGAATGACTTTTATAAAATGCCCCAAATCTTGTAAAAAAAAATACACACACACACACACACACACACACACACACACACACACAAGGCGTAATCACGTATTGTTTATCTGAAATTCAAATTTCTCTAAGCCTGAGTTTTATCCAAAAACCCTCTCTAAGCAGAACAAAAATGACACAGTGTCCTCATTTTCAGTGAGCTCTAAAAGGAGGCCTGGGCAGCTCCTGACACCCCTACCATCTTTCTTCGGTTATGCAAATCACCAAAGCATAGCACTTTCTGATTCCCAGGTCAGTTCCCATGAGTGATTTGATTCCTGTCTCCCTTATGAACACACTTCTTTTGCATTCGATCAGAGTCATCTAATAGTGACTACAGGAAAGAGAACCTATCAAAAAATGTATACAGGTGAAATTAATGGAGCTGCCTGTCAAGCTGATGGTTTAGCTGGTGTCCTGGGAGAAAGCCAGCTTTCAGGCAACTGCCATGCGTCTATTTCCATGCTGCCTTGCTGTCTTGGCCTCAAGTTGTTAAACTATAGGGATTTTCAACAGCTTATCTGAGTTGATGTAATGTCGTAATAACACAATTGGATTTATGGATGTTCTTTTTCTCCATAAAATGTAGACATTTTATAGCTCTGCCCGTCTTTAAAAAACAGAGATGGAGTGAGAGGCCATTGCCATACATTACATGGATCTAAAGAGATGTCTATAGAGAGGAAAGGTGTGGGGACTGAGGTGACATGGCTCCTGTGGGGACAGACCAGTTTGAGCCAAGCCTTCCAGACCAGGTCACCAGGACATCCCTGTGAGGCATTAAGGGTACCACAGCAAGCTCTGTTCTCAGAGGTCGTAACACAGTCTGGTATGGCATCTAGGCTAATAAATCCTTTGGAGGCTTGTAGCAACAGGCTGTGGGTTGGGGGGGGGATTTTATTTGTTTGTTTTTTGCTTTTTCATTCAAGAGCAGCCCCCAAACAGCTTGAGCCATGTGGGTTGTGGGACTAGAGTTTCCAGGCCTGGCTGAATACCTGCCCTTTCCACATCCCTTCCTCTTTACCTGTAAGCTGAGGTAGTCCTACCTTGCAGAATTGAGGGACCAGGCACAAGGCCAGACAGGAAGCTGATGAGTGGCCAGTAGGGGGCATTGATGTGTGTGCCTGTCACAAGTATTTAACCTGGTGTCTTTTATCTGCCACCAGGTCACCAAACATCTCTAGAGATCTTAATATAGAGGATGGCTCTCTCTCCTAACGCCCCATGAGAAGGGGGATAGAGCACAGACAGCACTTTGCCTCTGAAGGGCTTATTTCCAGGGTCCACTGTGCATCAGTTGCACTGAATATGACAATATCCTTTGAGCAGAGATGAGACAGAACAGGTGTGAATCTAGTACTGTGGAGACGGGACAAGCACGCCAGGGAGACTCCCTCCTTGCCCAGCAGTCTCCCCTCAGTTCTCCCCACAGCTGTTTCTAGATTCTTTTTTTTTTTTTTTTTTTTTTTTTTTTTTTTTTTTTTTTTATTTCTGTATGTGTATGAATGTACTGTCTGCATGCAAGTCTGTGCACCCGTGTCGTGCAATGCCGCGGAGGTCAGAAGAGGGTCTCGGATTCCCCTGGAACTGGAGTTCTCCTGGAATTGGAGTTTCAGACGGTTCTCAGCCGCCATGTGGGTGCTGGGGATCGAACCCGGGTCCTCTGTAAGAGCGGTCGGCGCTCTTAACCGCTAGGCCATCTCTCCAGCCCTTTTCTAGATTCTTTTAGAGCAGGAAAGTTTGCTCCCTGCATCTTCCTTTACAGGCCCACATGGGAGGAGGCTCTGAGAGTCACACAGTATGTCTAAACTGGGCAGGAACCTACTCAGAAGAGGGAAGACTTTTCAACTAGTTGTAAGCCCTGCTCTCCTAATCCTAGCTCTGGGAACTTTACCAGGCCTCCACTTTCCAATCTGTAAAATGGGAACAATAATACCTGCCCTGGTGGCTGGAGACAGAGGTTGGCAGGTAATATGGGAGACGCTCTTCCTCTCTGTCCAGGCTTGCCTATGATGGTCCAATATGTAATTTAACTTCTGGAGCAAGCATTATAACAGTCCCTGATGACTATCTGGAGTGTCAACACTTTGAATGCTATTACCCTAAGTACATGGAATGTAGTACCAAATAATTATTATTTGCTTTTGCTCGTGGCAATTAACAATTGTGTTGCAGTGACATCATTACTGTTCCCAGCAGCTTAAAGAGACTGAAGTTCAAAACACCAAAAATATGTACTTTTCCTATTACAAATAGCGTAATCTACATGGAGAAAAAATGCACACTCTGGAAGCCCCTGTGTTCCTATGATAATGTCAGAGATATGGGATATTTAAATTTTCTCATATTTGATATTACCAATTTCTCATATTTTTTTTCTATTATGTAATGTGATTTATGTGGCTGAAATACTTGACATATGCACATGCCTCCTATTTTCCTGAGGTGTCTTGTAGATTTGGGGTGTTTGTTCTTCCTTGTAAAAACCCATAGTACTGGCGGTTATTTATCTTTCCCTTTTCTGAGTAAAGTTTAGTTCTTCTTTCTTATAGTCACATACACTCAGGACACTCATTTGGGAGTTAAAGTTTAGCCTTTGCTAGGTAGTAGAGAAAATGAATTCATCTTCTTCAGTGTTCCCCATAAAGACGTCTTTGCTGAAAGTCATCTGTCTACAGATGCTTCATCCGTCTACTCGCGCAGGTACTAGGTACTAAGATTTGTTTGCGAGCATCTCTGACTCTCGGGCTCAGAGTCAGAAAACTAAGCACCAAGAGAATGGGAGAAACAGACACATCTCTTCTGACTTGTGTGGGACTCTTGACACTCAGAGGGAAAAGGCAGTGGGGCTGAAGGTCAGGGGGAGAGCCTAGAACCCTCTGAGCACCTCTATGCTCGTCCCTCAAATGGGGAACTTTCTATTTGGCCCTGAGGTGGCATCCTCTAGGTTTTTGCTGGGCTCACTCTGGTAGCACGGCTGAGTTCCAAGTAGGGAAGGAGACCACCTCCCTCACCCACCAAACCCTCCAGCTTTTGATATACATTCAGCATTCCCCATGGTCAAAAGCAAGGGCATCATTGATAAAGGACAGGCCTGCAGGGCCACTGAAGGCAAAGCTGTGTGATACATTTCACAGAGCAGCGGGAACAGATTTACAACCATGGAAAATCTGCCTCTTCCTGGAGTTACTCAGACCCAGCAGATCTGTGAGACTGGAACAAAAGGCCTGTCATGAGTGTGATTTCCTGATGAGAAGGTGCTGATGGAAGCCATCTTGTTATAGGCTGAACAGAAAGCTTTCGAACTTGGTAACAGTTGGGAAACAAATGAGGAAGGCCCAGCAAGCTGACCTGTGCCTGCCTGGAGCTTGCTTCTTAATCTTTATGGCAGTTCTCTTAACTTCAGAGGCAAATGCATGGCACACGGACTAGGACAGGTCCTCACTGCACAGCACCAAGCCTTATACCCTCACCCTCACAGAGGATGTCTTCCCAGGTCCCCACGTCTCCAGGTCCCCACTCCTCCAGGTCCCTAGAAGGTTGGGACCTTTGGGAGGAAGAGTGCAAGCAGGCCCATGCTTGGGATGGAATGTACCAGTGGTCTACTATCCTTGGTTTTTTTTTTTTAATTTTTATTTATTTTTTAAGGGATTCATAATATAAGAGCACAGTTGTTTTCAGATCACATTAATGTTGCTCAGTTTGCCATACAATTAGGTAATTGGTGCTAGCATCCAATATCCTTGTAACCACTCAAACTATTTTTATTTTCATTTTATACATTGTGTGTATGTGTGTGTTCATAAGTGTAGGGGTACATGTGTGTGTGCAGGTACATGTATATATGTGCAGATGTGTGCACACATGCTTAGAAGCTAAAGGACAATCTCCAGTGTCATCCTCAGACACACCATCCATCTCCTCCACAACAAGGTCTCTGACTGACCTGCTGCTCACTAATTCTGACAGACTAACTGCCCAGGCAGCCATAGAAACCTTCCTATCTCTGCCTTCAGCACTGGGATTACAGGCATGCCCTACCCCACCCAATTCTTCTATGTGGGTTCTGGATTCAAATTCTGACTCCATGCATGCAAACTTGACTGAGTTATCTCCCTCACCCACTCAAACTATTTTAAAAGCAGTAGGCTGTGAACAAATAGCAGGCACCCAGGAGGGGTAACAAAGGTCCCAAGTCAGATGATGATGATTCTGCCTCCTTAAGTGGAGTCCCATCTAAGGCAATAGCACTGACAGCCCCAGAGATCTTAAGCATAGAACTTTGGCTGGAAGGTGAGGCTAAGCCTTTGAGCTCTCAGGGGTCACAATATTGATATGTTCATGGATATCCTATGCTTGGCCAACACACCTGACTGTCCACACAGTATGCAAAGCTGGTGTCCGGCTACAGTGATTCGTAAGCAGTCTGCTGCCACGAGCACTTTTCCTGCTTTTGGAAAAGTAGCCTCATTTTCATGAGTCTGAGGCTTGCCCTGGTTGCTTGACTCCTGCCTCCTGCCTTTCCATAGAGGTGCCACCTCCTCTTCACCTTCCAGTGTGTTCCTCTCCCCTACTCACTTAGCATATGTTGTCTCTCCAGAAACACTCAGTGGCCTCATCATATGCTGTGATTCAAGGGACCACGAGCTGAGCAGCAGACTCCCCCACGCAGGGCATTGAATGGTCTCCTGGGGCTTTAACACCAAAGTGATAGGGAAAAAGAAGGGGTTATGGAGCTGTGGTGGTTTGAATGTATGTCCCCCATAGGCTCTAGGTATTCAGACGTTTGTCTCCAGTTGGTGGTGCTGTTTTTGGAGGTCTTGGGGTGTATGGCCATGCTGCAGGAAGTGTGTCACTGGGGGCAGGCTTAGTGAGCTTAACAAGCCTCGTGGTCTGCAGTTGCTCCCTCTCTGTTTCCTGTGCTCTTTGCGAGATGTGACCCTCAGTTTGCTGCTCCAGATCCAGCCGCCACGCCTCCCGCCACAATGGACTAATTCCCTGGAACCGCCAATCGTAAGCTCAAATAAACTCTTCCTTCTATAAGTTCCTTGGTCTGGTGTTTTATCACAGCAACAGAAAAGCGACTAATACAGGAGCCATGAAGTGGGGTACATGTCCTTTACCCTTCTGCCCTGACCAGCTGACTTAAATCCAAGTGGCCACTATAGCGCAGTGCCACAGTCACCCACAGAAAGCATGAGTCTGAACAGAAAGCCCAGGGTGCAGTTGAAATAAGGCCTGGGCATGGGGACCAGGTGCCAAGGAGGGCAGGGTTCAAAGGTCCAGGTGGGCGAGAATTGGTAAGACACTGGGAAGGGATGGAGGGAAACCTGGCAGCCAGCAGGAAACAGACCCCTGACCCAGGCAGCCATTAGACTACAGATCTGATGGCCTCCGGTGGGGCCCAGGAGCTGAGCCATAGCCCTGGCTGTTTCCAGCACCTGCAGCAAATGGCCATCCACTCCCAGAAAGGGCAGGAGTTGAGAGTTCAAGGACAGGCTCAGGTTGTCACTATGGAACACCACAGATACTCAATTTGAAACTGTTTGTTTTGACTGGGCATGATGGTACATGCCTTTAATCCAGAATTCGGGAGGAAAAGACAGGTAGATCTCTGTGATCTTGAGGCCAACCTGCTCTACATAGCAAATTGCAGCCTAGCCAGAGCTATTTATCAATAACTTATCTCCAGATAAAATAATTTAGTTTTGCCAGGGGCCATATTTCTTCCTTTTAAAAAGACTTAAGTGCTTGTTCTTATAGTAAGACAGATAGAAAGTACAAGATTTGGTGGAGCCAACGAGATGGCTCAGCACAGACAGCCACCCTTCACCAAGGCTGAACCACCTTTCTTCAGTCCCAGGGATTCAGGTGGCAAAAGGGGAGAACCAAGTCCCACCACTCCCACAAGTTGACCTCTGACGTTACACACACTTCATGACATGACCCTTCTTACACATGCACACACATTAGCAGACACACAAAAGTACAAACACATACACAAAGTAAATACTTCTTCAAAAGATCTGGTGAATGAGTGAATTACTCAGAACATTCTCTTAGAAACAACAGCTTTCCAGGCTGTGCTGTCTCTTCCTGTGATCACACTGACATGTTTCCAGGCTGTGCTGTCTCTTCCTGTGATCACACTGATGTGCCTATGCTCTAATGGTAGCAATGATAACAGCAGCAAAGATAGTAAGAAATATTTGTATCGAGGGCTAGAGAGATGGCTCAGCAGTTAAGAGCACTGGCTGCTCTTGCAGAGGACCTGGGTTCAATTCTCAGCATTCTCATGGTGCCTAACAACCATCTGTAACTCCAGTTCCAGGGGATCCGAGACCATCTGTCCTCTGCCAGCACTGTATGACACAGGTGCACTTACATACCTGTAGGCAATACACTCATACACATAAAGTAATAATAATAAATAAAATATGTTTAAAATAAATATTTGGACCTGGAGAGATGGCTCAGTGGTTAAGAGCACTCACTGTTCTTGCAGAAGACCTAGGTTCGAATCCCAGCACCCACATGAAGGCTAACCTGTGACTCCAGTTCCAGGGGATCCACACCATCTCTGTCCTCCACTTGCATTGCACAATATGGGTGTGCTAATGTACATGCACACAAGATGTGAAGTTATGGATGGTTGTTAACCTGCATGTCAGTGCTGGGAATCAAACCCCGGGTCCTGCCAGAGCAGTCAGTGCTCCTAATGCCTGAGCCTCTGTCCAGCTCCTATACTGTGTTTCTTTCTTAAGCATAGTGACAAAGACTTGGTAAGCCTGAGATGCATGTTGGATCAGAAAAGTTGAGTTTTGAGAAAAGAAGGATGTGTTTTTACCACTTCCATGCAGCCAGGGTGGCCTCTGCTTCAGAGGTGACCCAGATGAGATGGGGTTCTAGTGCACTGGTGGAGTTTGCAGGAGTTCTACTTGGATGCCTGACTCATGTTCTGCCTCCATCTGGATCAGCTGTGCATGGCTGGGAGCTTTCTAAAGTATGGATTATTAATCACAATAATAATTAGCTTTAGTCACATAGACATGTCAGGATAAGAATAAATATCTAGTTTTAAACTGGCAGGTAATTTAAGCCTGTGCATATTTTTATACCCAGCAATTATTCTGCAACACCCTAGAGAAAGCGTTTGAGTGTTTCAGTAGGTGGCTTATTTTTTTCAGTGAGCTGGAAAATTCTAGCATCTCATGCCACAGGATTGTGTACAACAGAAATGCTTAATTGATTATTAGCTCATTTTTCTGCCTTTGTTATGCAGATATTCACTTTAGAATTGGTGATATGGGGGGGCGGTGAGATAGTTTCACTCTGTAGCTGAGGCTTGCCCTGAAATCTCAGCAGTCCTCTTCCTTCAGGCCTCCAAGTAGAATTAGTGATATTGAACAAATTGCCACTGGCCATTGACAGGGCATCACCTCTGAAGTGTGTGCTGGTGTGAAATGCAGTAAAAAGAAGTGTTTTCTTCTCAAAGCACAAAGCACTCTCCCACTAGATACACTCCACTATTAAATGCTCAAGGTGAAATAGATAGCCTCTAGGATTTTATTGTTTATAAAAATACCTTTGCCAGGCATGTTTTTTTGGAGATGGGATCTCATATAGCTCAAGCTTTCCTTGAATTCACTGTGTAGCTGAGGACGACCTTGACCTTGTGATCCTCCTCTCTCTATCTCCCAAGTACTGGGATCACGGGCTATCCTACCCTGTTTTATGGGATGCTGGGAATCATATTCAAGGCTTCACGTATGCTAGGCAAGCACTCTTCCAACTGAGCTACTCGCCCTCCCCCCCCCCAGGCCCTCAGCTGTATTTTCATATTGAGTAGATCTCTGAGCTTACCTCCTTTCCAAATTAGCAGGCACATTTCTACAAGTGTTTAATGAGACTCAGTTGTCCAGTCCTAAATATTGTCCTAAATATTGTGGGGAGGAATGGGTATTGGTGAGCCAAATGTGAATACTACAGGTTTGTGGAACTTTGAAGAGTAGAAGTAAAGCTAAATGAGAATGTTTAACAACTCACCCACAACTCTATAGCTGCAGTAAAAAGGTATTGAATTATACAGCTTAAAAGTGTGACTTTTTGGTATGTGAAATATATCTCAATTACACTGCAAATTCTCTCTGGGTACATATCTTGAATGCACCCAGAGGCTGATGGGAGACTTGAGCTCAGGGGTCCAAACACCTTCTTCAGTGTTGAGTGATAACAAGGAGGAAGAATCCTGTTCCTGCATACACAGCAAAATTGAAAATCGATGTCTCTGTCATCAAAGTCACTCTCTTAATTAAGCTACTAAGAACCCAAATGCTTATGCTGGAGAGATGCTTCAGCTACCGAAATGATAAAATTAGATTAGTGAAGCAAGGCTGGCCTCTGGTTGCCCATGGGAACCCGCAACAGCCCTGCTTTCCTCTTATGCACAGAAGGGGAATGAATTGATCCAAACCTATTTTAAAAAAGTAGCAATAGGGACTGGAGAGATGGCTTAGAGGTTAAGAGCACTGACTGCTCATGCAGAGGACCCAGGTTCAGTTCCCAGTACCCACATAGCAACTAACAGCCATTTGCAATTCTGGTTCCAGGGGATCTCACACCTCCTTCTGACCTCTTTGGGCATTGCATGGCACAGGTGCACTTACATACTTGTGGAAGTACGATCATACACATAAAATTAAAATCATAAGTAAAATATATTTTTTATTAATTTTATTTATTTCTGTATGTGTATGAATGTACTGTCTGCATGCAGGTCTGCGCACCCGTGTCGTGCAATGCTGTGGAGGTCAGAAGAGGGTGTCGGATTCCCCTGGAACTGGAGTTCTCCTGGAATTGGAGTTTCAGACGGTTCTCGGCTGCCATGTGGGTTCTGGGGATCGAACCTCGGTCCTCTGCAAGAGCGGTCGGTGCTCTTAACTGCTAGGCGGTCTCTCCAGCTCCCAGGTAAAATATTTTTTAAAGTAGGGGCCATCTCAGTCAGTACAGTACTTGCTACACAAAGATAAGAACCTGAATTCAGATTTCCAGTATCCACCTAAAAAGATGGGTGTTGCAGCACTTGCACCTTGTGGTGGTTTGAATGAGAGTGTCCCCGATGGGTGCAAGCACTTGAACACTTGGTCAGTTGGTCATGCCATTTGGGGAGCATCATAGACCCTTTAGGACACATGGCCTTGCTGGAGAGCACTGCGGCCAGGCTTTGAGAGTTCAGAGCCACTCCCAGTTTTCACTCTGCTTCCTGTGAGTGCTTGAGTTGGGAATCCTCAGCTTCAAGCTTAGGCTCCTTCCCCGGCCATTACAAATGCTCCCTTTGGACTTAATCCACAATGAACTCTTCCTTTTATCAGTTCCCTTGGTCATAGTGTTTTATCAGAACAGAAAAGTAACTAACGCACTCCTTTTACCTAAGCACTGGACATGGGAGGCAAGAGTATTCCTGGGGGCTTCCTGACTAGTCAGATTAATTAGTAGGTGAGTTCCAGGTTCAGTGAGAGACCCTGTCTATAAAAGCAAGGTGCACTCAGCACTCAACACTCACTCATTTTAGCACTTTGATCAAATGTCTCTGCAGACAAGCTTCTCTGACCAAGTCTAAAAGCTATATAATCTATGAGTATAAATAAATATTTAGAAGACAGTTTTGTAGTGTGTCCATTTAGCAAAGTAATAGGAGCAGATTCTCCCCAGGGCCTTTGGCCTTGCAGCCATGGGGTTTTGGCCAGGTTTACAGTACCAGGCATGAATGATTCTATGGAACAGGCCTCAAATCCAGTCATAAAGAAGATGGTTACCCTTGTAACAGTCATGCCACTAATACACCAGTGGGTACATCTCTCATCTCTCATCTCTCATCCTGGAAGGTGGTTATTGTAGCTCTAAGTGTTCTTAGGTGGGTAAGAGTGTTGGGGCTGGAGAGATGGCATAGCGGTTAAGAGTGCCGATCGCTCTTACAGAGGACCCGGGTTCGATCCCCAGCACCCACATGGCGTCTGAAGCTCCAATTCCAGGAGAACCGTCTGAAGCTCCAATTCCAGGAGAACTCCAGTTCCAGGGGAATCTGAGACCCTCTTCTGAACTCCGTGGCGTTGCATGACACGGGTGCACAGACTTGCATGCAGACAGTACATTCATACACATACAGAAATAAATAAAAATTAATAAAAAAAATTAAGAGTGTTAATGACTTCCCCTAGCCCTAAAGCCTGAATAGCACCTGAGAGTCAGCCAGCAGAGAGGAAGAAGCTTCCAGCCCAGTTCCACTTGATTTCTCTGTGTCCTGTGACCAAAGTGTGTGGGATCTCTAGCAATGGGGTTTTATCTTCTAATTCAGGCAGGAAGCTAAGAACAATGGCAATGACAGTAGCTTGTATTATTTTGGAGACTGGAGTCTCCCCTGACCAACACCTGCCACTAGGACCTGTGCTTAGTAACCTGTGGCTTCTGGGAGCAGCATTACCTACCCATGGAAGACACCCGCTCCCTTTAAACTCCTTTTTATTTTATCTTTAAGTAGCTTACAAAATAGTAGGTTTTCCTATGGCTTTTCATAAACCTTAGTTTTAGTTAAACCTCTCCTCTCTACTTTCCCCCTCTCTCCCTCTGCCATCCCCACTTAAACCTTTGTATCCTCAGTGCTCCCCTGTCTACTTTCATATCACATCTGTTTTATGATCCTTCCTCCTGTCAGGACACCCTCACCCCTGCCTCCTCCAGGACTCAGGGAATATCATAGAAGAGGAGGCAGAAAGAATATAAGAGCCGGAGGATGGGAAGACATACTCTAAAACACTGTTGTACCCAGGAACTCAGAACAGCAGTGCTGACCTGCACACATGGGACTTGCACAGGAGTCCCATCGTGAGTGAGGGGCAACTCCAAGGGCACATTCTTCTCTGAGGCGCTACTGGCAGTTAAAGGTTGCTGCAGGAGGGGAATCCTATTCCTCAGTGGTGTGGCCACTGGTAAGTTGCCCTTGCTCAGGAAATAATCCCCTCCCACCCATGCTAATGCAAGCAACCCTGGTTAAATGCACTGGGGCACCAGTGAACGACATGAAACTAGGAGAGGACTTGTTAGAAATGAGAATACAGGGGCTGGAGAGATAGCCTAGTGGTTAAGAGCACTGACTGATCTTGCAGAGGACCTGGGTTCAATCCCCAGCACCCATATGGTGGCTAAGAACCATATGGGTGACTCCAATTCCAGGAGAACTCCAGTTCCAGGGGAATCCAAGACCCTCTTCTGACCTCCGCAGCATTGCACGACATGGGTGCACAAACCTACTTGCAGACAGTACATTCAGACACATACAAAAATAAATAAAATTAAAAAAAATGAGAATACAGTTTGGTGGGAAGGAGGTGATAGGATAAGAAAGATTATTATCAAAGAATGTTACATATGCATGAAATTGTAAAAGAATATATACATTTTAAATAATAAGGTAGAGAGACTAGAGAGATGGCTTCATGAGTAAGAACATTTGCTTTGCAATCATGAGGACCCAAGTTTGAATACCCAGCACTTACATAAAAACTTGGCGTGGCTGAAGGTGACTACGACCCTGGCATTGAGGGACGGAAACAGGCAAATCCAAAGACTTTGCTGGCCAGCCAGCCTAGCCTAAACGAGTTCCTGGTTCCATGAGAGATCCTGTTTGAAGCCAATAATGCAGAGAGCCATAGAGGGAGACACCACTCTAACCTGCTCTAGTGTCTGCATATGTGCACATGGGCCTGTGAAGGAGCACACTCATCATATATGTAAGTGTAGCCATGAGCAGCTGTGCACACATTACACCACACACACAAGCAAAAAAATTTTTTTGGTCTTTTCAAGACAGGGTCTCCCTGTAGCCTCAGCTGTCCTGGAACTCACTCTGTAGACCAGGCTGGCCTTAAACTTACAAAGATCCACCTGCCTCTGTCTCCTGAGTGCTAGGATTAAAGGCGTATGCCACCACGCCCAGCTTACAAGCAAAAATTTTAAAAAGATGATCATTTTCTTAATTTTCTGTTGCTTATTTTTATTTCCTTTTGGAGATAATCACTGAAAAGTCATCTTCTATTTACTCAAGACAAGTAGACCTTACTTTTTCTTAAAGCTGAGGGGCAGGACATGTGGTTGTTCGATGTGCCTTTCATTTCTTGGGTCAAGATAAAGCCTGTAGAATTTAGCAGAACTGGTGATACAGCATATTTAGGGAGTGGGCCCATGAGAAGACGTTCAAGCATCAGCTGAACTGCTTCCTCCTTCCCTCTCAGCCTGCCTCAGTGTCCAGAAAACTCCCAGTTCTGGATCCACCTGGCTCTCTACTCCTCCACCATCCCCAAAGTGCAGCGTGTCCTCATGGAAGGATGTATTGTGAGGGAGCTGAGTCTCATCTCGATCCCTGGTGACCATCTCCACAGCACACATTGCAAATATCTATCTCTTCTGCCTATTTTTTTAAAGATTTATCCGATGTTTAATTATGTATCTCTGTGTGAGTATGTGCATGTTACTACAGGTGCCCAAGGGGGCAAGAGACATCAGCTCCCCGTGAATCTGAAGCTGCCCAACATGGGTGCTGGGAACGGAACAGCCCTCTTCTGCCTCTTTTCTTGGGCTCTTTTTATTGAAACCGTTAGGAGAGGTTCACCCACATCCTGCTAGTCAGGACATCTTCTAGAGCTCCTTGCCCCTGCTTTATTCTGTCTTTCTCAGAGAACACCTGGTTCATGTGGCCAGAGCTTCTAAATTGGACCAGAATGTGCTGGACCGACGGCTAGATGACTCACATGAATCTGATTCCCAGGAGGGGGGTGAAGACTGCTGTAGGTGACAGTTCTCTCTTTCCAGCCAAGGATGTAGAGGGTTAAATGTGATCAGCTCTATAAAGCACCCAGCACAGTGCCTGGCACAGAGTAGAGCAGTCACCAGAAATCGCTGTCTTCCCTGCTTTGCCAAACACTGTTTCTAGAAGAATGAAAGGAAATCCACAGGAAGAGGAAGGAAAGTCCTGCCTCATAGACAGTCAGGAAGCCCATAGGCACAGGTGCACCCGACAGGTGGGGAAAGGCAGGCTCTTCTGTGTCAGATTCACTTGCCGCACCAGAAAAACACAAATCAGCCAAGAGTTAGCACAGTGCCTGAAGGATCCTAAAACACAGGCGCATAATTCTGCATTAACTACAGCACTGAGGATTGGGGGAGATGGTTCAGTCAGTAAAGTGCTTGTTGTGCCAGCACTGAGGATTGGGGGAGATGGCTTGGTCAGTAAAGTGCTCGTTATACCAGCATGAGGATCTGAGTCAGATCCCCAGATCCTTGGGGCTTGCCGATGAGCCAGTGTGTCCCCAGCCAGGGAGAGACTCTGTTTTAAAAAAAAAAAAGCAGACACAAAATAAGTAACAGTATTGAACAGAATAAGTTTTTGTAAGTTATTGCTAGTGGACTTTCTCAGTAAAGTTGTTGTGAGGTAACTAGGATGAGCAGATAACTTTTGATGGCTCCACACCCAAAACCTGTTGACTCTTGGGTTCTGCTATTAGAACTGGGAGTAAAAGTGACTAAGCAGTGAGCTTCCTACCATGGAGGCACTTCTATGTCCATGTTTATTGCTGCTCTGGTCACAATAGCCAAGAAATGGAATCAGCTGAAATGTCTCTCAGTAGATGAGTAGATAATGAAAACTAGTACGTACACAGAGTGGAATTTTTTCTGGTCCTTTTGAAACAGGGTCTCCCAGTAGCCCCACCTGTCCTAGAACTTAGTATGTAGACCATGCTAACCTCAATCTCACAGAGATTCACCTGCTTCTGCCTCTGAGTACTTGAATTAAAGGTGTGCACCACCACACCCTGATCACAATGAAATTTTATTCCACCATAAAGGAAAATAAAATTTGCAGGGAAATGGATGGATATGGAAATGAGTATATTAGGCAAGATAACCCAGACAAGACAAGCACCACATGCTCTCTCTCATATTCAGGTCCTAGTTCCAAATATGAAAGCTTCTGTTTATGTATGTATATATCCATGTGGGAGGTATAGGTCATGAAATTAGAAAGGGGACCACTTTAGAAACTGAGGAAGAAGGGGGATAGGGATGGGGAAGAAGAGAGGAGGGTCCACAAAAAGAAATTATCCTTGAAAACGCCATAATGCCTAATATGTTATATAACATTTAAAAACAATTAAGACTGTGTGTGTGGTATGTGTGTTTGTGTGCTTGCCTGTGTGTGAGGACACGTGTACAGGTGCACATGCATGTGGAGGCCTGACTTATTTTCTTGATTGTGCTCCACTTTATTTATTGAGGCACAGTCTCTCACTGAACCCAGAGCTCCTGATTCTAGCTAGTCCAGCTAGCTTGTCCCTGGAGTCCATGTCTCAAGTGCTCAGATTCCAAGGTAGCCAGTACACCTGCTGACATTTACCAAGGTTCTGGGGATCCAAACTCTGGTCCCCATACTTTAGAGGCAAGCATTTTATGCACTGAGCCATCTCCCTAGCCCTTAAAATGTATTTTACGGACTATTTCTTCCTGAGAGCCTTTGTGGTTTACAACCTGCACCCAGTGTTGCAGGATGGTCCTTGTTTGATCGTCTTTCTGGAAGGCTTCCTGAGGAACTAGCAGACTGACTCTGATGTCATGTGACTGTGCTAGCACATTCCTTGGCACCAACAGGACACCCAGGATTTATTTTCTCACTATCGTGTGATTTTGAATAATAAAGTGCAGTCCTTCAGATGGATTTGTGTTTCAGGACCAGAAAGGAGCAGCATTGTGGATAGGATGTTTTTATGCATTTTCATCCATTCAGAGCAGTTTACACGTCCAGCAGAATTTTATAGCGGTCTTTAGAGATTGTCTACCCAGAGGTACTCCCCCAATAAAGATTTCAAAAGCTGTGTTGTCCCCTCTTTTCATCAAGGTGTGAACCATCTACATTTTCTGGAAATAGTCATGAAAAGCAATTAAAGCATGAATAATGCACATCCTATGTTGATAGGATTTTGGTTCGCTGCCCAAACTCCCGACAGCAACTTGACAACCTTTTCCTGCCTTTAGAATTCTAGTTTGCATTGCTCTCTCCCTGATCTCAATTTTGACAGGAATATAATAACTAATAGAAAAGTTTCATTAATTCTTGAAATGTTCTGTCATCTGAATCTCAGAGACTATATGTGTGACAGGAAGTTGACACACGTTTGAGAGAAAACTCCATTTTTTTTTTATTAGGAATGTTTTTTTATTTCTGTATGTGTATCAATGTACTGTCTGCATGCAAGTCTGTGCACCCGTGTCGTGCAATGCCGCGGAGGTCAGAAGAGGGTCTCGGATTCCCCTGGAGCTGGAGTTCTCCTGGAATTGGAGTTTCAGACGGCTTTCGGCCGCCATGTGGGTGCTGGGGATCGAACCCGGGTCCTTTGTAAGAGCGGTCGGCACTCTTAACCGCTAGGCCATCTCAACTCCATTTGTAATGACAAGGGGATGTGATCACCAGGAAAGATTTAGGGGAGGCGGGGAGAAAGTAAACTTATTTTTTAGCTCCCTTCTAACCTACAGAGCAGGAGTTTCTGAAGGAGACAAGTCAAGGAAGGCTTGAAGTGTTTGTTTGTAGACTTTTCTTGTAGACTTTGTTTTGTTTTGTTTTGGTCTTTTTAAGACAGGGTTTCCCTGTAGCCCCAGCTGTCCTGGATCTCACTGTGCAGACCAGGCTGCCCTTGAACTCATAGACATCTGCCTGCCTCTGCCTCCCAAGTGCTGGAATTAAAGACGTGAGCCAAGACACTTGGCCAACAAATAGTCCTTTTAACCAGGTGACTTGGATGGTTTGGGTTTTGTTGACTCTTCCTCTGCTGGAGCCACTGTCCTCTTCTGTCTGCATGGTGGGCTGTCAATTTTTCCCCCCAAGAAACATGTCCAGTTGACCAAATGCCCAGTCATCTTGCATTGAAAAGCAAAGAGAAATCTGACTTCTTTTTCACGTTAGTTTAAATCCATGAGGAACTCCTGGTGTGCCATGCCTGCCTTACACCTTAGCAGTCCTTGAATGCAATTGCATCTGGGCTTCCAGAACACCCCCCTAGCCAAGACTGCATGTCTGTGATGCTCACAGAGGTACCTCAGCCTCAGTGCCACCCACCTGAACAACTGGACAGCCCTGTACCCACACTCCAGAAACTGAGGCTGTAAAAACTGGAAATGTTGGGGGCTGGAGAGATAGCCTAGCGGATAAGAGCACCGAGTGCTCTTGCAGAGGACCTGGGTTCGATCCCCAGCACCCACATCCCCAGCACCCACATGGCGGCTAAGAACCATCTATAACTCCAATTCCAGGAGAACTCCAGTTCCAGGGGAATCCGAGACCCTCTTCTGACCTCCGCGGCATTGCACGACACGGGTGCACAAACCTACATGCAGACAGTACATTCATACACATACAAAAATAAATAAAATTTTAAAAAATTAAAAAAAAAAAACTGGAAATGTCTCCAAGTACTGCCAGTGTCGCTCAGGGGACAGAATTCAACTTCAATTAGGAACCACTGATTTACAATTAGGAACTTCGGATTCAAATTCTCCAAATTCCCCAGGATTTCCTCTTTTTTAGCCAACTAATAGAAGTATAAATTCCAGCCAGGTGTGATGGCACAGGCCAGCTGGGACTATAGGGAAACCCTGTCTCAAAAAGACCCCTCCCCCCCCAAAAAAACAAAGAAATACAAATTCCATCAGAACAGTCCAAGTTTCACATCAAGAAGCACAATGTCTCTTTTTTAAACATAATTTTTAAATTATGTATATTTTTAAATTATTTATTATTTTTATTTCCTGTGTATGTGTATAAGTGTACCCGTGGTCATGCAATGCCCACAGAGTCAGAAGAAGGCATTGGATTCCCCTGGAACTAGAGTTACAGACAGTTGTTAGCCACCATGTGGATGCTGGGCATCAAACCTGGGTCCTCTGCAAAAGCACCCAGTGCTCTTAATCACTGAGCTGTCTCTCCAGCCTCAAGAAGCACAGCATCTCTTAACCCATATACAAGATACAATGTCTCTTAGCTTACAAGGCATCTTAGTATAAGATACGATGCTGTGACTAGGAACCAGAGAGCATACATTATCAAGAAAATCCAATCCACTGAAATATTTTCATCACTTGGAAAGCTAGCCATCTGCTGTTTTTCCATTTCTTGTTATTCACATTAAAGTGTGTAAGAGTTTCTGTGTATTTTTATATCTTATCAACAATTAATTATGGAATTTAATCTCTAATTCCCAAGGGATGATGATAAGGGAATGAGTGGAGAAAGAATCTGGGAGAATATTGCAGTTTGAGTAACAGTTTAAATAAATAGCAGCAGCTGTAACCTCCTTAGTATCAGTAAATATCTAGAGTAATATAAACTCTGAAAGTTTTGCAAAAATGTTAGCCACAAAAGCGGTCACACTTCAGTAAGCAGCTTCTCTGAGTCTGTATAGTCAGAGTGGGCTAGGCAGAGCTCTCCACATGAACATCCTGTCAAAACCGAGAAAATAGTATTATTCAAGCACACAGACAGACACATGTTGAGTGCTTCTTTGAGAATTTTCTCTTAAATGATCATTTGAGTGTGGTTTCAAAGAAAATAACAGACCTCAGTTATTATAAGGCTCCTTGGCTGGGGCTGGAGGGATGGCTCAGTGGAAAAGAGAGCATACTGATCTTGCAGAGGACCTCCTGTTCTTAGCATCCACATTGGGAAGCTCACAACCTCTTGCTAACTCCAGTTTCAGGGGGATCCAGTGCCCTCTTCTGGCCTTGGCAGGTACTGAGCTCGCATGCATACACTCATGCACAGACACATACGCGTAAGTAAAAAGTAAAAATAAATCTTTAAAACAGATTGCTTTTTGGGAGGTGTGGGGATGTGTGTGTGTGCGCGCGCATATGTGCACACGCGCGCACACACACACCTAAAGACCAGAAGAGAGAATTGGCTGTTACTTCACTCTCTCACACTCTCTGCCCTGTTCCCTTGAGGCAGGGTCTCTCACTGAACCTGGAGCTAGATGGACAGCCAACAGGACCAACCAGTCCTCCTGTCTGTCCATCACAGTACTGCAGTTGTGAGTGTGCATGTAGCTTTATACATGTATGTTGGTGATTCCAACTCATGTACTTGTCCTTTCCCAGCACGGACTCTTATACACTGAGCCACCTCCCAGCCCTTGTTACCATATTCAGCAAGGATTCTTATACACCGAGCCACCTCCCAGACCTTGTTACCATATTCGGCAAGGACTCTTATATACCAAGCCACCTCCCAGCCCTTGTTACCATATTCAACAAGGACTTTATACACCGAGCCACCTCCCAGCCCTTGTTATCATATTCAGCAAGGACTCTTATACACCGAGCCACCTCCTAGCCCTTGTTATCATATTCAGCCAGGACTCTTATACACCGAGCCACCTCCCAGCCCTCATTGCCATATTCAGCAAGGACTCTTATGCACTGAGCCACCTCCCAGCCCTTGTTACCATATTCAGCAAGGACTCTTATACAGCGAGCCACCTCCCAGCCCTTGTTACCATATTCTTAATCTGGACTCCAGCCAAAGTTAGCTAAAAGGACCCTAATGCATCATTTTTTCTTTTTTTTTTTTTTTTTTTTTTTGGTATTTTTGAGACAGGGTCTCCCTTTAGTCCCAGCTGGCCTGGAGCTCCCTATATAGACCAGGCTGGCCTTGAACTCATAAAGATCTGCCTACCTCTGCCTCCTGAGTGCTGGGATTAAAAGGGTGTGCCACCATGCCTGGCTGCATCATTGTTTCTTATTGAGTCAAAAATACATCAACTCTGCTGATGTGTTTGGAACCAGGCAGCCATGCTTCTTGCCTGTGAGGAGGCTTAAGGCTCTGCCCTTTCTCCCCATTTTCAGATCACAGAATGTGTATCTAAGGGATTCCAGTCTGTGCTCTTCATCCTTTCCTTCCTGTCTGCAGAGACTTGCAAAATCTTCAGAAAAAATAAAACCCCCCATCAAAGCATACTTAGAACTCACTCAGAACTCTCATGTTTCTTTGAATGTTGACATCCAGCAGATAATCTTATAATTACCTGGCGTGCAGTCTCAGGAGACACAAATAAACACACTGCAGTGGAAAAGGATCTCCCTCTGACAGCAGTCAGGCGGTGTGGTTGTCCATGCTCCCTGTGAACACGTGCATCCTGGAAGGAGGCGACTGTTGCTCCCTGCACATGCGATGTTATGATTTACTTGATTCCACAGCTGAGTGTGAAGGAGCTGACTTTTCCTTTAATGCTTGTGTTTGAAAATGCTTTCAAAATTGGATTAATGTGTCTCATAGGCTTGGCAGGAGGGCGTCCCGCTGCACATAATGCAAGGGGATGGCACTCTCTGGGGATTTAGGATCTTGAAGTCTCTCTGGGTCAGTGCCTCTGGTGTGGGGGCCAAACACTTCTTAAAAGAGTAAGAAAGACATTCAGATCCACGTATGAGTTCTATGGATGAGTGGTTTTACCTTGCACAATATAGACCTTTCATACAGTCTGTTTCCTTCCAGAAATAAAAGCTTAACAGGAGCACAACAGCAGAGATCTCTACTCTCTAGTTTATTTGAGTTCAGTTTAGTTTAGACTCAGCTTCACTGTAGTCAAGAGTCATTTGTTTAGATGCTTCTGGAAAAAAAAAATATATAGATGTTTCCCCAGACACATGAAATGCTGTGGGAAGAGTGTAATGCAAATTTCTCAGCAAGATTTTTAGACTATGATGTGTACATGTTTTAATGTGGCTGAGTGAATGGACCTGCGTGCATTTAGACTATGATGAGCATATGTTTTAATGTGGCTGAGCATATGGACCAGCGTGCATTTAGACTATGATGTGCATATGTTTTAATCTCGCTGAGCATATGGACCAGCATGCATTTGTAGAATTTACTAAAAAAGCAGTGATGTTTTGTCTAAAACTCTGATCATCTGGTAACCAGACCATCACAAATTTAAAGACATATTAACTTAAAAAAAAACAATAGAAGGAATTTTGCCACTGATATTGGTCAGCTGTTCTATTCAAAATGCAGTAGGAGGTTGTACCTCACCAGGCTCTGGGTGTCCACGTGGCCAGTTGAGAAGGATGTTGTGTGTGAAAGATGGATCCTAAGGGACATGTGTGCTGATCCCTGGGCTTTAAAAGGGGGATAAGTCTGTGGATTTGATTGATGGCTTTCATTTCAGTTTCACATCAATCACAAACATTAGATGTCTTTAGCTATCCTACTGAAGGGGGTTGTGATTAAGCAAGTTATACTTGAGGGAAGTGTAATTAGTTAGAGCCCATAGGGTTTTTTTCCCATAAAATCAGAATTCTTTTGGTGCTGAGTGACAGAAAGCCAATGCAAGCTGCTTAAAGGAACAGTAAAGAAATCTTGTTTGTAACGGAGAAGCAAGGAATGACTTGATCATTCCTTGGCCAGATCAAGGGCTTGGGACACCATCGGTTCCCTTTCTCTCAGGCTTTCCCATTGTGACATTTCGGAAACCATTCAGCATCCAAAAACTTGTCCACTAGTAGCTGAAACCCTATCTTTCTAAAAACTGACAAATATTGGGGTGCTCTCCAAATGATCTGAGATTGAACCATCACCATGACCAGGGAACCAGCATCTCTTGGAGCCAAATTTAGGTTTCATGCCCCATTTTTGTGACCATGGGTGTGATCGCACCTACCTGATCTATAAAAGTGGGGTTGTGTCCCAATGAAATGCAAAGTAAAGGAGACTGGTACACTAATGATGGGGTATAAAAATGGAACCTGGGTAGAAGGCAGTCTTCAAGAACAGACAGCAAGCACGCACTTAAAATCTATACTGAAGGGGGTTCTTTGTAGAGATCCAAGAAGTCAGAAGGATGAGGAATTGTTTGTGTCCTTGGTGGCTCGTGTTCCAGGGAATAATTTAGGAAATGTTTGTTGAGTCCCTATGATTGGCTGAACGTATACTTAAGCATGCCAAGTACCGTGGTGGTGGGTACCAGTTGTACAGTGGTCAGACCCTCTGGGTTAGCAAAAGGGTTTCCCTGTGGGTTCTTGTCATAGAGAGATCCTGTGAGTCTGCCCTCCAGCTCTGTCCAGGGTTTTCCAGACGTGAACCTCTGTCCCCAAAGTACAGTCTATGGACAATAGCACCTGTGTCACCTTGGACGGTATTGGCAAGAGTGAGACTGTTCTAATTCTCTAGCACTGAGTCCAGCCTGGCATTTCCACAGGGTCCTCAGAAGGTTCATGTGCATATCCAAATTTAAGAAATTAGTCCAGTGGTCAATGAGCAAACACCTCTGAGCCATGGCCACCTGTGGCGGCAAATGACTCTTTTTTGAAACAAAGTCATGCCCAAGTGGTCACACGTTGTCCATAGCTCCCTTGACTTGACAGTGGCACTTTGGTGATTGTGACAAAGACTATACGTAGAAAGCACAAAATGTTTATGGCATGCCCCTTCATTGAAAAATAATGTCCAGTCCCTCTGCTTTACTGAAAATATCATGATTTCAGTTTTCTTCATGACTGAATAAAATTCTATGGCATATATGTACATTTTCATTATCCATGCATCTGTTGATGAACATTTAGCTATTGTAAATAGAACAAGAATAAACATGGCTGCGCCAGTATCTCTGTCACAGGACTTAGATTTCCTTTGGGAATGCACTCAGGAATGGTATAGCTGAGTCATGTGGAAGTCCTAACTTTAGCAATTTAGAAACTGCCATACCAAGTTCTGTAATGGCAGTTAACCAGCTTACATGCCCATCTGCTGATGTGATATATGTGTATAAGATCTTCTGTTTCCCCATATCCTCACCAACATTTGTTGTCATTTGTTTTCTAGATGACAGTCATTATAACTGAGGTGAGACGGAATCTCAAACCAGTTTTAATTTGCATCTCCCTGGTAACTAAGAATATTGAAAACTTTTTCATTTGTATTCTTTTGAGAAGTATCTTTTCAGTACATTAGCCCGTTCCTTGTTTTGAAGATTTTTTTGGTGTTTAATTTTTGAAGATCTCTATATTAGCCCTATTAAGTGCTTATTACATCCAGGGATAAAGCTTTCTATTATACAACAGGAAAAATAGAAAGAATAATGTAAGTTGCACTGACTTTGGCAAGGGGGGGGTGGCAGTAATTGAATGGCCACACAAACACCACTTGGAAGGGCTCTGTGGCTGCTTTAACAATCTGCTCTTACTACCTCAAATTCTTTATTCCTTGTGAACAGGGGATTTCATGTTAACATCTGCAACATCTGCACTGGGCACTGTGAGTTGTATGGCTGGTCCTGCTAGGAAGGGAACAGTCACCTGACTGTAATGAATGATAAACTGCATAATGCGCTGGGCACCATGGGAAGGGTGAGGTTCCCCAAGCAGACTGTTGAGTAAAGCTTGGCAAGGGGGATGAGATCCAGAGGACCTTCATCCCTGAAGACAGGTCGTAAAGCAGGTGCCTGCTTTCCAAGTGAGTAGACGAGTACCAACCCAGGTAGCTTTGCCCACAGAAAGTCACTCCTCATAGACAGTCAGACGTGGCATTGCTAGCCTTTTAATTTACCAACTGAGGCCACCTGGGGTCTGGGGAGACTCGAGTAATTCTCTTTGCCTTTTTCTTCCGGTCACAACTACTGGCAATAATTACAAGCATCATACTGATATGTAATATCTAAAAATTAACTATCTTGAATTTTTATAAAAAGTAGCTATGTTTCTTCTCTTGCCTTGCTCAGTTCTTTAGGGGGGAAAAAAAAGCTTTTCTAGGAAGTTCCCGGCATACCCATTGACCCATGTTGGACCACCGGGATGGGAGTCTGCCATGTTCCACCTCCACAGTGGACAGTGGCTCTTCTATGAGGAAGAAGCAAGCGTGGGAGTCGGACTTGGCAGCCACAGCTTCCTCAGCTGGCCGCCTTGTGCTGGCTGCTGCTGCTGCTGCAGAGATTCATTGCAGAATGCAGAATTTCCTTAGCTCTTGGGTAAATTTCTAAAGGGACTGAAAACTGACACCCCCGTCTGTCGGTCTGTCTCTCAGTCTCTCTCAGTCTCTCTCAGTCTCTGTCTGTCTGTCTGTCTGTCTGTCTCTCTCTCTCTCTCTCTCTCTCTCACACACACACACACACACACACACACACATCCAATATGATTTCCACCAAGAACGGTCTACCGTAGACAGTAATGTCCCCCCATGGTCATCAGATGACTGAGGACTGGAGCACGCTGTGGTCCCTGGGGGTCACACCCCTCTTCTTGCTGCCCACAGTTATGAAAACTTAAAATAAAAAAGAGAGTGCTGCCCAGAAATTTCTGAGGAATTTGTGGGTATGGGAAGGAAATTTGTACCTCCAAAGATCCTGTCAAATAAGTAAAGGATGCTCAGGGTGTGTTGTGAGACACGATTTCTTATCTTAAGATTGAAATACTCCTCAGTCAAACGGCATTTGATGGTTTGATAGAGTTTACACTTAAATCATTTTTTCTTACTGACTTCTGTGTTTCCTCATGTTTATGTTTCTATATTTGTTCAAGAAGAATGTCTGAAATCTGTAAAACATAATTTTTCTTGGCCAAGGCAACTGCATTCCATAGGAATACCACCCTACTTGCTTTTATGAAATAAAGCTAAAACATCTGTTGCAGTATTTACCTTAAATATGATTTCAGTTACAATTGAACCAAGGTATTGTTCCCCTTAAACTGTAATTCTCCTGAATATTAGATACCAGTAGGGTAACAATATACATATCAGAGAATGATTTCCAGTTATTTTTTAAATCAGCATTACAATGCTCATACTTTAAACAAAATCCTCTTTCTTGTTCAGTATTAATATGAAGAACTTCGAATTTGGGAATAAATATTCCACATGGGTTTCCCGTATTAACCTCCTCGCCTCTGTTTCAACACATTGGTTTCTCTTCACCTAATGAAAATCATGTACTTCTGGATACCTGAACTTTCACAAGAGAAGTTTTCTTAAGAGGAAACCCCACCCAGGTATAGTGGCACACACCTTTAATCCCACTACTTGGGAAGGAGACACAAGCAGATCTTTGAAATGTTGAGGACAGCCTGGTCTACAAGTCCCAGGCAAGCTGAGGCTACAGGAAAACCCTGTCTCAAAAAAAAAAAAAAAAAAAAAAAATGGGGAAACCACATGAAAGTTTGTGTACATTGTCTCTTTATCCTACCATCTATGTTATGTGAAAAAAAGAAAAATGTCTCAAATGGAGTCAAGTTTGTCTTTTCAGTGGTTTGTGGACCAGATCTCGATTTGACCTTTGGAAGAATGTCAAGGCAGTGAGTCACTGATGCCTGGGTATTGGAACCTGGGATAATTTGGGGATGTTGGACACCCTGAAGCCACTTGGGTCCCAAGTTGATCAGAGATGGTGAGACTAGCATTACAACAAAGTGCTTTTTTGCCTTTTGGTCCCAGGAAAATTGAAGGTTGTGAGTAGTTTGTGTTTTTAGTTGAAGGTTTTTGCTCTAGGGTTGAAACTGCAATTTTGCTTTCATCATTATCTCAAATCTATAATTTTGAGAGAAAGTTTTTAAAAATATCTTCTCTCCGCTGTAGCAATTATTCTGACTGGAGAGTGGTCTTTGTTTTTCTTCTGGTTGAAGAAAAGAGAAAGAAAGGGATCGGGAAGAACTGGAGCACTTTAGGGTTTGTCCAGTCCTCGGGTTACGGGTGGGACATCTCAAAATGAAAGAGGAACATTTTCAGGCTCCGTAATGTCATTGGGTACTCATTAAGTTTATACAAAATTATAGTTCCGTGAACTTCAGGGCACACCAAAAGAGGTAAAAGTGGCAATAGCGGGGAAAGCCCAAATCTGGAATCAATTCACTGGGAACAAATTAACCAACAATTATGGTATGCCTTGTTTATTTTTCTAGAGATCTTGAGATAAAGAAAAGTTTTCCACAGGTACTAATAGCTCTAACCCATATGAAGGGTTCAGAGTTCCTCCAGAGGGGCGGATCTGCCACCAGGAAAGAATGTCCCAACTGAGATGTTAGGAAGATTTTCCAGCCTCGTATGTCTCCAGAGTGGGGAGGAGTTAGAGCCTGGGGAGCCTAGCCTCTGCTGCTTGTACCCTGGGGATTGAAATCCCACTCTCCCACTGGCAAGGTTCTGTCCTTACAATTACAGAGGGCTACCCATTCTATTCCCAAATGTCCTTCATGTGAGATCCAGTTCAAAGGACCAGCACCTCTAAGTATAGCCTTTCTCTTCATCAAAGAATGCCCTAGGTGCCCCTTGGCCTTTGTGTCGTTCCCGTCTGTCTTTCCCTTCCTCCACTTCACCACTGAATGCCCAGGACTTACTCTTGCTTTGCTCTGAGAACAGTTTCTCAGCTCTGTCCATTTTCACTGCTGTTTTACCTGATGTGCTGGCTAGCTTTGTCTTGACATGACCCAGAGTCCCCTGGGATTGGGAGTTTCAACTAAGGAATTAGTTAAGTATGGTTGGCCTGTGGGGACTGACTTGATTATTAACTGAGGTGGGAAGACCCACCTTAAATGTGGAAAGATGGGCCGTGAATGTGGGTGGAAACATTTCATGGGCTGGGCCCTTTGCTGTCTAAGAGTGAAGCAAGCTAGCCGACTGCCGAGCACAACAAGCATCAAGCACACAGGCAGCATGGTGCATTTGTTCCTCTCTGCTCTTGGTTGTGGATGTGAGGTGACTAGCTGCTCCGTTCCCAGTTCCTGCGTCAACTTCCCCTTAATGATGGACTTGTAACCTGGAATCTGAAGCCAAATAAACCCTTTTCTGTTTCATCTTGTCGGGCTATTTGTCCCAGGAACAGAAATGTAACTAGAAAACCTGGTTAGGATATCCAAGACCGCATGCTCCTCTTCCTTGGGCCAGCTCCATGGTTATTCATTTCCTGGAGCTGGTGTAACAGTACAGCATACTACACATGGGGGAGGGTGGTAGGAGGAATGCTCAGAACAAAACTTGGTGCTGGGGAGATGGCTCAGCAGGTATAGAGATTGATGGCTCCGCATAAGAATGCAAGTTCCATCCCCAGAAACCACATTGAAAAGCCAGATATATGCTTATAAGCCCAGCACTGGGTCGGGGAACAGAGATCATTAGATCCCTGAGGCTCATTGGCCAGACAGGTTCGCCTAATCAGCAAGTTTGGGGTAAAAGTGAGACCTCTATCTCAAAAAAACAAGGTAGAGACTAAACGGAAGGAGACACAGGCACCTACCTTTGAACACACAGGAGCACACTCACACACACACACACACTCACACACTCACACACTCTATTAGCTCTTCCACAGTTCTGGAAGCTAGGCGTCCACAGTCAGGAACTTGCGATCCCAGCAGGGCCAGGCTCCTGGCATTAGGCAGACTCCCTCCTGGTTTATTCCAGCTGCTGGTGGCTTCTGCCGTTCCTGAGTGTCTCTGGCTTCTGCCCCCTGACTTCTCTCTCTGTGTCCACTGTCTCCTGGCTTTCATCCCTGTGTTTTTCTAATGTCTTCACATGGCTTTCTTTTCTGGAGACCTGTGTTCAATGCCCTCTTATAGTTTCCACCTTCCTCCAGCTACATGAGTATTTCCAAAACAGATGCCAGAGTACAGGAGCTTGAACTGTCTTTGTGAAAATCATAATTCAAGCTCTAAAAGCCACCCCTATAGTTCTCTCTCAGACACAGCTTTTTCCACCACCCCACTGCTCAAAAGTCTTACCTGTTGAAAGCAACTCTGATTCCCTGAGCTGTTTAAAATATTCATGTCTTGGCAAACATCCTGCTCAGTGAAGCCCGTTGTCTTCATCACAGATGGTTCTGGGCTTCTAGAAGAATAGACCCCCGCTCCCTTGCTTAGTTCCTCAGGTGAGGACAGAGTTGCCTGCAGTAACCATCAGTCCATGGCGTTGAATAGCTGGAAGAACCAAACAGGCTGTACGCCTCCTTCTGAATCTAAGTCATGCTCCCCTCTGGCAGCCCGACGGTCCAGATCTGTGGAACTGCCACAGGCTACTCTGTACTGAAGGAAGCTGGCCTCAGCTCAAAAGCCCACCTGAGGTTGGGAGCGGGCACAGGGAGAGACCCAGAACAGACTTAGCTGGGGGGGGGGGTCTTGAAAAAAATCTTCAGTTTTTGTTTGGGGACAATTACTTTAGAAAATAAGTAGGTCATTTTAAACAAAATATTAATTGCTTTTTTTTGTAGTGTTCAAAAAAAGATTCCTTTGTGTATAGCCAAATGGCTGAAAGCACTGATATATTTAAAAACAAAAGGCAATTTATTAAGGAAATTTGTACCATTTCAGTAAACCTGTGTGAATGTACCTGTATAAGTTTCAAAAACCACCCCCCACTGAATCCCTGTAACCTATTTATATAAAGAGTTTTCCTCATAAATTTACATAAAAATGAAAAACTATTCATGTCTTTGCTGTCCGGCCGTCTCCATTGCCTCGAAGTCATCACCATGGCTCTGCTCTCCACCATCTAAGAATTAGCATCCCTCCACGGCCCATACCAGTCACCCCCAGTGTACCTGTCTAGACCTGGAAGGCTTGCAGCCTCCTGGGATCTTTCTCTTCTCCGACTTCTAAACCATGTACAGCTTACTGTACAGCATGGATGTCACCCTTGTTGGAAGCAGTTGACACTGTGGAAATCACACTTGGCGTTGTAACTGAATCCTTTGCAGGCTTTCTCTCACTATGTCACCCAATTGCACCACCACATATGGTTGCTATATCTTGTCCTTCTGCATAATGTGCCAAAGCTGTAGAGATGAACACTTTGCCCAAGATCTCACAAGCTAGAGAGGTGGATGGGGTAAGAAGTTACACTGATTCTTACCACTCCACAATTCTGGTTCATTTTTCCCAATTTTTTTATTTATTATTTTTTATTTGTATGAGTATACTGTCTGCATGTAGGTTTGTGCACCTGTGTCATGCAATGCTGCGGAGGTCAGAAGAGGGTGTCAGATTCCCTGGAACTGGAGTAAAGATGGTTCTTAGCTGCCATGGGCACTGGGAATCGAACCTGGGTCCTCGGTAAGAATAGTCAGCTCTCTTAACTGCTGAGCCATCTCTCCAGCCCCCTGGTTCATTTTTTTAAGGCTTTTATCCATTTTTATTATATCTTTATTTATTTATTCTATGTGTGTGGTCATAGCATGTGTGTAGTCATAGCATGAAGATAGAGCTCAGCTTGCAGGAGACGATTCTCTCCTTTCCGGCCATGTGTGTTCTAGGGATCAAAATCAACTACCAGGCTTGGCTGCAGGAGCCTTTGCCCACTGAGCCATCTTGCCAACCCAGAGCTCTGATTCCTCTTCTTCACCACCTGTTCCTACCACTGCTAGTCACTGTTTGCATAATTAGAGCATACATTTCCTGGCCACTGAGACTACACCCAGAACTTTTGATGATTCAGAACATATTTCATCACTCTGTCATTGGTGACACTTGGTCAGACTTTTCAAAGCCCCAAGCCTTCAGGTTACCTGGAGACCCAGCAGTTGGAGACCGTCTTGATCTCCCCAGCTGGGTCCTGTGTGAGCCCCAATTCGTATCCATCTCAGCAGCTTGCACTTGCTCTGCCTGTTTGTTTGGCTCAGACCAGACCTGCATGGACAGGCCAACTTACAGAATATGCTAATGAGTAGAACTCTGACTAATATGGTGTATCCTAAGTCAGCACCTTTCTGCTGATAGGCTGTACAGATTATGGTGTCAAAGATGCCCTGTGATGACCTCCAGAGTGTCCTGTCCAGTGACTATATTTAATGCTAACCAGGAACCTTCTTGTTTTCATTAGCCAGTGACTTGAAAAAAGATTGCTGCTTTGATCAAATAGTCATTGCTTATATGTGTTCACAGAAAAAAAATTAACCCCCAATTCAAGATCATGTGTGTTCTAGCTTGCTTTTAATTGCTGTGACAAAACACTCTGAACAAAACCAACTTGGGTAGGAAAGGGTTTATTCAGCCTTACATCTCTCGGGTCATAATTCATCACTTAGGAAGCCCAAGTTAGGATCTCAGGGCAGGAACCTGGAGGCAGGAGCTGGAGCACAGCCCACAGAGGAATGCTGCTTCCTGGCCTGCTCAGCCTGCAGTGGGCTGGACCATCCCACATCACTCAACAATCAAGAAGATGTGCTACAGACATGGCCACAGGCTAGTCCAATGGAGGCAATTCCCCAACTGAGGCTCCCTCAACCCAAATGTGTGTCAAGTTGACACTAAAGCTATCCAGCACAGTGCGCAATCTCAATAACAGGAGAGATGGGCATGAAGTATTTCAAACCCATGTGTTTCATTGCTCCATTATTAGGTAATATTATTGACCCATGAAGAAACATTGTGATCATTTTTTTGTATTTCATTTGTAAGTTTAAACATATATTTGTTCTTCTCTGATTCGGTAAAAACCTCACTGGAGTGTGCCTGTGAAATCTAGTTCTTCAGTCCCTCAGTTCTGTGGCTGCCCGAGCCAAGCTATAGAAAACCACTCGGCACAGTATCAAGAAGGTGTTGCTGATGTGTAGTAACAAAAGTCTGGACAGGACAATGTCTTAGTGGTAAAGGGAGCACCTCTGTAGTTAGTGAGAGAAGGAGGGTGTGGACAGGACACAGCTGGGCCAACCTTGGCATCTGAGAGACCTGGACCTGGTAACTTGTGAGCCTGAGCTCTCCGCTCTATAACACCGCCATTTCCTAGGGCCCAAAGGCACCAAAGTCTGACCCTAGAGAGCTCAGCCTCCCAGAGGGAAACCCTCTCTGAACCTGGCTTCCTTACGCTTTGATATCAGATATGTGGCCATAAAATTGGAGATATTTTTAATATATTGGGAAAGTCATTTCTTCCCCTCTTGAAAAATGTGTTCCTCTTCTCTCACCACAGCTGGGAGTTTTGAATATGAATAAATCGCCAGGAATTTGGCAGTAACTATATATTCACAAATACACATGAAATTTGGTGGAGTTTAAAGAAAAATAGAATTGAAAGAGCATATTGTCAGGTTGAAGTCCAGACATACCTTGAGACGAAACTGAGTTTGTTTCTAATGGGTTGTTCATTTGCTTTGCAAGGACGGATGCCAGGCAGTGAGGCCCTGTGATGAAAGCCAGGCGGACATGCATCTCCCATGGCCTGAGGTGGGATGTGCAGAGACCTTTCTCTTTAGACCCAGAAATCAGAGTAACACTGTTCGCATACAGTCAGGGGCTTTGCTTCCCCTGGCCCCACAGTTTGCTTCTACAAAACACATGACAGATCTTTTGCTGGAGAGCCAGTGACCCACGGAACATCTGGCCCCTGCTGATGGCTCTTTTCAGGGGCTGGGAACAGATCCTGCTTGTGGGGGAGTGAACCTGCTGGGGTGCCCGTGGCCTCTCCTGGCATAGAAATTCTACCATCTG
This sequence comes from Rhizomys pruinosus, assembly GCA_009823505.1. NCBI lineage: Eukaryota > Metazoa > Chordata > Mammalia > Rodentia > Spalacidae > Rhizomys > Rhizomys pruinosus. Next base: position 524,067 of record VZQC01000088.1, on the reverse strand, counting down.
ACAGTTCATTAGACCCCTATCCAGATAGCATGACTTCTCCTCTGCCTTGGTTGAAATTACATCTTTGAAAAGTGTCTGTGGATGCAGGCGATCACAAGGCACCTGTCAGCAGCACCTTACTCCTCCATCCCATGCTTACAGACGCCTGATCAGGACCTATCAGAGTGTGGAGCCACAACAGGAGGTCTGCTCCTTGTCCAGGCTGTCATCTTGATTGAGAAGAGGTCCTCACGCAGGGACTTCGTGTGCATCTCGTTCCTCTTCTTATATGCTGGTGTTCATCTTGATTGAGAAGAGGTCCTCACGCAGGGACTTCGTGTGCATCTCGTTCCTCTTCTTATATGCGTATTGATGAAAGAGTCCTCACGCGGGTTGGTGCATCTCGTTCCTTTATGCTGTGTTCATCGATTGAGGGTCTCAGCAGGGATGTGTGATCGTTCTTCTTATAGTGGTGTCTTGATTGGGTCTACGAGGGTTCGTGTGTTGTTCCTTTTATGCTGGTTTCATCTTGATTTAGATATTTGGTTCATCGCGTGCGCTTATAGTACAGTGCAACTCACTACAGGCGCACACATGTATGCATGAGTGGAGGCCAGAAAGGGGGCTCGGTTGTTCAGACTCCTTCAGAAGCTTTGAGTTTACCACAGGCATCTCAGGCTTCTGGAATACTAGGCAGTATGAACCACATGCCGCACGTCAAGCGGACTTAGCCACTGAGCCATCTCTCTACCACCAGTGATACTCATTTTGAACATGTGACTTCATGCACAAGTGGTGATATATTAAAGTCCTGTGCCTTCTCCAACCCCATCCTGTGTACTCAAGGTAGAAACTCTGAGCTTTCCAAAGGCCCATGAATTAGTCCCATGCCCCCTGCCTAGGTCCTTGTTATCTACTTGATGCCCACATGAACTGCTCCCTGTGTCCCTGTTACCTTTCTTGATGCCCACATGAACTGCTCCCTGTGTCCCTGTTACCTTTCTTGATGCCCACATGAACTGCTCCCTGTGTCCCTGTTACCTTTCTTGATGCCCACATGAACTGCTCCCTGTGTCCCTGTTACCTTTCTTGATGCCCACATAACTACTGCCCCTGTGTCCCTGTTACCTTTCTTGATGCCCACATGAACTGCTCCCTGTGTCCCTGTTACCTTTCTTGATGCCCACATGAACTACTTCCTGTGTCCCTGTTACCTTTCTTGATGCCCACATGAACTGCTCCCTGTGTCCCTGTTACCTTTCTTGATGCCCACATGAACTGCTCCCTGTGTCCCTGTTACCTTTCTTGATGCCCACATGAACTGCTCCCTGTCGTCCCTGTTACTCTTTCTTGATGCCCACATGAACTTCTTCCTGTGTCCCTGTTACCCTTCTTGATGCCCACATGAACTGTGCTCCTCGGTGTCCCTGTTACCTTTCTTGCATGCCCACATGAACTAGCTTCCTGTGTCCCCTGTTACCTTTCTTGATGCCCACATGAACTGCTCCCTGTGTCCCTGTTACCTTTCTTGATGCCCACATGAACTGCTTCCTGTGTCCCTGTTACCTTTCTTGATGCCCACATGAACTGCTCCCTGTGTCCCTGTTACCTTTCTTGATGCCCACATGAACTACTTCCTGTGTCCCTGTTACCTTTCTTGATGCCCACATGAACTGCTTCCTGTGTCCCTGTTACCTTTCTTGATGCCCACATGAACTGCTCCCTGTGTCCCTGTTACCTTTCTTGATGCCCACATGAACTACTTCCTGTGTCCCTGTTACCTTTCTTGATGCCCACATGAACTGTTCCTGTGTCCCTGTTACCTTTCTTGATGCCCACATGAACTGTTCCTGTGTCCCTGTTACCTTTCTTGATGCCCACATGAACTGTTCCTGTGTCCCTGTTACCTTTCTTGATGCCCACATGAACTGTTCCCTGTGTCCCTGTTACCTTTCTTGATGCCCACATGAACTGCTCCCTGTGGCCCTGTTACCTTCTTGATGCCCACATGAACTGCTCCTGTGTCCCTGTTACCTTTCTTGATGCCCACATGAACTGCTCCCTGTGTCCCTGTTACCTTTCTTGATGCCCACATGAACTGCTCCTGTGTCCCTGTTACCTTTCTTGATGCCCACATGAACTGCTCCCTGTGTCCCTGTTACCTTTCTTGATGCCCACATGAATCTGCTCCTGTGTCCCTGTCCCTTTCTTGATGCCCACATGACTCTTCCTGTGTCCCTGTTACCTTTCTGATGCCCACATGAACTGCTCCCTGTGTCCCTGTTACCTTTCTTGATGCCCACATGAACTGCTCCCTGTGTCCCTGTTACCTTTCTTGATGCCCACATGAACTACTTCCTGTGTCCCTGTTACCTTTCTTGATGCCCACATGAACTGCTCCCTGTGTCCCTGTTACTTTCTTGATGCCCACATGAACTGCTTCCTGTGTCCCTGTTACCTTTCTTGATGCCCACATGAACTACTTCCTGTGTCCCTGTTACCTTTCTTGATGCCCACATGAACTGCTCCCTGTGTCCCTGTTACCTTTCTTGATGCCCACGAACTGCTTCCTGTGTCCCTTTACCTTTTTGATGCCCACATGATGCTCCCTGTGTCCCTGTTACCTTTCTTGATGCCCACATGAACTGTTTCCTGTGTCCCTGTTACCTTTTTTGATGCCCACATGAACTGCTCCCTGTGTCCCTGTTACTTTCTTGATGCCCACATGAACGCTCTCCTGTGTCCCTGTTACCTTTCTTGATGCCCACATGAACTTCTCCTGTGTCCCTGTTACCTTCTTGATGCCCACATGAACTGCTTCCTGTGTCCCTGTTACCTTTCTTGATGCCCACATGAATTGCTCCCTGTGTCCCTGTTACCTTTTTGATGCCCACATGAATTGCTCCCTGTGTCCCTGTTATCGTTTCTTGATGCCCACATGATCTGTTCCTGTGTCCCTGTTACCTTTTTGATGCCCACATGAACTACTTCCTGTGTCCCTGTTACCTTTCTTGATGCCCACATGAACTGCTTCCTGTGTCCCTGTTACCTTTCTTGATGCCCACATGAACTGCTCCCTGTGTCCCTGTTACCTTTCTTGATGCCCACATGAACTGCTTCCTGTGTCCCTGTTACCTTTCTTGATGCCCACATGAACTGCTCCCTGTGCCTCCAGCTCCCTCCTGCCTTCTCATTGGAGCCTTAAAAAGTGCACTGATGGTCCCAGGCCCTGTCTTAGTTTTCCATGTGTTTCTTGCCTTTTCCCTCTCTGGAACCTGCTGGAACCAAGGCCTCTACTCATTCTTCTTTCCCTCATCCCTCACCTCAAGTGAGTCCAAGAGCTGCAGGCTGACCCACCACACCCCTCATTCCACTCCCTCCCCTCCTTCCTCCAAGATCTAGCAAACATCCTCTGCTTCTGTCCATGTCCCCAGACACTTTCCTCTTTGCTCTTGTCCTGTGAGCCCTCCCTTGTACAGAAGTCGAAGGTCATCTGAACACTGTGTCCAGGGTCTACCCCTCTCCACCCTAGGGCATTGTCCCAATAGTCCCCTCCCTGAAACTGTACCCTCTGGCAGTGTCAGATTCTGGCTCTGTCATCAGTCACTCCTAGGAGCAAGATGGTGCTTTGCATCCCTGAGTATGAGAAGCAAGCCTCTCTGGCCTTGCCTTGTACCCAGCTGTCGCTCCTGCTCACAGAGTGCTTGCCCCATCCTGTGCTTCCTTCCTTTCCTGCCACCCCATCCCCATTCTTTCAGAACAGCCCTTTTCCATTGTTCTTCATAGAAAAAATAGAAAGGAAAGGGGAGCAACTTTATTCATAATCTCACCACCAGTGACCATCTAACTAACCACTCAGTTATAGCAACTGTGACTTTTACTATGCAAATTTCTGAGTTTGGGTGTCCAATGTATTATGGCTGTTTGAGTTGTCTTTCACTCTATGCTAATAACCCCAGTTTTTACTCTGAATGCCCTCCAATAACCTTCTACATATAAAATTTTGCCATCTGAAAGGGCTCTGTGCCGGCCATTGGGACCAGAGAGTGTTGCTCAATAAATGTCCGCTCATTGATTGAATGCAAACAACATGTCAACACAGAAATTCCAGAAAGTTAAAGACGTGATTCTCAGATAGATGAGTGGTAAGCATTTATTCAGCGGTTTCTTACAATCCATTATCATTAGGGCTCAGCAGGCAGGGTGAAATGAGTGAAAGAAAATTAAAAAAACCGTGTTACTGGACTAATAATGACCTTCATGCCACTAAACTCGTAATTTGCGGGTTCTTTTCTCTATCCAAACGAAATCATTGCCAGTTATCCGTCCTGTACAGGATTATAGCCTTTAACTTTAGGAAGTGGCTGTAATCAAAAATAAATCGAAATCAACCCCAAATCTCCTTTCCTAACTTGAGAGTCTGCAAAAGGGCAGACATTAAACATCTTAGTCTTAAGTACTACTGTCACAGTGACTTGATTCCACCATTGTATTACAGGAGCTGAGCTAGACATGGATGGCTGTGTCCTAAAAAACCCTATTTACATAAATCAGGCCTCCACTGACCCCAGCCCTGCTCTGTTCAATGAGTCCCAGACAGGCTTGTTAGACAGTACTGTGGCTGGCTTTAAAAGCATGCATAACAAGCTTCTTATCTTATTCTCAAGTTTCATTCAATTTATCCTCAACAAATTGGTGACCCTCACCTTTGAAATATCAGTTCCCAAAAGTTTATTTGTGAGTTCAAGTCCAGCCTGGTCTACAAAGTGAGTTCCAGGACAGCTGGGGCCTACAGGGGCGGACCCTGTCTCGAAAAGACCTAAAAAAAAAAGAAAAGAAAAGAAAATAAAAGGTTATTTTTAAGACATTTGATACTATTGGCCAGGATTAATGGTGCACCACTTTTTAATCCCAGCAATTGGGAGGCAGAGGAGGTGAATCTCTTTATGAGTTTGAAGGCCCCGTTTACAAAGTGAGTTCCGGCCAGCTGGGGCTAACTAACAGGGAGACCCTGTGTCAAAAACACCCAAAAAAAAACATCAATTTTATAAATTTAAGATTGACATTATAACTTAGTGCAGATTTAAAAATTTATTGAGCTTTTGTTTCCTTCATCCAACCCTTTCCTAATCATAAGTTTAGACCCATTTCCCATCCATGCCCCCCACCATACCAGAGCTCAAGCATTCTGCCTAACATGTTAAGTACTGTCTTACCTCTTTTTCTAGTCTTTTTTTTTTTTCACTTTTCAATGTAGGAGTTTACTGTTTTTTTGGTCAGATCTTTGAACTCGTCTTTTGTTGTTGTTCCCTTTATATTTTATATTACTCCAACTACGAATCGATATAGTCCACACATATATACCAAAATGACCAAGTATATAAGGATTTGGTACCAGGATCCACACATGAGGGAACATTCATCATTTTTTTTCTGTGACGGTGTTACTTCACTCTCGCTATAACGGCTTTAGTTCCATCAAACATTATCATTCGCAAATAAAAATCGCTTGTATTTGACCTGTGTATGTTGTTTTCAAGTGTGCATGCAGAGTGCCAAATAACGCCTAAGATGGTCTGAATCTGGACTGTCCGCCATATCCCCGGATGGCGGTGCTGTCTGGGGAGGTTTTTGGAGGTTTTGCTGGTAAGCACGTCACTGTGAGTGGCTTTGAGAGTTCACAGCCCAGTTTTCAGCAGGTCTCTCAGTTCCCTGCATGTGCTTGTGCTTGAGAAATGTGAGCACTCAAATTCCTGCTCCATGACCTCTGCCCTCCTTCCTCCCTGGCTCCTGATGGATTTCATCCCCTTGGTAAGGTCAGCTCCAAAAAGTCTTCTCGTGTTCGTGCCTGATCATGGCAGTTTTTATCACAGCACCCAGAAAAGTAATGAAGATAACGCTTGCTTATCTCACACACCATTTTTGCGTGTGGGGTGAAAACACTGGGTTCTCCCGGCAATTTTCAAGCCTCGTTCGTTGTTGACTGCCATCACCATGATGGACAGTGAATCTCTTGAACTCTTCCTGATATTCAACTGAACTTTATTTGATCACTACCTCCCACCCTTCTCCCCCAGCTCTTAACCACCATTTGATTCTTGATTTCCAAGAGTTTAACTGCCTTGGATTCCACAGATAAGTGAGAACAGTATCTAAGACTGACATCACTAGTGCAAATGTTTAATTCTTCGTTGGCCTCTTAGGATACAGTTGTCAAATCTTACCTCATTGATGTAGACACTCAAAGCCTGAGGACAGTTGAAGGGGGACGTGTGAGGTCTGCTTTCCCTTTTTAGATATCTAAAGCTCTGAAGATGCACGTGCCTCTCTTTGTTTTGGGACCATGGCAACACTGGTATCCTCAGAGTGAGATACGGAAGCGTGAACTGTGGAGCCAGAGCCATGGTTGTGGCACTGTTTTTTTTTTTTTTTTTTAAATAGCCTCAAAATTCCAGTGTTGAACTATCTTGTTCAACAAGATATTAACATATCTTGTAAGTCGAATTATATATGATGGTCGGGAGTTGTAGGGGCTTGAGGTTTTGTTTATATTTCTTGTAAATTTGCTTGTGACGAATGCTAGGAGCTATGTATAGAACGTGTGTTATTCTTAAAATCACTTAAATGCACCCATCGAACCTATAAAGAATGACCATTACTCTCAAGTAAATACAGGGGTAGGGCTGAGAAGGGGGCTTTGGGAACGCCATCTGAGACTGGCTCCTTTAGACAAGCATTGGGCCCACCACTGACTTGGCTCCCAGAAGACAGTGAGGTCGGCCCTTCCCCTTCCATCCTTGCTTTGACTTGTCTCCAAAAGCTGAAAGCATTCCACTCTAGTCTCCACACAGATGTGGCCACAGCTGCCAGAAACCTTTTTCCTATTCCCCCAAGCATGCAAACTTCTTATTAGATGTCCATGACTGCTGGCAAAGACCCAGAGCACCAAGGGCGTTGGATCATTTAAAACTGGGTCACTCCAAGGCCTGATGTAGCATTTCCTCACGTAGCACGCTGCATTTGGAGATGTTTTGCTTTTTTATTATTTTCTCTCCTCACTCAATAAGTGGCTGGAGTGCTTATGGATGACTGCTCCTCCTCTCATGAATATGACTTTCCCAGGAAGATGTACTGATCCCTCAGTAAGCTGAAGCATTCCTTTAACCCATTTCCACAGTAGCTTCCCACCTCTGGGCTTTCTTACTGGTGTGAAAGGTATCTTGCTTTGTCTGTGGGACATGTCTTCATGCTCCCTGGTATTAATGCCAAGCACCCAGTTTTATTTTTTAAGGGCATGACAAATGAATCTAGTTCTGTTTCTCAATTGGATTTACTAGTCCAGACTCCAATTCATTTTCTTCCTTTAGCTGTCAATGATAGTACTCTTGCAAATTAAATAAAACCATTATACTGGTTACCTGTACTTAGTGTTTCCTAGGATTATTTGCTTATACATATTATGGCATATGTTGGGTATTTACTTATATTTGGGTATTTTGTTTGTTTTTGCTTTAGTTTTTTTTACACATTTTTGCACTTGTTCCTGTCTGTTATTTTTATTAATTATATGGAGTTTATTTTGCATTCTGTATGTATGGGCACTGGTCATCCATGCCCCAAGAATGCCAGGAAGGAGGCGTTGTGTCAGATCCCTGGAACTGCAGTTAGGACGTTTGTTAGCCACCATAATTGGGTTGGCTGGAATTGAAACTGGATCTCTGGAGAAAAGCCCAAAAAGCCCCCAATGTCTCTCAAATTCGAAGCCATCTTTCTACCCTATTTTGCTTTAATTTTAAGATAGCTTCTTGGTGTGTAGTCCTCGTTAGCCTGAAACGTGGGTTCCTCCTGACTCAGTCCTGAGTAACAGGAGTACAGGTGTCTCCCATCATGCCCACGGATTTCCTTATTTTTCTAAACAATAGCCCATCACGTTATTTAGTGCAGTGTGCTACTCTCTCCATTTGGAGGTTGGCAGAATGCTTCTATGTTTGTGCAGAACTGCTTCATAGAGCCCCAGCCCAGCCCCATGGGTCCTTCCAGGGCACTGTTACGTGCTACAATGGGCCTTTGGCATATTTTGCAAAATGCCACAAACCTTCGGCTTATATTTGATCTTTCTAGACACTTTATACCTTAAAAGCCACATGGTCAATCGTTGCAGAGGGGCATGCCTCAGGAGAAAGGGTCTCATGCACTGAAATACAAAGAGCCGATTTGGAAACGAATAAGTAAATGGCGTGGATAGAAAGAGACAACTGCACAGTGGATTCCCAAAGCCCGTTTCCCCTGGAATCCTCACATTTTACCTGTGGTGACCTGGCCACTGGCTGGAGCACAGAGTGCCTGAAGCGTAGTTTTTGAACAAGAGTATATTTACTATTCCAGTAAACATAAAGACGTCCTTATCCTGTAACGTGCTGTCCCCTGAGTGGCCATCAGGCCACTCCTCCCTATCATTTGTATGCAGTTCTGTCTGTTTGCAAAAGTGGCTGTGGTGTGATGGATGGGAACTACCCAGGTGGGGACAGTGACTGGAGGGGGCTCCATTAGAAGAAATTTGTGGCAACTTTGAGGTCCTCCACTCTCCTTAAACTTTGTGGGTTAACACATAACGTAATGCTATAAGGTAACCACCTAAGTCAGTGGTTTCCCCATAGGGAACTGTGGCGTGATCCTACTTTGGTTTGTCAGAGCAACCTTATGAGGAAGGGGTAGACATTTCTGTTTTCCCAAGGAATGAATTCTTGAAACACCTTATGTACCCTTGCACTAGGACAGAGTTGGCTATAATTAGCTGCTCAATATATGCTCATAGTAATGATCGCTAACATTTATCTTGTGTGTCGTGTGTCCTGTGTCCTGGCACCATTCAATACCTCACATAGAATTCAGACTCGGCGGTACACTGTTCATGGGAACCGTTTAAAAAGATTGGCCACACTTTTAAGTGGAAAAACCGCAAAGTCACTAGAGGAGTGTTGAGACACAAGGTCTCTACAAGACCACACAGCAGCGGAGGTCTGCAACCCAGGCTGCCGGGCCGCCAGAGCGCGGCCCTAGGGAACGGATGGGAAAGCGATTAGAGATAGAGAGAGAGATATATAGCTCATATAGCATAGAGTGGAATATATATAAAAGATAAAAAGAGATAAATATATACATTTGCCATAGGCTGACTGTCCTGTACAGACTAATACCCGGAAGCTCTGAGGGTTTCTTGTACCACTTCCGGCCTTCCTGGCCCCACCACACGCCGTCGCCTGCCGGAAATCATCATCATGATGTACTCTAACCAGGACCTCAGGAAGGCTTTGTGGTGATGCCCTGCCCCATCCAGAAAACACAGCACGTCTCCACCTCTCCCTAATCCCCTCCATCCTAGTGAGCAGCCCGGGATCCAGTTCAGACCCTCACCACCTTTCATCTGGATGCCACAGTCACCTTCTGGGGTCCCCCAGACATCCCTTGGTCCATCCACGAGAATCTGATCCCCCCCCCAAGCCAAGCAGATGACCCTCAAATCCTCAGCCCCTCACAGGCTTCCCATTGCAGCCCAAACAAATCCACACTCCTGCTCTGGCATTCGCACCCTTTTGCCCCGTGGCAGTTGCACTTCCTCACCTCCTCTTTCTTCATCTCTCCCCAACCCACTGTCTATATCCCTCTGGGTTTAACTCTTCACCTCAGCCCTCTGCTGGAAAATTACCCAAAAGTCAACACCTGCTGATGAATTTGAGCCTCAGCTCCACAGCATCTCTTCACAGGATCTGACTCCTACTACCTTCTCATTTTCAGACGCCAAATGGGTTTGTGTTTTTCATGCATAAAGCAACTGCCAGTTGTAATGTGTGCTCCTTTAAATTCCACAAGGGCAGAAAAAGCCAAGCCAATGCTGTGAGATCTCCAGCATCCAGCATCCGGCATGTCCGGGTGTTTGGCTGGGTTTTACTCAATGAACAAATTAGGTGCAATGTGAATACAGACATTTTACTTCACATGTCTGTCCTCCTGCCCCCACCACAATGTCTGGAGAGGACCAGAGCACAGGTGATGGTTTTGGTGTCACCTGTGCGAGGAAGCAGGTCTTGTTCCTGGTGCTGTTTTTATGTGTCAGCATGTTTGCTGCCATTTTGAGCGCATGAGGGTCACTACAAGTGCACATATCCCTTGACCATCTTTGAACAGCAAGAATATCTGAAGATCTTGAAACCTAGAATAAGTGTGAGAGAGTCCTCAGAGGAGCCAGAGTCTCTGCAGTGCCCATCTCTGGAAACGTCCTCAGGAAACTGGACTTACTAGAGCATGATACCAGGTTGCTGCCAGTAGGACATGGGGCCAGTGTGGGGACATGTCAAAACACAGACAACTCTTCCAAGTGTCAATGAATATTAGCTGAGGCCTGGAACAGGGAGCCTGCTGTGTCCAAGTCTATAAAGGACTGATAAGGCTGTCTTCTCATGGCTTAATCCATGGCATGAACAAAGCAGTGCATGCTTAGCATGTGCTGATACATTGTCACCTGAGACAAAGAACCATGGAAAGTTCACTGTGCAATAGGAGAGCTGTCAGTCATGTCATAGGGGCAGATTGGGAGTAGATCGGGCGGAGGTGCAGGGGGTGGGGTGTGCTCGACGCTGGCCTTTGAGGCCTTCGCACTCTTGCTCTGTCTGGGTCCTCCATGCCTCCGCCCACTCTGCTGTGCGGCACCTGCTCATTCTGCGCACCCTCCTCCATTTCTTGGAGTAGTTCATGCTCTTTTGTTCACCTTCCATGTGCTGTTCCTGACACAGGCACATGTATGCTCAATGTTCTCTACCTGGTTAGACCTCTCAACCTCCGTATTCCTTTCCCCATGTTTGGTTTGAGGGACCCTCTTTAATTCTTTGGGTGAATCCAGGGCTCATTCCTCAGCCTTCATCACAAGTGTGTGTTTGATGTGTGTGCATATATACATGTGATTCATGTGTGTGTGTGGTGTGTGGTGTGTTGTATCCATGTGTGTGAGTGTGGTCATGTGCTTGCCATGTGTGTCCACAGGGTGGAGGTCAGAGGAGTCTTGGGTGTCAGTGCTTATCTTCCACTTGTTCGAGACAGCATTTGCTTGTTGTTTGTTGCTGCATACGCCAGGCTAGCTGGCCTGCAAGCCCCTGGAATCTATCTGTTTTCTTCTACCTCTCTACCAGCACTGTGGTTACAGATGCATGCCACCAAATCCAGCTTTTTTATGTGGGTTCTGAGGATTCAAAGTCAGTTCCTCAGGTTTTGAGCTGGCAAGTACTTTACCCACTGAGCATTCTCTAGCCCTCTCATGACATTTGCATGTGCTAGGCTCCAGACCTCATGAGAACAGGAGTCTCTGAAATAGAAATCAAAGTATACCTGGGGGAAGGAATGTACTTAGCATGGGGGGATGGATGGATGATAGATGACAGATGATAGATGACAGATCATAGATGAGTAGATAGATACATTGTGATTAATGGTAAATGATGGTGGATGGAGAGATAGATGGTGGGTGGAGAGATAGACGGTGGGTGGAGAGATAGATGGTGGATGGAGAGATAGACAGTGGATGGAGAGATAGACGGTGGATGGAGAGATAGATGGTGGGTGGAGAGATAGACGGTGGGTGGAGAGAAGATGGGGATGGAGAGATGAACGGTTGGATGGCGAGATAGATGCGGCTGCATGCATTCATGGATAGCAGATGACTGGATAATGGCTGGACAGTGGATGGATGATGGATCGTGGATGGATGATAGAAGAATAGATGATCAATTATGATAGAAAAATTAAAATAGCACTGAAAAAAATCCAGAATTAAGAGGAAAAAGGATAAAGTGTATCTAGACATGTCATAGACTCAAACAGAATTAACACAATACATTTACAGGAATCTGTGACCAGTGAGCACCCCTGGGACAGAAGTTCCACAAGAAGGGGCTGGAGAGACGGCTCAGCAGTTAAGACCATTGGCTGCTCTTGCAGAGGACCTGGATTTAATCATGCCACCCACATTGTGCTGGATTAGCTTTTAGGGTCAACTTGTTGACAACACCCTGGGTTGAGGGAGCGTCAAGCCAGCTGGGGAATGGCTCCATTGGACTCTGCCTGTGGCACGTCTGTGGAGTATTGTTCTGATTGCCTGGCAATGTGGGAGGGCCCCAGCCCACCCATGGGAGTGGTGCCCCCTGGGCAGGTTGTTGTGTACGGTATAAGAAGGCAGGCTTGAGCAAGAGCCAGAGGAGCAAGCCAGTGCACAGCATTCCTCCATGCCTGTGATTCAGCTCCTGCCTCAGGTTCCTCCCTGAGTTCTGGCCTTGGGCTTCCTACGTGATGAACTGTGACCAGGAGATGTAAGCTGAATAAAAACACTTTCCTCCCCAAGTTGCGTTGGTCAGTCAGAGAGAGTGTTTTGTCACAGGCAATGGAAAACAAACTAAGAAACAAAAATGTGGCTAATAATCCATATCTTCAGTTCCAGGGGAATCAGGCCCTCTCTTCTTTCCCAAATGCAATTTGCATGACACAGGTTTTGCCACTTACACACATGCACATAAACATTAAAAAATAAAAAAAAATTATTTTTAAAAAAAAAGTTAGTTACAACATAAGAGTGTTTTTCACACTGGACTGTTAGTGCCTGCACGGGCCAGGCCTGCTTGAGTTCCTTTCAGGCACCCATCAGAACGCCCAACGTATCACGGGTTTAAAGTGACTCTCAGACTGGTAAGCACATTGTTCTGGTTACTTTTCTGATGCTTTGATGTAACACAGGTCAAAAGCATCTTTAGGAGGAAAGGGTCGTTTCCTCTGAGACTTCCACTCCACAGCTCCTCGTTGAGAAAAGTCATGGCGGGGACCCAAGCAGGAAGCACGGAGGAGTGGAATACTGGTCATGTTCTCTCACTTTCCATAATAAGATATGCTTTCTTAGATAATCACCCTGCCACCTGCCTGAGGATGGTGCCACCCACGAATGGCAGGGTGCACCCTCCCACATCAACCATCAGTTAAGAAAATGCCTCTCAGACATAGCCACAGGCAATTCAGGTGGAGGAAGTTTCTCAGTTGAGGTTCACTCTTCCCAGGTGACTCTCAAGTTAACAGTAGAAGCTAACCAGTACAGTGACCTGGAGAGGCCCTCTCAGTGGTGAGTTTGGCTGAGCATCGTCCACATACGTGCTGTGTNACGGCTTCCTGTGTCCCTGTTACCTTTCCTGATGCCACATGAACTGCTCCCTGTGTCCCTGTTACCTTCTTATGCCCACATGAACTGCTTCCTGTGTCCCTGTTATTTTGATCCATGACCGCTCCTGTTCCTGACTTGTCCCACATGAACTGCTCTCCTGTGTCCCTGTTACCTTTCTTGATGCCCACATGAAGTGCCTGTCTTATGCCAGCTGTTCCTGGTCCCTGTTACCTTTCTTGATGCCACATGAACTGCTTCCTGTGTTCCTGTTACCTTTCTTGATGCCCACATGAAATGCCTCCTTGTGTCCCTGACTTTCTTGATGCCCACATGAACTGGTCCCTGTGTCCCTGTTACCTTTCTTAATGCCCACATGAACTGCTCCCTGGTGTCCCTTGTTACCTTTTTGATGCCCACATGAACTGCTCACTGTGTCCCTGTTACCTTTCTTGTATGCCCCATGAACTGCTCCTGTGTCCTGTTACCTTTCTTGCATGCCCACATTAACTGCTCCCTGTGTCCCTGTTACCTTTCTTGCTGCCCACATGAACTGCTCCCTATGTCCCTGTTACCTTTCTTGATGACCACACGCCCTGTCCTTGTACCGACCCTGCTGCTCCTGTGTCCTGTTACCTTTTTGATGCCCACATGAAGGCTCTTCCTGTGTCCCTGTTACCTTTCTTGATGCCCACATTGAACTCTTCCTGTGTCCCTGTTACATTTCTTGTGCCCACATGAACTCTTTCCTGTGTCCATGTTACCTTTCTGATGCCCCACATGAACTTGCTCCTGTGTCCCTGTTACCTTCTTGATGCCCACATGAACTCCTCCTGTGTCCCTGTTACCTTTCTTTATGCCCACATAACTGCTCCCTGTGTCCCTGTCTACCTTTCTTGAATGCCCACATGAACTTGCTCCCTGTGTCCCTGTTACCTTACTTGATGCCCACATCACTGCTCCCTGTGTCCCTGTTACCTTTCTTGATGCCCACATGAACTGCTCCCTGTGTCCCTGTTACCTTTCTTGATGCCCACATGAACTGCTCCCTGTGTCCCTGTTACCTTTCTTGATGCCCACATGAACTGCTCCCTGTGTCCCTGTTACCTTTCTTGATGCCCACAGAACTACTTCCTGTGTCCCTGTTACCTTTCTTGATCCCACATGAACTGCTCCCTTGTGTCCCCTGTTACCTTTCTTGATGCCACATGAACTGCTCCCTGTTCCCTGTTACCTTTCTTGATGCCCCACAGACTGCCTCCCTGTGTCCCTGTTACCTTTCTTGATGCCCACATGAACTACTTCCTTGTCCCTGTTACCTTTCTTGATGCCCACATGAACTGCGCTCCTGTGTCCCTGTTACCTTTCTTGATGCCCACATGAACTGCTTCCTGTGTCCCTGTTACCTTTCTTGATGCCCACATGAACTACTTCCTGTGTCCCTGTTACCTTTCTTGATGCCCACATGAACTGCTCCCTGTGTCCCTGTTACCTTTCTTGATGCCCACATGAACTGCTCCCTGTGTCCCTGTTACCTTTCTTGATGCCCACATGAACTGCTTCCTGTGTCCCTGTTACCTTTCTTGATGCCCACATGAACTGCTCCCTGTGTCCCTGTTACCTTTTGATGCCCACATCACTTCCTTGTCCCTGTTACCTTTCTTGACGCCCACATGAACTGCTCCCTATGTCCCTGTTACCTTTCTTGATCCCACATGAACTGCTCCCTGTGTCCCTGTTACCTTTCTTGATGCCCACATGAACTGCTCCCTGTGTCCCTGTTACCTTTCTTGATGCCCACATGAACTGCTCCCTGTGTCCCTGTTACCTTTCTTGATGCCCACATGAACTGCTCCCTGTGTCCCTGTTACCTTTCTTGATGCCCACATGAACTGCTCCCTGTGTCCCTGTTACCTTTCTTGATGACCACATGAACTGCTCCCTGTGTCCCTGTTACCTTTCTTGATGCCCACATCACTACTCCCTGTGTCCCTGTTACCTTTCTTGATGCCCACATGAACTACTTCCTGTGTCCCTGTTACATTTCTTGATGCCCACATGAACTACTTCCTGTGTCCCTGTTACCTTTCTTGATGCCCACATGAACTGCTCCCTGTGTCCCTATTACGTTTCTTGATGCCCACATGAACTACTTCATGTGTCCCTGTTACCTTTCTTGATGCCCACATGAACTGCTCCCTGTGTCCCTGTTACCTTTCTTGATGCCCACATGAACTGCTCCCTGTGTCCCTGTTACCTTTCTTGATGCCCACATCACTGCTCCCTGTGTCCCTGTTACCTTTCTTGATGCCCACATGAACTACTTCCTGTGTCCTGTTACCCTTCTTGATGCCCACATGAACTGCCTTCCTGTGTCCCTGTTACCTTTCTTTATGCCCACATGAACTGCTCCCTGTGTTCCTGTTACCTTTCTTGATGCCCACATGAACTGCTCCCTGTGTCCCTGTTACCTTTCTTGATGCCCACATGAACTGGCTCCCTGTGTCCCTGTTACCTTCTTGATGCCACATGAACTGCTCCCTGTGTCCCTGTTACCTTCTTGATGCCCACATGAACTGCTTCCTGTGTCCCTGTTACCTTTCTTGATGCCCACATTAATCTGCTCCTGTGTCCCTGTTACCTTTCTTGATGCCCACATGAACTCTTCCTGTGTCCCTGTTACCTTTCTTGATGCCCACATGAACTACTCCTGTGTCCCTGTTACCTTCTTGATGCCCACATGAACTCTTCCTGTGTCCCTGTTACCTTTCTTGATGCCCACATGAACTACTTCCTGTGTCCCTGTTACCTTTCTTTATGCCCACATGAACTGCTTCCTGTGTCCCTGTTACCTTTCTTGATGCCCACATGAACTTTCCGTGTCCCTGTTACCTTTCTTGATGCCCACATGAACTCCTGTGTCCCTGTTACCTTTCTTGATGCCCACATGAACTGTCTTCCTGTGTCCCTGTTACCTTTTTTGATGCCCACATGAACTTTCCGTGTCCCGTTACCTTTCTTGATGCCCACAGAACTCTTTCCCTGTGTCCCTGTTACCTTTTTGATGCCCACATGAACTGCTCCCTGTGTTCCCTGTTACCTCTTTGATGCCCACATGAACTGCCCTGTGTCCCTGTTACCTTTCTTGATGTCCCACATGAACTGCTCCCTGTGTCCCTGTTACCTTTCTTGATGCCCACATGAACTGCTCCCTGTGTCCCTGTTACCTTTCTTGATGCCCACATGAACTGCTTCCTGTGTCCCTGTTACCTTTCTTGATGCCCACATGAACTGCTCCCTGTGTCCCTGTACCTTTCTTGATGCCCACAGAACTGCTCCTGTGTCCCTGTTACCTTTCTTGATGCCCACATGAACTGCTCCTGTGTCACCTTTACCTTTCTTGATGCCAACAGAACTGCTTCCTGTGTCCCTGTTACCTTTCTTGATGCCCACATGAACTGCTCCCTGTGTCCCTGTTACCCTTCTTGATGCCACATGAACTGCTTCCTGTGTCCCTGTTACCTTTCTTGATGCCCACATGAACTGCTCCCTGTGTCCTGTTACCTTTCTTGATGCCCACATGAACTCTTCCTGTGTCCCTGTTACCTTTCTTGATGCCCACATGACTGCTCCCTATGTCCCTGTTACCTTTCTTGAGGCCCACATGAACTGCTCCCTGTGTCCCTGTTACCTTTCTTGATGCCCACATGAACTTCTTCCTGTGTCCCTGTTACCTTTTTTGATGCCCACATGAACTGCTCCCTGTGTTCCTGTTACCTTTCTTGATGCCCAATGAACTGCTCCCTGTGTCCCTGTTACCTTTCTTTATGCCCACATGAACTGCTCCCTGTGTCCCTGTTACCTTTCTTGATGCCCACATGAATCTGCTCACCTGTGTCCCTGTTACCTTTCTTGATGCCCACATGAACTACTTCCTGTGTCCCTGTTACCTTTTTGATGCCCACATGAACTGCTCCCTGTGTCCCTGTTACTTTCTTGATGCCCACATGAACTGCTCCTGTGTCCCTGTTACCTTTTTGATGCCCACATGAACTCTTCTGTGTCCCTGTTACCTTTCTTGATGCCCACATGAATTCCTGTGTCCCTTACGTTTCTTGATGCCCACATGAACTGCTTCCTGTGTCCTGTTACCTTTCTTGATGCCCACATGAATGCTCCTGTGTCCCTGTTACCTTTCTTATGCCCACATGAACTGCTCCCTGTGCCTCCAGCTCCCTCCTGCCTTCTCATTGGAGCCTTAAAAAGTGCACTGATGGTCCCAGGCCCTGTCTTAGTTTTCCATGTGTTTCTTGCCTTTTCCCTCTCTGGAACCTGCTGGAACCAAGGCCTCTACTCATTCTTCTTTCCCTCTTCCCTCACCTCAAGTGAGTCCAAGAGCCGCAGGCTGACCCACCACACCCCTCATTCCACTCCCTCCCCTCCTTCCTCCAAGATCTAGCAAACATCCTCTGCTTCTGTCCATGTCCCCAGACACTTTCCTCTTTGCTCTTGTCCTGTGAGCCATCCCTTGTACAGAAGTCTAAGGTCATCTGAACACTGTGTCCAGGGTCTACCCCTCTCCCATCCTAGGGCATTGCCCCAATAGTCTCCTCCCTGAAACTGTACCCTCTGGCAGTGTCAGATTCTGGCTCTGTCCTCAGTCACTCCTAGGAGCAAGATGGTGCTTTGCGTCCCTGAGTATGAGAAGCAAGCCTCTCTGGCCTTTCCTTGTACCCAGCTGTCGCTCCTGCTCACAGAGTGCTTGCCCCATCCTGTGCTTCCTTCCTTTCCTGCCACCCCATCCCCATTCTTTCAGAACAGCCCTTTTCCATTGTTCTTCATAGAAAAAATAGAAAGGAAAGGGGAGCAACTTTATTCATAATCTCACCACCAGTGACCATCTAACTAACCACTCAGTTATAGCAACTGTGACTTTTACTATGCAAATTTCTGAGTTTGGGTGTCCAATGTATTATGGCTATTTGAGTTGTCTTTCACTCTATGCTAATAACCCCAGTTTTTACTCTGAATGCCCTCCAATAACCCCTCACATATAAATTTTGCCACTGAAGGCTCTGTGGGCCATTGGACCAGAGAGTGTTGCTCAATAAATGTCCGCTCATTGATTGAATGCAAACAACATGTCAACACAGAAATTCCAGAAAGTTAAAGACGTGATTCTCAGCTAGATGAGTGGTAAGCATTTATCAGAGGTTTCTACATCATATTAATTAGGGGCTCAGCAGCAGGGGAAACTGGGTGAAAGAAAAATAAAAACAAGTGTACTGACTTACTTAATAATGTCCTTCATGCCAATAAAATCGTAATTTTAGGATTATTTTCTCTATCCAAAAGAAATCACTTGCAGTTTATCAGTCCTGTACAGATTAGCCTTTAACTTTACTGGAAGGGGTCTGTAATCAAAAATAAATAGTAAATCAACCCAAATCGCCTTTCCTAGAATGAGAGTCTGCAAAAGGGCAGACATTAAACATCTTAGTCTTAAGTACTACTGTCACAGTGACTTGATTCCGCCATTGTATTACAGGAGCTGAGCTAGACATGGATGGCTGTGTCCTAAAAAACCCTATTTACATAAATCAGGCCTCCACTGACCCCAGCCCTGCTCTGTTCAATGAGTCCCAGACAGGCTTGTTAGACAGTACTGTGGCTGGCTTTAAAAGCATGCATAACAAGCTTCTTATCTTATTCTCAAGTTTCATTCAATTTATCCTCAACAGATTGGTGACCCTCACCTTTGAAATATCAGTTCCCAAAAGTTTATTTGTGAGTTCAAGTCCAGCCTGGTCTACAAAGTGAGTTCCAGGACAGCTGGGGCT
This sequence comes from Rhizomys pruinosus, assembly GCA_009823505.1. Lineage (NCBI taxonomy): Eukaryota > Metazoa > Chordata > Mammalia > Rodentia > Spalacidae > Rhizomys > Rhizomys pruinosus. Next base: position 505,059 of record VZQC01000088.1, on the reverse strand, counting down.
ACAGGGAGACCCTGTCTCGAAAAGACCAAAAAAAAAAAAAAAAAAAAAGAAATAAAATAAAAGGTATTTTTTAAGAATTTGATAATATTGTCTAGGCATAATGGTACACACTTTTAATCCCAGCACTTGGGAGGCAGAGGCAGGCGGATCTTTGTGAGTTGAAGGCCAGCCTGGTCTACAAAGCGAGTTCCAGGCCAGCTGGGGCTAAAGGGAGACCCTGTGTCAAACACACACACACACACACACAAAAGAATTTTATAATATTTAAGATTGACATATAATTAGTGCAGATTTTTAAAAATTTTTATTGAGCTTTTGTTCATTTCATACAACCTTTCCTAATCAAAGTTAGACCCATTTCCCCATCCATGCCCCCCACACATACCAGAGCTCACGCATTCTGCCATACGTGTTAAGTCCTGTCTTACCTCTTTTTCTTAGTCTTTTTTTTTTTAACTTTTTCAATGTAGAGGTTTACTGTTTTGGTCAGATCTTTGAACTAGTCTTTTGTTGTTGTTCCCTTTAATTTTATATTACTCCAAAATACGAATAGATATAGTCCACACATAGACCAAAATGACCGAGTATATAAGGATTTGGTACCAGGATCCACAAGTGAGGGACACCATACATTGTTTATTTTTCTGTGACTGTGTTACTTCACCTAGCATAACGGCTTCTAGTTCCATCAAACATTATCATTCGCAAATAAAAATCGCTTGTATTTGACCTGTGTATGTTGTTTTCAAGTGTGCATGCATGCAGAGTGCCAAATAACGCCTAAGGTGTCTGAATCTGGACTGTCCGCCATATCCCCGGATGGCGGTGCTGTCTGGGGAGGTTTTGCTGGTAAGCACATCACTGTGAGTGGCTTTGAGAGTTCACAGCCCAGTTTTCAGCAGGTCTCTCAGTTCCCTGCATGTGCTTGTGCTTGAGAAATGTGAGCACTCAAATTCCTGCTCCATGACCTCTGCCCTCCTTCCTCCCTGCCATAATGGATTCATCCCTCTGGAAGGTCAGCTCCAACACAGTCTTCCTTCTGTTCGTTGCCTTGATCATGGAGTTTTTATCACAGCAACAGAAAAGGAAGGAAGATAACGCTTGCATATCTCATACACTATTTTTGCGTGTGGGTTGAAAACACTGGGTTCTCTCAGCAATTTCCAAGCCTCTGTTCATTGTTGACTGCCATCACCATGATGGACAGTGAATCTCTTGAACTCTTCCTGATATTCAACTGAACTTTATTGTTTGATCACTACCTCCCAGCCCTTCTCCCCCAGCTCTTAACCACCATTTGATTCTTGATTTCCAAGAGGTTAACTGCCTTGGATTCCACAGATAAGTGAGAACAGTATCTAAGACTGACATCACTAGTGCAAATGTTTAATTCTTCGTTGGCCTCTTAGGATACAGTTGTCAAATCTTACCTCATTGATGTAGACACTCAAAGCCTGAGGACAGTTGAAGGGGGACGTGTGAGGTCTGCTTTCCCTTTTTAGATATCTAAAGCTCTGAAGATGCACGTGCCTCTCTTTGTTTTGGGACCATGGCAACACTGGTATCCTCAGAGTCAGATGCGGAAGCGTGAACTGTGGAACCAGAGCCAGGGTTGTGGCACTTTTTTTTTTTTAATATAGCCTGAAGTTCCAGGTTGAACTATCTTGTTTCAAGAGAATTACATTATCTGTAAGGTCGAATTAATATTGCTGGTGGAGTTTTAGGGGCTTGAGTTTTGTTTTATATTTCATTTGTAAATTTGATTGGAAGAATTGCTAGGAGCTTATGTCTAGACTGTGTTTTATTCTTAAAACACTAAATGCACCCATCTAACCTATAATAGAATGACAATTACTCAAGTAAATACAGGGGTAGGGCTGAGAAGGGGGCTTTGGGAACGCCATCTGAGACTGGCTCCTTTAGACAAGCACTGGGCCCACCACTGACTTGGCTCCCAGAAGACAGTGAGGTCGGCCCTTCCCCTTCCATCCTTGCTTTGACTTGTCTCCAAAAGCTGAAAGCATTCCACTCTAGTCTCCACACAGATGTGGCGACAGCTGCCAGAAAGCTTTTTCCTATTCCCCCAAGCATGCAAACTTCTTATTAGGTGTCCATGACTGCTGGCAAAGACCCAGAGCACCAAGGGCATTGGATCATTTAAAACTAGGTCACTCCAAGGCCTGATGTAGCATTTCCTCACATAGCACGCTGCATTTGGAGATGTTTTGCTTTTTTATTATCTTCTCTCCTCACTCGATAAGTGGCTGGAGTGCTTATGGATGACTGCTCCTCCTCTCATGAATATGACTTTCCCAGGAAGATGTACTGATCCCTCAGTAAGCTGAAGCATTCCTTTAACCCATTTCCACAGTAGCTTCCCACCTCTGGGCTTTCTTACTGGTGTGAAAGGTATCTTGCTTTGTCTGTGGGACATGTCTTCATGCTCCCTGGTATTAATGCCAAGCACCCAGTTTTATTTTAAAGGCATGAAAAATGAATCTAGTCTGTGCTTCTCAATTGGATTTTACCTAGTCCAGAAATCAATTCGATTTTTCTCCTTTATTGCTGTCAGATGATAGACTCTGCAAATTAAATAAAACCATTATACTGGTTACCTGTACTTAGTGTTTCCTAGGATTATTTGCTTATACATATTATGGCATATGTTGGGTATTTACTTATATTTGGGTATTTTGTTTTGTTTTGCTTTAGTTTTTTTTACACATTTTTGCATTGTTTCTGATCTGTTTATTTTTATTTTATGTATATGAGTGTTTTGCCTGCATGTATGTATGTACACTGTGTCATCCAATGCCCAAGAATGCCAGAAGAGGCGTTGTCAGATCCCCTGGAACTGCAGTTAGGGACGTTTGTTAGCCACCATGTGGGTGCTGGGAATTGAACCTGGATCCTCTGGAAGAGAAGCCAATGGTCCCATCCAATGAGCCATCTTTCTACCCTATTTTGCTTTAATTTTAAGATAGCTTCTTGGTGTGTAGTCCTCGTTAGCCTAAAACATGGGTTCCTCCTGACTCAGTCCTGAGTAACAGGAGTACAGGTGTCTCCCATCATGCCCACGGATTTCCTTATTTTTCTAAACAATAGCCCATCACGTTATTTAGTGCAGTGTGCTACTCTCTCCATTTGGAGGTTGGCAGAATGCTTCTATGTTTGTGCAGAACTGCTTCATAGAACCCCAGCCCAGCCCCATGGGTCCTTCCAGGGTACTGTTACGTGCTAAAATGGGCCTTTGGCATATTTTGCAAAATGCCACAAACCTTCGGCTTATATTTGATCTTTCTAGACACTTTATACCTAAAAGCCACATGGTCAACTCGTGGCAGAGGGCATGCCTCAGAAAGGGTCTCATGCACTGAAATACAAAGAGCCGATTTGGAAATGAATAAGTAAATGGCGTGGACAGAAAGAGACAACTGCACAGTGGATTCCCAAAGCCCGTTTCCCCTGGAATCCTCACATTTTACCTGTGGTGACCTGGCCACTGGCTGGAGCACAGAGTGCCTGAAGCGTAGTTTTTGAACAAGAGTATATTTACTATTCCAGTAAACATAAAGACGTCCTTATCCTGTAACGTGCTGTCCCCTGAGTGGCCATCAGGCCACTCCTCCCTATCATTTGTATGCAGTTCTGTCCTGTTTTGCAAAGTGGCCTCTGGAGGTGATGGATGGACTACCCAGGCTGGGGACAGTTGACTGAAGGGGGCTCCATTTAAGCAGCAATTTGTGGCCACTTTGGGGTCCTCCACTCTCCTTAATTGGTAACCCATCACTCATGCTCTAAGGTAACCCCAATAAAGTCAGTGGTTTCCCCATAGGGAACTGTGGTGTGATCCTACTTTGGTTTGTCAAAGCAACCTTATGAGGAAGGGGTAGACATTTCTGTTTTCCCAAGGAATGAATTCTTGAAACACCTTATGTACCCTTGCACTAGGACAGAGTTGGCTATAATTAGCTGCTCAATATATGCTCTTAGTAATTATCGCTAACATTTGTCTTGTGTGTCGTGTGTCCTGTGTCTGGCACCAGTTAAATACCTCACATAAATTAGCCTCTGTAACTGTCATGGGAACCATAAAAAGATTGGCCACATCTTTTACATGTAAAAAGCAAGTCACAGAGGAGTTGAGCCAATTCCACAAAGACACACAGCAGCTGAGGCTGAAACCCAGGCTTCCTGGCTCCAGAGCTCTGCCCTCGGGAAACTTGTGGCAAGCACGAGAGGTATATATATATATTATATATAATATATATATATATATTATAATATATGATATGTAAATATATAAATATAAATATATAATATAATAATATATAAATATATACATTTGCCACTGCTGACTTTCCTGTACAGACTAACCCTGAAGCTCTTAGGTTTGTACCACTTCCGGCCTCTCTGGCCCCACCACAGCCTTCTCCCTCAGGAACTCATCATCATGATGTTACTCTAACCAGGACATCAGGAATGCTTTGTGGTGCTGCCCTTCCCCATCCAGACACAGCAGTCTCCACTCTCCCTACTCCCTCCATCCTAGTGATGCAGCCAGGATCCAGTTCAGACCCTCACCACCTTTCATCTGGATGCCACAGTCACCTTCTGGGGTCCCCCAGACATCCCTTGGTCCATCCACGAGAATCTGATCCCCCCCCCAAGCCAAGCAGATGACCCTCAAATCCTCAGCCCCTCACAGGCTTCCCATTGCAGCCCAAACAAATCCACACTCCTGCTCTGGCATTTACCACCCTGCCCCGTGGCAGTTGGCACTTCCCACCCATCCTCTTTCTCATCTGCCCCAACCCCACTGTCTATATCCCTCTGGGTTTAACTCTTCACCTCAGCCCTCTGCTGGAAAATTACCCAAAAGTCAACACCTGCTGATGAATTTGAGCCTCAGCTCCACAGCATCTCTTCACAGGATCTGACTCCTACTACCTTCTCATTTTCAGACGCCAAATGGATTTGTGTTTTTCATGCATAAAGCAACTGCCAGTTGTAATGTGTGCTCCTTTAAATTCCACAAGGGCAGAAAAAGCCAAGCCAATGCTGTGAGATCTCCAGCATCCAGCATCCGGCATGTCCGGGTGTTTGGCTGGGTTTTACTCAATGAACAAATTAGGTGCAATGTGAATACAGACATACTTCACATGTCTGTCCTCTCTGCCCCAACCACAGAGTCTGGAGAGGGACCAGAGCACAGGCTGATGGTGTCACTGTGCTGAGGAAGGCAGGTCTGTGTTCCTGGTGCCTGTCTCATGTGTCAGCTATGTTTGCTGCCATTTTGAGGACTGAGGTCACTACAGCTGGCACATCATCCCGTGACCATCCTGTGAACAGCAAGAAATATCTGAAGGATCTTGACACCTAGAATAAGTGAAGAGAGAGTCCTCAGAGGAGCAGAGTCTCTGCAGTGCCATCTCTTGGAAAGCTCTTCAGGAAACTGGACTTAATAGAGCAGGATTAACAGGGTCTGCTGCCAGGTCAGACATGGGGCCAGTGTGGGACATGTCCAAACACAGAAAAGATCCAAGTGTCAATGAATATTAGCTGAGGCCTGGAACAGGGAGCCTGCTGTGTCCAAGTCTATAAAGGACTGATAAGGCTGTCTTCTCATGGCTTACTCCATGGCATGAACAAAGCAGTGCATGCTTAGCATGTGCCTGGTACATTGTCACCATGAGAAAAGCAGCCATGACAGTCCACTGTGCAATCAAGGAGAGCTGTCATGTCATAGGGGCAGCATTGGGAGTAGAGGTCGGAGGGCCAGGGGTGGTGTGTGCTCGACGCTGGCCTTTGAGGCCTTCGCACTCTTGCTCTGTCTGGGCCTCCTGCCTCCGCCCCACTCCTGCTGTGTGGCACCTGCCTCATTCTGAGCAAACTCTCCATTTCTTGAGTAGTCCATGCTCTTTTGTCCCTTCCATGTGCTGTTCCTGCTCACAGCACATGTCTGCTCACTGTTCTCTACCTGGTTAGGACCTCTCCACCTCTGTAATCCTTCCCCATGTTTGGTTTGAGGGACCCTCTTTAATTCTTTGAGTGAATCCAGGGCTCATTCCTCAGCCTTCATCACAAGTGTGTGTTTGATGTGTGTGCATATATACATGTGCATTCGTGTGTGTGTGTGTGTGTGTGTGTGTGTGCATCCATGTGTGTGAGTGTGGTCATGTGCTTGCCATGTGTGGCACAGGTGTGGAGGTCAGAGGAGTCTTGGGTGTCAGTGCTTATCTTCCACTTGTTCGAGACAGCGTTTGCTTGTTGTTTGTGGCTGCATATGTCAGGCTAGCTGGCCTGCAAGTGTCCAGGATTCTCTCATCTCACTGTAGAAGCACTGTATTACAGATGCATGTACCAAACCTGATATAGTACATAGGTTCTGAGGATTCAAAGTCAGGTCCTCAGGTTTGAGCTGCAAGTACTTTACCCACTGAGCCATCTCTCTAGCCCTCTCATGACATTTGCATGTGCTAGGCTCCAGACCTCATGAGAACAGGAGTCTCTGAAATAGAAATCAAAGTATACCTGGGGGAAGGCATGTACTTAGCATGGGGGGATGGATGGATGATCGGTGGATGAGGGAGGGATGCATGCATAAACAGGGAGTGTTGAAGGAATGATGGATGGAGAGATAGATGATGGATGAAGAGATAGATGGATGGAGAGATAGACGGTGGATGGAGAGATAGACAGTGGATGGAGAGATAGATGGTGGGTGGAGAGATAGACGGTGGGTGGAGAGATAGATGGTGGATGGAGAGATAGATGGTGGATGGAGAGATAGACGGTGGATGGAGAGATAGACGGTGGATGGAGAGATAGATGGTGGATGGAGAGATAGACGGTGGATGGAGAGATAGACGGTGGATGGAGAGATAGACGGTGGATGGAGAGATAGATGGTGGATGGAGAGATAGACGGTGGGTGGAGAGATAGACAGTGGATGGAGAGATAGATGATGGATGGAGAGATAGATGATGGATGCATGCATTCATGGATAGCAGATGACTGGATAATGGCTGGACAGTGTATGGATGATGGATCGTGGATGGATGATAGAAGAATAGATGATGAATTATGATAGAAAAACTAAAATAGCACTGAAAAAAATCCAGAATTAAGAGGAAAAAGGATAAAGTGTATCTAGACATGTCATAGACTCAAACAGAATTAAAACAATACCATTTACAGAAATCTGTGACCAGTGAGTATGGAGAGACGGCTCAGCAGTTAAGACCATTGGCTGCTCTTGCAGAGGACCTGGATTTAATTCCTGACACCCACATGATGGCTAACAACTATCCATATCTTCAGTTCCAGGGGAATCCAGTGCCCCCGTCTTACTTCCAAAGGCATTGCATGACACAGGTGCACTTACACGCATGCACATAAAATAAAAATAAAAAAAATATTTTTGAAGAAAAAGAAGTTACAACATAAGAGTGTTTTTCACACTGGACTGTTAGTGCCTGCATGGGCCAGGCCTGCTTGAGTTCCTTTCAGGCACCCATCAGAACGCCCAACATATCACGAGTTTAAAGTGACTCTCAGACTGGTAAGCACATTGTTCTGGTTACTTTCCTGATGCTTTGATGTAACACAGGTCAAAAGCATCTTTAGGAGGAAAGGGTCATTTCCTCTGAGACTTCCACTTCACAGCTCCTCGTTGAGAAAAGTCATGGCGGGGACCCGAGCAGGAAGCACAGAGGAATACTGCGTCATGGCTCTCTCCGCTTCATACTCAGCTAGCTTTCTTAGATAACCCTGACCCACCTGCCTGAGGATGGTGCCACCCACGAATGGCAGGGTGCACCCTCCCACATCAACCATCAGTTGAGACATTGCCCTAGGCCAGTCTGATCTAGGCAGTTCTTGAGTGCAGAGTCTCCCGTCCCAGGTGACTCTCAAGTTAACAGTAGAAGCTAACCAGTACAGTGACCTGGAGAGGCCCTCTCAGTGGTGAGTTTGGCTGAGCATCGTCCACATACGTGCTGTGTCTGGGTAGTGGTGTGAGACCATGCTGGGTCCTGACAGCCTTTTCAATTGTGACATGGCCAAGAATCATAGAACATGCTGATACATGTTGGGTATCCTGAAATTCCATGGGAACATGGCACATGTGGGCATGAGGAAGCCCCTGCAAACTCGGGGGCTTTGCTTCACACTACAGACTTAAACCAGAGTTCTGACTGAGAGCACGTCATTTGTTAATTGTGAAATGGGAAACAGCTTGCCGCTTCATCATAACTGCTGGGATGCTGAAACTCAATAATAATGAACATTCAAGCAGGAAACCTGAGCTGGATTAATAAGCTTTGCACCATTTTCAAAGTATGACATCACTTTTGTGCAGTACTCAAGGTCCAAGACTGTCTGTAGAGAATAAAACTCATGCAGGTCAGTGTGTTCAACTAGTGATGGTGTCAGAAAACAAAGATAGGGATATGGGTGTACAAGATGTGTCCCTGTTACCTTTTTTGATGCCCACATGAATTGCTCCCTGTGTCTCCTGTTATCGTTTCTTGATGCCACATGAACTGCTTCCTGTGCCCCTGTTACCTTTCTTGATGCCACATGAACTGCTCCCTGTGCCTCCAGCTCCCTCCTGCCTTCTCAATTGGAGCCTTAAAAAGTGCACTGATGGTCCCAGGCCCTGTCTTAGTTTTCCATGTGTTTCTTGCCTTTTCCCTCTCTGGAACCTGCTGGAACCAAGGCCTCTACTCATTCTTCTTTCCCTCATCCCTCACCTCAAGTGAGTCCAAGAGCTGCAGGCTGACCCACCACACCCCTCATTCCACTCCCTCCCCTCCTTCCTCCAAGATCTAGCAAACATCCTCTGCTTCTGTCCATATCCCCAGACACTTTCCTCTTTGCTCTTGTCCTGTGAGCCCTCCCTTGTACAGAAGTCGAAGGTCATCTGAACACTGTGTCCAGGGTCTACCCCTCTCCACCCTAGGGCATTGTCCCAATAGTCCCCTCCCTGAAACTGTACCCTCTGGCAGTGTCAGATTCTGGCTCTGTCATCAGTCACTCCTAGGAGCAAGATGGTGCTTTGCTCCCTGAGTATGAGAAGCAAGCCTCTCTGGCCTTGCCTTGTACCCAGCTGTCGCTCCTGCTCACAGAGTGCTTGCCCCATCCTGTGCTTCCTTCCTTTCCTGCCACCCATCCTCCATTCTTTCAGAACAGCCCTTTTCCATTGTTCTTTATAGAAAAAATAGAAAGGAAAGGGGAACAACTTTATTCATAATCTCACCACCAGTGACCATCTAACTAACCACTCAGTTATAGCAACTGTGACTTTTACTATGCAAACTTCTGAGTTTGGGTGTCCAGTGTATTATGGCTATTTGAATTGTCTTTCACTCTATGCTAATACCCCAGTTTTTACTCTGAATGCCCTCCAATAACCTCACATATAAATTTTGCCACTGAAGGCTCTGTGGGCCATTGGACCAGAGAGTGTTGCTCAATAAATGTCCGCTCATTGATTGAATGCAAACAACATGTCAACACAGAAATTCCAGAAAGTTAAAGACGTGATTCTCAGCTAGATGAGTGGTAAGCATTTATCAGAGGTTTCTACATCATATTAATTAGGGGCTCAGCAGCAGGGGAAACTGAGTGAAAGAAAAATAAAAACAAGTGTACTGACTTACTTAATAATGACCTTCATGCCAATAAAATCGTAATTTAGGATTATTTTCTCTATCCAAAAGAAAACACTTGCGTTTATCAGTCCTGTACAGATTAGCCTTTAATTTACTGGAAGGGGTCTGTAATCAAAAATAAATAGTAAATCAACCCAAATCCCTTTCCTAGAATGAGAGTCTGCAAAAGGGCAGACATTAAACATCTTAGTCTTAAGTACTACTGTCACACGTGACTTGATTCCGCCATTGTATTACAGGAGCTGAGCTAGACATGGATGGCTGTGTCCTAAAAAACCCTATTTACATAAATCAGGCCTCCACTGACCCCAGCCCTGCTCTGTTCAATGAGTCCCAGACAGGCTTGTTAGACAGTACTGTGGCTGGCTTTAAAAGCATGCATAACAAGCTTCTTATCTTATTCTCAAGTTTCATTCAATTTATCCTCAACAAATTGGTGACCCTCACCTTTGAAATATCAGTTCCCAAGAGTTTATTTGTGAGTTCAAGTCCAGCCTGGTCTACAAAGTGAGTTCCAGGACAGCTGGGGCTACAGGGAGACCCTGTCTCAAAAAGACCAAAAAAAAAAAAAAAAAAAAAAAAAAAAGAATAAAATAAAAGGTATTTTTAAGAATTTGATATATTGCAGGCATAATGGTACACACTTTTAATCCCCAGCACTTGGGAGGCAGAGGCAGGGGATCTTTGGTGAGTTGAAGGCCAGCCGGTCTACAAGCGAGTTCCAGGCCAGCTGGGGCTAAAGGGACACCTGTGTCAAACACACAACACACACACACAAAAGAATTTTAATATATTTAAGATTGACATATAATTAGTGCAGATTTTTAAAAATTTTATTGAGCTTTTGTTCATTTCATACAACACCTTTCCTAATCAAATTTTAGACCCATTTCCCCATCCATGCCCCCCACACATACCAGAGTCACGCATTCTGCCATAATGTCTTGTTACTCTGTCTTTTTCTTTTTTTAGTCTTTTTTTTTTTTTTAACTTTTTTCAATGTAGAGGTTTACTGTTTTGGTCAGATCTTTGAACTAGTCTTTTTGTTTGTTTTCCCTTTAATTTTATATTACTCCAAAATACGAATAGATATACTCCACACATAGACCAAAATGACCGAGTATATAAGGATTTGGTACCAGGATCCACAAAGAGGGACACCATACATCGTTTATTTTTCTGTGACTGTGTTACTTCACCTAGCATAACGGCTTCTAGTTCCATCAAACATTATCACTGGCAAATAAAAATCGCTTGTATTTGACCTGTGTATGTTGTTTTCAAGTGTGCATGCAGCAGTGCCAAATAACGCCTAAGGGTCTGAATCTGGACTGTCCGCCATATCCCCGGATGGCGGTGCTGTCTGGGGAGGTTTTTGCTGGTAAGCACTCACTGTGAGTGGCTTTGAGAGTTCACAGCCCAGTTTTCAGCAGGTCTCTCAGTTCCCTGCATGTGCTTGTGCTTGAGAAATGTGAGCACTCAAATTCCTGCTCCATGACCTCTGCCCTCCTTCCTCCCTCCATAATGGATTCATCCCTCTGGAAGGTCAGCTCCAACCACAGTCTTCCTTCTGTTCGTTGCCTTGATCATGGAGTTTTTATCACAGCAACAGAAAAGAAGGAAGATAACGCTTGCATATCTCATACACATTTTTGCGTGTGGGTTGAAAACACTGGGTTCTCTCGCAATTTCCAAGCCTCGTTCATTGTTGACTGCCATCACCATGATGGACAGTGAATCTCTTGAACTCTTCCTGATATTCAACTGAACTTTATTTGATCACTACCTCCCACCCTTCTCCCCCAGCTCTTAACCACCATTTGATTCTTGATTTCCAAGAGGTTAACTGCCTTGGATTCCACAGATAAGTGAGAACAGTATCTAAGACTGACATCACTAGTGCAAATGTTTAATTCTGCCTCGGCCTCTTGGATACAGTTGTCAAATCTTACCTCATTGATGTAGACACTCAAAGCCTGTGGATAGTTGAAGGGGGACGTGTGAGGTCTGCTTTCCCTTTTTAGATATCTAAAGCTCTGAAGATGCACGTGCCTCTCTTTGTTTCGGGACCATGACAACACTGGTATCCTCAGAGTCAGATGCGGAAGCGTGAACTGTGGAACCAGAGCCAGGGTTGTGGCACTTTTTTTTTTTTTAATATAGCCTGAAGTTCCAGGTTGAACTATCTTGTTTCAAGAGAATTACATTATCTGTAAGGTCGAATTAATATTGCTGGTGGAGTTTTAGGGGCTTGAGTTTTGTTTTATATTTCATTTGTAAATTTGATTGGAAGAATTGCTAGGAGCTTATGTCTAGACTGTGTTTTATTCTTAAAACACTAAATGCACCCATCTAGCCTATAATAGAATGAAAATTACTCAAGTAAATACAGGGGTAGGGCTGAGAAGGGGGCTTTGGGAACGCCATCTGAGACTGGCTCCTTTAGACAAGCACTGGGCCCACCACTGACTTGGCTCCCAGAAGACAGTGAGGTCGGCCCTTCCCCTTCATCCTTGCTTTGACTTGTCTCCAAAAGCTGAAAGCATTCCACTCTAGTCTCCACACAGATGTGGCACAGCTCCAGAAACTTTTTCCTATTCCCCCAAGCATGCAAACTTCTTATTAGATGTCCATGACTGCTGGCAAAGACCCAGAGCACCAAGGGCTTGGATCATTTAAAACTAGGTCACTCCAAGGCCTGATGTAGCATTTCCTCACATAGCACGCTGCATTTGGAGATGTTTTGCTTTTTTATTATCTTCTCTCCTCACTCGATAAGTGGCTGGAGTGCTTATGGATGACTGCTCCTCCTCTCATGAATATGAGTTTCCCAGGAAGATGTACTGATCCCTCAGTAAGCTGAAGCATTCCTTTAACCCATTTCCACAGTAGCTTCCCACCTCTGGGCTTTCTTACTGGTGTGAAAGGTATCTTGCTTTGTCTGTGGGACATGTCTTCATGCTCCCTGGTATTACTGCCAAACACCCAGTTTTATTTTAAAGGCATGAAAAATGAATCTAGTCTGTGCTTCTCAATTGGATTTTACCTAGTCCAGAAATCAATTCAATTTTTCTCCTTTATTGCTGTCAGATGATAGACTCTGCAAATTAAATAAAACCATTATACTGGTTACCTGTATTTAGTGTTTCCTAGGATTATTTGCTTATACATATTATGGCATATGTTGGGTATTTACTTATATTGGGTATTTTTGTTTTGTTTTGCTTTAGTTTTTTTTACACATTTTTGCATTGTTTTGTCTGTTTATTTTATTTTATGTTATGAGTGTTTTGCCTGCATGTATATGTATGTGCACTGTGTCATCCAATGCCCAAGAATGCCAGAAGAGGCGTTGTCAGATCCCCTGGAACTGAGTTAGGGACGTTTGTTAGCCACCATGTGGGTGCTGGGATTGAACTGGATCTCTCGGAGAGAAGCCAATGGTCTTTACCAATGAGCCATCTTTCTGCCCTATTTTGCTTTAATTTTAAGATAGCTTCTTGGTGTGTAGTCCTCGTTAGCCTAAAACTGGGTTCCTCCTGACTCAGTCCTAAGTAACAGGAGTACAGGTGTCTCCCATCATGCCCACGGATTTCCTTATTTTTCTAAACAATAGCCCATCACGTTATTTAGTGCAGTGTGCTACTCTCTCCATTTGGAGGTTGGCAGAATGCTTCTATGTTTGTGCAGAACTGCTTCATAGAACCCCAGCCCAGCCCCATGGGTCCTTCCAGGGCACTGTTACGTGCTAAAATGGGCCTTTGGCATATTTTACAAAATGCCACAAACCTTCGGCTTATATTTGATCTTTCTAGACACTTATACCTAAAAGCCACATGGTCAACTCGTGGCAGAGGGCATGCCCTAGAAAGGGTCTCATGCACTGAAATACAAAGAGCCGATTTGGAAAGAATAAGTAAATGGCGTGGAAGAAAGAGACAACTGCACAGTGGATTCCCAAAGCCCGTTTCCCTGGAATCCTCACATTTTACCTGTGGTGACCTGGCCACTGGCTGGAGCACAGAGTGCCTGAAGCGTAGTTTTTGAACAAGAGTATATTTACTATTCCAGTAAACATAAAGACGTCCTTATCCTGTAACGTGCTGTCCCCTGAGTGGCCATAGGCCACTCCTCCCTATCATTTGTATGCAGTTCTGTCCTGTTTTCAAAGTGGCCTTCTGGAGGTGATGGATGGACTACCCAGGCTGGGGACAGTTGACTGAAGGGGGCTCCATTTAAGCAGCAATTTGTGGCCACTTTGGGGTCCTCCACTCTCCTTAATTGGTAACCCATCACTCATGCTCTAAGGTAACCCCAATAAAGTCAGTGGTTTCCCCATAGGGAACTGTGGGTGATCCTACTTTGGTTTGTCAGAGCAACCTTATGAGGAAGGGGTAGACATTTCTGTTTTCCCAAGGAATGAATTCTTGAAACACCTTATGTACCCTTGCACTAGGACAGAGTTGGCTATAATTAGCTGCTCAATATATGCTCGTAGTAATGATCGCTAACATTTGTCTTGTGTGTCGTGTGTCCTGTGTCTGGCACCAGTTAAATACCTCACATAAATTAGCCTCTGTAACTGTCATGGGAACCATAAAAAGATTGGCCACATCTTTTACATGTAAAAAGCAAGTCACAGAGGAGTTGAGCCAATTCCACAAAGACACACAGCAGCTGAGGCTGAAACCCAGGCTTCCTGGCTCCAGAGCTCTGCCCTCTGGAACTTATGGCAAGCCGAATATATATATATATATATATATATATATATATATATATATATATATATATATAAAATGTAAATATATAAATATAAAATATAAAATATAAATAAATATATATAAATATATACATTTGCCACTGCTGACTTTCCTGTACGGACTAACCCTGAAGCTCTTAGGTTTGTACCACTTCCGGCCTCTCTGGCCCCACCACAGCCTTCTCCCTCTCAGGAACTCATCATCATGATGTTACTCTAACCAGGACATCAGGAATGCTTTGTGATGCTGCCCTTCCCCACCCAGACACAGCAGTCTCCACTCTCCCTACTCCCTCCATCCTAGTGATGCAGCCAGGATCCAGTTCAGACCCTCACCACCTTTCATCTGGATGCCACAGTCACCTTCTGGGGTCCCCCAGACATCCCTTGGTCCATCCACGAGAATCTGATCCCCCCCCCAAGCCAAGCAGATGACCCTCAAATCCTCAGCCCCTCACAGGCTTCCCATTGCAGCCCAAACAAATCCACACTCCTGCTCTGGCTTTCCACCCTGCCCCGTGGCAGTTGGCACTTCCCACCCTCCTCTTTCTCATTGCCCCAACCCACTGTCTATATCCCTCTGGGTTTAACTCTTCACCTCAGCCCTCTGCTGGAAAATTACCCAAAAGTCAACACCTGCTGATGAATTTGAGCCTCAGCTCCACAGCTCTCTTCACAGGATTGACTCCTACTACCTTCTCATTTTCAGAGCCAAATGGTTTGTGTTTTTCATGCATAAAGCAACTGCCAGTTGTAATGTGTGCTCCTTTAAATTCCACAAGGGCAGAAAAAGCCAAGCCAATGCTGTGAGATCTCCAGCATCCAGCATCCGGCATGTCCGGGTGTTTGGCTGGGTTTTACTCAATGAACAAATTAGGTGCAATGTGAATACAGACATACTTCACATGTCTGTCCTCTCTGCCCCAACCACAGAGTCTGGAGAGGGACCAGAGCACAGGCTGATGGTGTCACTGTGCTGAGGAAGGCAGGTCTGTGTTCCTGGTGCCTGTCTCATGTGTCAGCTATGTTTGCTGCCATTTTGAGGACTGAGGTCACTACAGCTGGCACATCATCCCGTGACCATCCTGTGAACAGCAAGAAATATCTGAAGGATCTTGACACCTAGAATAAGTGAAGAGAGAGTCCTCAGAGGAGCAGAGTCTCTGCAGTGCCATCTCTTGGAAAGCTCTTCAGGAAACTGGACTTAATAGAGCAGGATTAACAGGGTCTGCTCCAGGTCAGACATGGGGCCAGTGTGGGACATGTCCAAACACAGAAAAGATCCAAGTGTCAATGAATATTAGCTGAGGCCTGGAACAGGGAGCCTGCTGTGTCCAAGTCTATAAAGGACTGATAAGGCTGTCTTCTCATGGCTTATCCATGGCATGAACAAAGCAGTGCTGCTTAGCATGTGCCTGGTACATTGTCACCATGAGAAAAGCAGCCATGACAGTCCATTGTGCAATCAAGGAGAGCTGTCATGTCATAGGGGCAGCATTGGGAGTAGAGGTCGGAGGGCCAGGGGTGGTGTGTGCTCGACGCTGGCCTTTGAGGCCTTCGCACTCTTGCTCTGTCTGGGCCTCCTGCCTCCGCCCCACTCCTGCTGTGGGCACCTGCCTCATTCTGAGCAACTCTCCATTTCTTGAGTAGTCCATGCTCTTTTGTCCCTTCCATGTGCTGTTCCTGCTCACAGCACATGTCTGCTCACTGTTCTCTACTGGTTAGGACCTCTCCACCTCTGTAATCCTTCCCCATGTTTGGTTTGAGGGACCCTCTTTAATTCTTTGAGTGAATCCAGGGCTCATTCCTCAGCCTTCATCACAAGTGTGTGTTTGATGTGTGTGCATATATACATGTGCATTCGTGTGTGTGTGTGTGTGTGTGTGTGTGTATCCATGTGTGGAGTGTGGTCATGTGCTTGCCATGTGTGGCACAGGTGTGGAGGTCAGAGGAGTCTTGGGTGTCAGTGCTTATCTTCCACTTGTTCGAGACAGCGTTTGCTTGTTGTTTGTGGCTGCATAGTCAGGCTAGCTGGCCTGCAAGTGTGATTCTCCTCTCACTGTAGAAGCACTGTATTACAGATGCATGTACCAAACCTGATATGTACATAGGTTCTGAGGATTCAAAGTCAGGTCCTCAGGTTTGAGCTGCAAGTACTTTACCCACTGAGCCATCTCTCTAGCCCTGTCATGACATTGCATGTGCTAGGCTCCAGACCTCATGAGAACAGGAGTCTCTGAAATAGAAATCAAAGTATACCTGGGGGAAGGAATGTACTTAGCATGGGGGGATGGATGGATGATCGGTGGATGAGGGAGGGATGCATGCATAAACAGGGAGTGTTGAAGGAATGATGGATGGAGAGATAGATGATGTGGAGATAGATGGATGGAGATAGACGGTGGTAGAGATGCAGTGATGAGAGATAGATGGTGGTGGAGAGATGGTGGTGAGAGATAGATGGTGGATGGAGAGTAGAGGTGGATGGAGAGATAGACGGTGGATGGAGAGATAGACGGTGGATGGAGAGATAGATGGTGGATGGAGAGATAGACGTGGATGGAGAGATAGATGGTGGTGGAGAGATAGACGGTGGGTGGAGAGATAGATGATGGATGCATGCATTCATGGATAGCAGATGACTGGATAATGGCTGGACAGTGTATGGATGATGGATCGTGGATGGATGATAGAAGAATAGATGATAATTATGATAGAAAAATAAAATAGCACTGAAAAAAATCCAGAATTAAGAGGAAAAAGGATAAAGTGTATCTAGACATGTCATAGACTCAAACAGAATTAAAACAATACCATTTACAGAGTATCACTGTAAAAAGACAACGAGTGAGGGGCTGGAGAGACGCTCAGCAGTTAAGACCATTGGCTGCTCTTGCAGAGGACCTGGATTTAATTTGCCTGACACCCACATGATGGCTAACAACTATCCATATCTTCAGTTCCAGGGGAATCCAGTGCCCCCGTCTATCTGATTGATGACACAGGTGCACTTACACCACATCACATAAATATAAAAATAAAAAAATATTTTTGAAGAAAAAGAATTTCAACATAAGAGTGTTTTTCACACTGGACTGTTAGTGCCTGCATGGGCCAGGCCTGCTTGAGTTCCTTTCAGGCACCCATCAGAACGCCCAACATATCACGGGTTTAAAGTGACTCTCAGTGACTGGTAAGCACATTGTTCTGGTTACTTTCCTGATGCTTTGATGTAACACAGGTCAAAAGCATCTTTAGGAGGAAAGGGTCGTTTCCTCTGAGACTTCCACTTCACAGCTCCTCGTTGAGAAAAGTCATGGCGGGGACCCGAGCAGGAAGCACAGAGGAATACTGCGTCATGGCTCTCTCCCTTCATACTCAGCTAGCTTTCTTAGATAACCCTGACCCACTGCCTAGGATGGTGCCACCCACGAATGGCAGGGTGCACCCTCCCACATCAACCATCAGTTGAGACATTGCCCTAGGCCAGTCTGATCTAGGCAGTTCTTGAGTGCAGAGTCTCCCGTCCCAGGTGACTCTCAAGTTAACAGTAGAAGCTAACCAGTACAGTGACCTGGAGAGGCCCTCTCAGTGGTGAGTTTGGCTGAGCATCGTCCACATACGTGCTGTGTCTGGGTAGTGGTGTGAGACCATGCTGGGTCCTGACAGCCTTTTCAATTGTGACATGGCCAAGAATCATAGAACATGCTGATACATGTTGGGTATCCTGAAATTCCATGGGAACATGGCACATGTGGGCATGAGGAAGCCCCTGCAAACTCGGGGGCTTTGCTTCACACTACAGACTTAAACCAGAGTTCTGACTGNTGTGTGTGTGTGTGTGTGTGTGTTATTCATTGTTGTGAATGCCTGTGTGTGGAGGCCAAACATCACCCTCTAATGTCATTCCTCAGAACCTGTCCACCTTGATTTTTGAGACCTGGTATTCACTAATTAGATAGATTGGCTGGCTAGTGAGCCTAGGGAGCCATTCATCTCCATAACCCTGTGCTCAGATTACAGGCATGTGCCATCATGCCTGAATTTTCACATGGGTGCTGGATATGAACTCAGGTTCCATCTTGCACAGAAAGTACTTTACCAACTGAACCCTCTCCCTAGCCTCAGAAAACCAAGTATAACACCCTTAAAAATACAGTTTTGCTATTTCAGTTTTGTCTGGTGGCTCCTGAAGAAAACTGGGAAGACCCAAGGGCTGGATTGAAAAGGACTTGGGCTGGATCTTGCAAGGAGCTGAGCTATGCACCTTCAAAAAGAAGAGCCTGGATTCTGGTACAGATTGGGTAGGACTAGGTCCAGATTCCTTGGCTCATGAGTTATGATGCTAATAGAGGTTTCATGCTCATTTTGAAGAAAATCAAGCAAAATATAAGGACAGTAATAAGTTAAGGAAAGATATCAAATAGCTCGTTGTATTATATAGTCATTTATTAAGTGTGGATTTAAGAAACCTTGTGGTGCCAAGTCTTTGAGTGTTAGTCACAGAACACAGTAATAGACTCCTCTGTAGTTACATGGAAATTGCCATAACATCCCTTGTTTGGATTTCAAAACATTCTCTCATGTGTTCATTTTTCCAGCAGCCCATCCATTCATGACTTTCGCCGAGGGCCTGTTGCAGGGCTCTGGGAAAACAGCTGTTGTGGGATGCCTGTGGCTCTGCTGGGGAGAGCTGAACCCAGCCCTTTTCTGTCCCCATCAGGCCTTTGGACTTAGGCTAGCGTGTGGTAACACCAGAGGGATCCAGGAAGTGCTTGAGCGGGTCGAGAGAAGCAGACATTTTAAAGTAGAAGCGTGGGATCTGCGTGGCTGGAAGGGATGACCCTGACTTCACATGCTTCAGCAAGCGCGCGCCTTCACACTGGCTCCCCGTGTGCCTGTTTCACCTCTGCTTTGCTTTTCTAGAATGAAGGTGTGGGTGACAAGGCAGAAGGTAAAGATTTGCCTCAGTGTTCCAGCAGGCGACATGGTCCCCTGCTAGAAAGGAGGAAGTGTTGACGGGAGCCTGGCCCTTCCTGAGACCGCATCCATCTCTGTGTTCTGAGCTCACCTTCACTAATCTCAAGGACATTTCCAGTGCTTTATGTCTCCCCCAACATGGTCAGCATTGACCTTGAGTCCCTCCACCTAGCACAGCCTTGCTTAGTTTCTCTATTTCCAATAGTAAGTCTTACAATTCCAATGACATTGCAAACTTCCCAAAGGCAGACAACATGCTGTTTTCACTGCTTTACATCTTTTTTAGTCTCCCTCCAAGCAGAGGTCCTTTGAAAAGATCAAGAATTCAATAATTGTCATTAAGTGAACATATTCTGGGTTTGGTGGATAAATCTAGGTCCCTTGTGAAGAAACTTCCATCTCTTCCAGAATATAGGAATGTGGTATTGACTTGTGGATTTGTCATTGGATATCTATCATGTTTTCAATACTGTAGATAACCAAGTGCTCTGTGCTGTCATAGAAACCTGACACTCAGTATCAGACTTCTTTCTGCCTGGGCCTTGCACTTCCTGCCCATATTTTTGTTTTTGAACTAGAAATGTTCCTAGTGACCTACATACAGCCACAGAAGTTCGCCAGTTACCAGCCTGCTCAGCACAGTTTTTTTTTATTAATTTATTTTATTTATGTATGTGTATGATGTTGTCTGCATGCAGTTTGTTCACCATGTCGTCGTGCAATGCGTGGGGGTCAGAAAGAGGGTGTCTGGATTCCCCTGAACTGGAGTTCTCCTGGAATTAGAGTTTCAGACGTTCTCAGCCACCATGTGGGTGCTGGGATCGAACCGGGTCCTCTGTAAGAGTGGTAGGCGCTCTTAACCACTAGGCCATCTCTCCAGCCCATAGCCACAGTCTTGGAGCACCCTTGTGTGCAGTCCAGTCCCAGGCCATGTGTCAATTACCCAGGGGAACAGAGCTGCCTTGATTGTATAGGCTGGGACATAAGTCATTTCAATCTTGATTTGTTTCCCTAATCATGCACTTTAAATGGTTTCTAAAGGATGGCATTGTGCCACCATCTGAGAGAGAGACAGTCAGTAATGTTTCTGGAAGGGATGGCTGCCTGGCCATCCAGGTGGTTGAGAGACTTGGTGATTGGGTTGCTAGGAGAGAGATAGCTGGTTGTTTTGATGGATGGATATGTCGGTGGGTAGATGGACTGATGGATAGATGGATGTCTAGATACAAAAATGGGAAGATGGGAGAGTGGTTGAGAGGCCGGATGGGTAAATGAATGCTTGGGAGAATGAATGAATGTATTAACTGTACTTCGACATTGCAGTAATTACAATAAATTGAGTGGGCCATGTTATTACTGTCATGATCCCTGTTGGAATTATTCTGAGGAACTAAAAAATTATGGTCAAAATCACTGTGTAAAATAATCTGTATCTTGTAGCACTTTTAATCATTCTTAGATTACTAAGCTCATGTTCCTTCCTCTTCTAGAGTGTTTTTGGCCAATTGTTGAATAATACAAGTTTATTTAATAAAGAATTGCAAGTACAGAGCCACGTAGGGAACTAAACCAACACAAGTGTAAACTTACTCTTCATTAACTTTCTTTCTAAACAACTTCTTTGTACATGATAAGGCTTTGAATTGAGCAGAGAAATGGATCAATACCTTCAAATGCAAATATCCAAAATGAATATATATATATATATATATATATATATATATATATATAATAATTATGGAGAGCAAGGCAGTTTTGTTGTTTGGTCTTAAATCCTTTGGAACACTAATATACAGAGACCCTGGAACTTATCTTTCATTGGGAAAGAATGGATACGTGTTTAGAAATTATCAAGCTTACCCACTACATTCATATTTTTTCTTTAACACTCCAGTGCTTAACATTTGCCTTCTCATGAGTATGAAGATTAATGTTATATGCCAACATATACAGATACAAACACAGCATCCCCTGTACCTCCACTGCAAGCCAATGTAACAGTTACCTTGGGCTGAAACTCTGACTCAAATGGAAAGAAAAAATCACATCTGTGCCCCCCCCACCTTCAGCCATTGACTATCACCTTTTTTCACTTACACAATTTGTGTATTTATTATTATTTTTTTATGTGTATGATGTTCTGTCTGCATGTAGGTTGGTGCACCAGTTCATGCAATGCTGTGTCAGAGGAGGTGCTGGATTCCCCTGGAACTGAAGTAAAGACAGTTCTTTTTTTTTTTAATTTTATTTATTATTTATTTATTTCTATGTGTATGAATGTACTATCTGCATGTAGGTTTGCACCCATGTCGTGCAATGCCGTGGAGGTCAGAAGAGGAGTGTCGGATTCCCCTGGAACTGGAGTTCTCCTGGAATTGGAGTTACAGACGTTTTTTCAGCCTCCAGTGGTGCGGGGACCAAACCCGGGCCTCTGCAAGAGAGTTGTGCTCTAACTGCTAGGCTATCTCTCCAGCTCTAAAGACAGTTCTTAGCCACCATGTGGGTACTAGGATTCGAACCCAGGTCCTCTGCAAGAGCAGTCGTTGCTCTTAACGCTGAGCCATCTCTCCAGCCCCCACAATTAGTGTATTTAACAGTCATGCAGGAGCCCAACTTTGAAGCTGATCTCCAGCAGAAGACACAGAGGCCTTCTGCCCTACACCTAGCAAAGGAATAGGTTGACTCAAATGGCTCTGCAGGGCCAAAGGGTGGTGATCTTAATATCCCATAAAACTTCTCAGACTTTCAAAAACGGGGAGTCTTTAAGACCTTGTTTTCCTTGAATAAAAAAATTGACTCTAACAGAGAACAGAGGGAGGAAGGAGGCATCCTGGGGTCCAGGTCCTCTTCCATCTTGAAAGAGAGCCAGTTGTTAACTTGTCTCTTAGCTAAATTTACCTCTCTTTTAGCTTTTCCCTCATAGCTTTCTATACATTGTGGTATGGTCACAGGCTTGGAGGGTGGTAGAAGTTTCACCCTACCCCAACTACTGCTTTCAATTTCTTTGGAATATACGGAACTCGGCAGTGTGTTTATGGACCTGAGTTCCCAGAGATACCAATGTAAGGGTTCCTGGGGTCAGCAGTGGATGTGCGTCCCTTCTGAACTGCAGGGCCTGACTCTTGATATAGAACACTATGAAAACGTTTGGAAAGCTTTTCTTCACTACACGCCTGGCTGTAGCTTGGCCTTGAGCTCAGATTTAAACTTCACTTCAGCCACTTGCTAGATGGATGACCTTAGAACATTCTTCATCTTTCTAAACATCAGTCCTCACGTGTCAATTACATAAGATAGTGCCTGAGTTGTTGAAAGAAATAAAAATGTTTAATGGAGTGCCAAGGCCATGACAACTGTCCCAAATTATTTGTTAGTCTGGTCACATCATCTGTGCTCTATCAATATTATTTAGGTGGACATTGTATAGACCTTGAGGCCTAAAGGATATTTCTCTTTGAAGAATAACTTTTGTACAAATGTTTCTAAAATGAAATCAAGGCAGAACTTCTTTCCTCATCTCCGAAGGCAAAAAGTTAGACCCAGGAGAAATACTCTGCACACACTGTCGCCAGCCTAGGAAGTCTGGCTCAGCATCTCCATCCCACCTGCTGGGTACACACCACACTTCCTCTGCCAGGCCTGGCATGTGTGCATCAGTTGCTGCCCAGCCTCTGTGATGCTCTGTTCGTACTTACAGGTTGGGTCCCCTAGAGGACTTTGGGGAATGGTAAATGGCCTAATTGTCTGTTCCTCAGTATCCAGTAGCATGTAGAGGCACTGGATGTTTACTGGAGTAATGGACAAATTGATTCATGACCCCTATGTGACACTGAAGGTGGTCAAAAGACAGGAGAATTATCTGTGACTACGTAGCATCTCTCTACACCCAAAGGGAACAATCCTATCTCTAACAAATCTCTTAAAACATTTCTCAATTTCTTCAACTCTTTCTCTAGAATTGCATCTTACCCCTGTTGGTAGGAGTTTTCTTTGATGCTTACCAACTAGACCAGCTCATTGACCGCCTCAGAATCTGCTCCCAGTGAACATTTTACTTACGAGTCAGATTTGTCAGAGGAAAGAAACTAAGTGCTGAGTGACAGGGGGACTCATGTTGGGCGGAAGAGGACAGCCAGGAGTGAGGACAAGTCGTGGAATTGCAGACCTCTTTGACCCACAGGCCAGGACAGGCTCTCTCAGCTAGGTTTTCCTAGCGGCATCTCTCCTTTGCAGGTTACCTAGATAGCTAGTGGCTTCTAGCAGGTTCTGAGCTGAGTCTGTTGGCTGTTTCTCCCCAGTCATTAGGAAAGAAGACAAAGAGGTTGGGGTGCAGCCATCACCTGGCACGCAGCATGGAGCCTAACCACTGCATGGCTACCATGGACATAATGGTGCTCCAAGCAAGCGCTTCTCAGAGACCTTCAGCTTCCTTAGCTCATCAAAGAACTGCTGCAAGAGCTCCTCCACCCACACTGGCCACGCCCCTCTCTGCTCCTATCCTAATCTTCCCCCTCTTCCCTTAGATAGTCTCTCTGAAGTCACTGAAGTGGTCAGGTTTAGGCTCTTCAACCCCAACCCAACTCCTCACCACCCACCATCTCCCCATCCACCCACCTTTCCCAGTCACCTTCTGGAGTAGGAATAGGTGCCTTAAGGGTGGGGTCTCTTCCTGGGTGGGACCCAGCTGCCTGCTAGGGCCCACCTCACCCTGATTCCTCACTGGAGCTTTCACTTTGGGATGTGATAGAACCATATGCATAACAGCTCCCCGGTACCTGTGCGTCAGCATTTCAGTTCTGTGGATTTCTGAAGGAGCTAGAAGGATGGCTGAAACCATTTATTGAAATTCCCCACCAAGCCAAAAAAAACCAACAAAACTTGAGAGCTGACAATATAGCTCAGTGTGTAAAAGTGACTGCTACCAAGCCTAATGGACTGAGTTCATTCCCCAGGACCCACATGGTGGAAGGGAAGAGCTGACTCCCACAAGCAGTCCTCTGACCTCCATAGGCACATTGTGGCACATGTATGTCCACACATGTATCCCCATTCCCTGCACCCCTGTCCTTTGCATGCATGTATGTGTGGACCCATTCACTAAATAAAATGTTTTAAAAAAGAAAGACAATACTTCATTTATAACATTACATTAATTTTATTTAATTTCCCTCAAAGTTGGAGAAAACTTTTAAAAAGAGAAGGAACAAAAAATAATAACGAAATGAAAAGCCAGGGATGGTGGCCCATGCCTTTAATCCCAGCACTTGGGAAGGAGGCAGACAGAGCTCTGTGAGTTGAGGCCAGCCTGGTCTACATGGTGAGTTCTAGGCCAGCTGGGGCTACAAGGAGACCCTGTCCCCCCCCCACCCCCGTCCTTAACTCCAGTTCCAGGGGATGCACTGCCCTCTTCTGACCTCTGTGGGCATTGCACGACATGGGTGCACTTACATATATACATACACTCATACACATAAAATAAAAATAATAAATAAACCTAACAAACCTAAAAGTTGGAACGAAGGAGGAAGGAACCACTATATCACCCACCGAATTAGCTTTTAATCAGTGCAGAGAGGAGCCGCCAAGTCAGAAAAGGCCACTGGTACTCAAGGAAGACTATGCAGCCAAGAGCAGGGGCTGATTGCCTCACGCCAGCTCACAGGGGCCCTAGGTAGGCATGTTCACTCACCGTGGCCTGGTTTCCTTACCTACAGAATAAAAACAGTGATATTGCCTGTTTCCCAGGGCTGGTTTAGAGCAAAAGGAAAACCCTGTGGATGAAAGCCCTGCATGCTTTCAAGGGTCTGAGCCTCTTAGCTTAGTCAACGAGAAAAAAAGCATCTTCTGTCAGTCCCCTGGATATTCCACTCCTTTGGCCCCCTGTCTCTGCCACTGTCTACCTTGCTGTGTACCATGTGATGCCTGTCCCCATCCCCATAGCCCCAGTCTTTCTTGACATCCACTTTTCCTGATCTCGTGTGTGTGTGTGTGTGTGTGTGTGTGTGTGTGTTAGTTCATGTGTGTGAATGCCTGTGTGTGGAGGCCAAACATCACCCTCTAATGTCATTCCTCAGAACCTGTCCACCTTGATTTTTGAGACCTGGTATTCACTAATTAGACTAGATTGGCTGGCTAGTGAGCCCCAGGGAGCCATTCATCTCCATAACCCTGTGCTCAGATTACAGGCATGTGCCATCATGCCTGAACTTTCACATGGGTGCTGGATATAGAACTCAGGTTTCCATGCTTGCACAGAAAGTACTTTACCAACTGAACCCTCTCCCTAGCCTCAGAAAACCAAGTATAACGCCCTTAAAAATACAGTTTTGCTATTTCAGTTTTGTCTGGTGGCTCCTGAAGAAAACTGGGAAGACCCAAGGGCTGGATTGAAAAGGACTTGGGCTGGATCTTGCAAGGAGCTGAGCTATGCACCTTCAAAAAGACAGAGCCTGGATTCTGGTACAGATTGGGTAGGACTAGGTCCAGATTCCTTGGCTCATGAGTTATGATGCTAATAGAGGTTTCATGCTCATTTTGAAGAAAATCAAGCAAAATATAAGGACAGTAATAAGTTAAGGAAAGATTATCAAATAGCCGTTGTATTATATAGTCATTTATTAAGTGTGGATTTAAGAAACCTTGTGGTGCCAAGTCTTTGAGTGTTAGTCACAGAACACAGTAATAGACTCCTCTGTAGTTACATGGAAATTGCCATAACATCCCTGTGTTTGGATTTCAAAACATTCTCTCATCCATTCATGACTTTCGCCGAGGGCCTGTTGCAGGGCTCTGGGAAAACAGCTGTTGTGGGATGCCTGTGGCTCTGCTGGGGAGAGCTGAACCCAGCCCTTCTCTGTCCCCATCAGGCCTTTGGACTTAGGCTAGTGTGTGGGAACACCAGAGGGATCCAGGAAGTGCTTGAGTGGGTCGAGAGAAGCAGACATTTTAAAGTAGAAGCGTGGGATCTGCGTGGCTGGAAGGGATGACCCTGACTTCACATGCTTCAGCAAGCGCACGCCTTCACACTGGCTCCCCGTGTGCCTGTTTCACCTCTGCTTTGCTTTTCTAGAATGAAGGTGTGGGTGACAAGGCATAAGGTAAAGATTTGCCTCAGGACCAGACTGAGATAGTAGAAAGCTCTGGCTGAGCACCAGTGGTGTTCCAGCAGGCGACATGGTCCCCTGCTAGAAAGGAGGAGGTGTTGACGGGAGCCTGACCCTTCCTGAGACCGCATCCATCTCTGGTGTTCTGAGCTCACCTTCACTAATCCCAAGGACATTTCCAGTGCTTTATGTCTCCCCCAACATGGTCAGCATTGACCTTGAGTCCCTCCACCTAGCACAGCCTTGCTTAGTTTCTCTATTTCCAATAGTAAGTCTTACAATTCCAATGACATTGCAAACTTCCCAAAGGCAGAACATGCTGTTTTCACTGCTTTACATCTTTTTTAGTCTCCCTCCAAGCAGAGGTCCTTTGAAAAGATCAAGAATTCAATAAATTGTCATTAAGTGAACATATTCTGGGTTTGTTGGATAAATCTAGGTCCCTTGTGAAGAAACTTCCATCTCTTCCAGAATATATGAATGTGGTATTGACTTGTGGATTTTTCCATTGGATATCTATCATGTTTTCAATACTGTAGATAACCAAGTGCTCTGTGCTGTCATAGAAACCTGACACTCAGTATCAGACTTCTTTCTGTCTGGGCCTTGCACTTCCTGCCCATATTTTTGTTTTTGAAATAGAAATGTTCCTGGTGACCTACACACAGCCACAGAAGTTCGCCAGTTACCAGCCTGCTCAGCACAGTCTTTTTTTTTATTAATTTTATTTATTTCTGTATGTGTATGAATGTACTGTCTGCATGCAAGTTTGTGCACCCATGTCGTGCAATGCCGCGGAGGTCAGAAGAGGGTGTTGGATTCCCCTGGAACTGGAGTTCTCCTGGAATTGAGTTTCAGACGGTTCTCAGCTGCCATGTGGGTGCTGAGGATCGAACCCGGGTCCTCTGTAAGAGTGGTTGGCGCTCTTAACCGCTAGGCCATCTCTCCAGCCCAAGCACACAGTCTTGGAGTCATTACAGAGACAGAGCTGCCTTGATTGTACTATGGGACATTTCATTTCAATCTTGATTTGTTTCCCTAATCATGCACTTTAAATGGTTTCTAAAGGATGGCATTGTGCCACCATCTAAGAGAGAGACCGTCAGTAGATGGTACAGTGGTGGGTGCTGACCAGGCCATGCGATTAAAGGCGGCAGAAATAGCCAAATCTAAAGGAGCTCAGTGGCTTCTAAGTCAGGACAGGCTCCTGCATCCATTCATTAGTCTAGAAAGACTGCAGGCAGGGGTCTGCTCTAACTCTCCAGACTGACTCATGGTCTGGGGAACAGTCCAATGCAATTAGGCAAGTCCAGTTTTAACCAAATAAAAAGGGAGATAAAAATTCCACTGTCTTCACCGTCATGACCCCCCTTTTCAACTCTGTTTTTCTTTGATTTCTTCATCTCATTCGTCTTTTTTAAAAAGTTTTATTCTCTTTGATTTATACAAAAAGTTCATTGTTATTTTATGTGTGCTTATATGTGATCAGGAGCATGGGTACATGATACAGCATACATGTGGAGGTCAGTAGACAACCTTGTGGAGTCAGTTCTTTCTTTCTACCTTTTCTGGAGTTCCAGGGATTGAACTGAGGTCTGTAAAGCAGGAGCCTTTCCCTGCAGATTCACCTCCCAACCCCACCTAACTGGGCACCTGACATTTATCATACATATAATTAATGTTTCTGGAAGGGATGGCTGCCTGGCCATCCAGGTGGTTGAGAGACTTGGTGGTTGGGTTGCTAGGAGAGAGGTAGCTGGTTGTTTTGATGGATGGATATGTCGGTGGGTGGATGGACTGATGGATAGATAGATGTCTAGATACAAAAATGGGAAGATGGGAGAGTGGTTGAGAGGCTGGATGGGTAAATGGATGCTTGGGAGAATGAATGAATGTATTAACTGTACTTTGACATTGCAGTAATTACAATAAATTGAGTGAGCCATGTTATTACTGTCATGATCCCTGTTGGAATTATTCTGAGGAACTAAAAAATTATGGTCAAAATCACTGTGTAAGATAATCTGTATCTTGTAGCACTTTTAATCATTCTTAGATTACTAAGCTCATGTTCCTTCCTCTTCTAGAGTGTTTTTGGCCAATTGTTGAATAATACAAGTTTATTTAATAAGAGAATTGCAAAGTACAGAGCCACGTAGGGAACTAAACCCAACACAAGTGTAAACTTACTCTTCATTAACTTTCTTTCTAAACAACTTCTTTGTACATGATAAGGCTTTGTAATTGAGCAGAGAAATGGATCAATACCTTCAAATGCAAAAATACCAAATGAATATATATACATATATATATGTATATATAAATTATGGAGAGCAAGGCAGTTTTGTTGTTTGGTCTTAAATCCTTTTGGAACACATAATATACAGAGACCCTGGAACTTATCTTTCATTGGGAAAGAATGGATACATGTTTAGAAATTATCAAGCTTACCCACTACATTCATATTTTTTTCTTTAACACTCCAGTGCTTAACATTTGCCTTCTCATGAGTATGAAGATTAATGTTATATGCCAAACATATACAGATACAAACACACGCATGCCCCTGTACCTCCACTGCCAAGCCAATGTAACAGTTACCTTGGGCTGAAACTCTGACTCAAATGGAAAGAAAATAATCACATCTGTGCCCCCCCACCTTCAGCCATTTGACTATCACCTTTTTTCACTTACACAATTTGTGTATTTATTATTATTTTTTTATGTGTATGAGTGTGCTGTCTGCATGTAGGTTGGTGCACCAGTGTCATGCAATGCTGTGGTCAGAGGAGGGTGTCAGATTCCTCTGGAACTGGAGCTAAAGACAGTTCTTTTTTTTTAATTTTATTTATTTATTTATTTTCTATGTGTATGAATGTACTATCTGCATGTAGGTTTGTTCACCCATGTCGTGCAATGCCGTGGAGGTCAGAAGAGAGTGTCGGATTCCCCTGGAACTGGAGTTCTCCTGGAATTGGAGTTACAGACGGTTTTCAGCCTCCACGTAGGTGCTGGGGACCAAACCCGGGCCCTCTGCAAGAGCAGTCGGCACTCTTAACTGCTAGGCTATCTCTCCAGCTCTAAAGACAGTTCTTAGCTGCCATGTGGGTACTAGGATTCGAACCCAGGTCCTCTGCAAGAGCAGTCGTTGCTCTTAACCGCTGAGCCATCTCTCCAGCCCCCACAATTAGTGTATTTAACAGTCATGCAGGAGCCCAACTTTGAAGCTGATCTCCAGCAGAAGACACAGAGGCCTTCTGCCCTACACCTAGCAAAGGAATAGGCTTGACTCAAATGGCTCTGCCAGGGCCAAAGGGTGGTGATCTTAATATCCCATAAAACTCCTCAGACTTTCAAAAACGGGGAGTCTTTAAGACCCTGTTTTCCTTGAATAAAAATACTGACTCTAACAGAGAACAGAGGGAGGAAGGAGGCATCCTGGGGTCCAGGTCCTCTTCCATCTTGAAAGAGAGCCAGTTGTTAACTTGTCTCTTAGCTAAATTTACCTCTCTTTTAGCTTTTCCCTCATAGCTTTCTATACATTGTGGTATGGTCACAGGCTTGGAGGGTGGTAGAAGTTTCATCCCTACCCCCAACTACTGCTTTCTAATTTCTTTGGAATATACAGGAACTCGGGCAGTGTGTTTATGGACCTGAGTTCCCAGAGATCCAATGCAAGGGTTCCTGGGGTCAGCAGTGGATGTGCGTCCCTTCTGAACTGCAGGGCCTGACTCTTGATATAGAACACTATGAAAAACGTTTGGAAAGCTTTTCTTCACTACACGCCTGGCTGTAGCTTGGACCTTGAGCTCAGATTTAAACTTCACTTCAGCCACTTGCTAGATGGATGACCTTAGAACATTCTTCATCTTTCTAAACATCAGTCCTCACGTGTCAATTACAATAATGATAGTGCCTGAGATTGTTGAAAGAAATAAAAAATGTTTAATGGAGTGCCAAGGCCATGACAACTGTCCCAAATTATTTGTTAGTCTGGTCACATCATCTGTGCTCTATCAATATTATTTAGGTGGACATTGTATAGACCTTGAGGCCTAAAGGATATTTCTCTTTGAAGAATAACTTTAGTACAAATGTTTCTAAAATGAAATCAAGGCAGAACTTCTTTCCTCAGTCTCCAGAAGGCAAAAAGTTAGACCCAGGAGAAATACTCTGCACACACTGTCGCCATGCCTAGGAAGTCTGGCTCAGCATCTCCATCCCACCTGCTGGGTACACACCACACTTCCTCTGCCAGGCCTGGCATGTTGTGCATCAGTTGCTGCGCAGCCTCTGTGATGCTCTGTTCGTACTTACAGGTTGGGTCCCCTAGAGGACTTTGGGGATATGGTAAATGGCCTAATTTGTCTGTTTCCTCAGTATCCACGGTAGCATGTAGAGGCACTGGATGTTTACTGGAGTAATGGACAAATTGATTCATGACCCCTATGTGACACTGAAGGTGGTCAAAAGACAGGAGGATTATCTGTGACTACGTAGCATCTCTCTACACCCAAAGGGAACAATCCATATCTCTATACAAATCTCTTAAAACATTTCTCAATTTCTTCAACTCTTTCTCTAGAATTGCATCTTACCCCTGTTGGTAGGAGTTTTCTTTGATGCTTACCAACTAGACCAGCTCATTGACAGTCCAACACATAAAGAAGGTGCTGCCAGTTGGTTGTATTTGTAGAATGACCTGTCTCTAAAAACAAGAACCAGAATGGAAAGAGAGAGGAATGGCGTGCACTGAAGGCCTAGGCTTGCTGTGGCTCGGACATTAGGTTTGGGAATGTGGACATAGACAGACATCTGGTGCCACAGTTTTCTTATCCATGCCTGTACTGGCCTTGACAGGAATGATGGGAGAGTCGCTTCACTCAGCTCACACTCCTGAAATCAATGGCCCAGCAACACTGATGGAGGAGGGGGGCTGCGCTGCTCAAGGGGACCTTGGCCACTTCCTGTCACATTTTCCAGTTCACAAGCAATGAAGATACATATGGCCTCTTATGGTGCTAGGCGGATCCAGCTGTAGAAGTCACTGGGCGCTTTCTTAGTTCATCGTTTTTGCTCCTTTGTTTTCTTCCCAGCCAAAGCCTGTTTTTGTTGTTTCTTTTTTTTTTAATTTTTTTTTATTATTTATTTCTGTATGTGTATGAATGTATTGTCTGCATGCAGGTCTGTGCACCCATGTCGTGCAATGCCGCGGAGGTCAGAAGAGGGTGTCGGATTCCCCTGGAACTGGAGTTCTCCTGGAATTGGAGTTACAGACGGTTCTTAGCCGCCATGTGCGTGCTGGGGATCGAACCTGGGTCCTCTGCAAGAGCATCGGTGCTCTTAACCGCTAGGCTATCTCTCTAGCCCGTTTTTGTTATTTCTTATGCACAAAAGATAACATGTGATTGTTTTCATAAGCATACAAAGAAATGCATTGCTGCTTTAAAAATATCTTTATTAATGCTTTGAGACTGTCACGCAGTGGTACTTTGGTAATTTCACTCCCCACTCTTCTCTCAGACCCACTCCCACCTTCCCACTGCACCCCAACTTCCTGTCCTCTTTTCTTATTCTTAATAACCCATCAAGTCCAATTTCTGCTACCCTGTCTATTGATTTTTTTAATATATTAATCTTTTACATAAAGGAAACTTTGACATACAAGTTTTAAACTGCTGATTATAAAACTCTCTTAAAGATGCTTCTCAATAATAATTCTTATATTAACATAATAATATAATAATTAAGGGGCTGGAGAGATGGCTCAGTGGTTGGGGACACCGACTGCTCTTGCAGAGGACCTGGGTTCGATTCCCAGCACCCTCATGGCGACTGAGAACCGGCTTTAAGCTGGGCACAGTGGTCCACATCTTTAATAATAATAATAATTAATGATTAAATAATGAAATAATAATATAATCCCTAATGAGGCCTGAGGGAAGCAAAAGGTAAATATAGGTATTTTTCATTTTTTTCTGTCATGTTTGATTGATTTGGATTTAGGTGTAAAATTCCTTTAATTCTATAAAACAATATAAATTGGTGACTGAACCTTCTTATCATAGGCCAAATTCCTCTGATATGGAACTTTATAACTACAACATTAATGCTTTGAGAAATTCTAAAAATAGATTCCATTCACATAGAAAAAAATTGGAGGATTTTTGAGACAGGGTCTCACTACGTAGACTAGGCCAGCCTTGAATTTGCAGCAGGGTCTCACTATGTAGACCAGGCTAGCCTTGAACTTGCAGTGATCCCACTGCTTCTGCCTCCCAAGTGGGGGGACTGTAGGTATATGCTTCCATACCTGGCTTACAAAATGTGTGTGAAATGGCTGTGATCTTTAGCTTTGTCTGATGCAGCCAGTGAGATATTAACACTGTCATTTTCACATCAATATCACCACAAATAAAGCACAAAATGATAGGGTTATTTTTAAATCACAAATTAAATTAGAGACTGAGATGTTGTTCAGAGTGAGGTTCATGAATTAAGTTCAAGAAACACACAGAGCTTCTTGTTTAATGAAGTTGAATTAAGATGCCAACGTTTGGGTGGCACAACACGTGAGTCCAGATAGCTTCACCCAAGTGCAAAACCTCGCTTCCTTTCTGGCTAAAACCATGGCACTGAAGGACTTTGGTAGCAGCTGAATTCCTGCTCTTTGTTGCAATACAATTGGGCATGGACTTTCTTGACTATATTAGTTTTTGTTTGTTTATTTGTAGATTGGTATCTGAGCTCTGCTCTGGGCTCCCCTCCCACATTCTTAAACCAAAAATGTTGTTTACTTTTGTCTTTTAAATAACTGATTCAAAAGAACAACAACAACAAAAAATCTGTTCTGATAGCAGTCTCCAGCCCCCAGTGGGAGACCTTGAATAGGGTGCTGGAGGGAGACACGTCTAGGTCCAGGGGCAGCCTTGGGGTCTTCATCCTTAGCCATGTGATCTCAAGCCAAATAATTTCCATATGTCAGTCATGCCTCAGGGTGATCTCTAGACAGTGGTCAGAATCATGGGCCCCTAGGAGTCGTTTTAAGTATTAAGTGGGGCTGCTTATTAAATGAGCAGCCTCCATGATACGAAGTAGCGACTCAACAGTGACCACTGTCCTCCTGTTGCCATGCCATAACAATGACTATCACTTTTCTATCTATCACCACTAGACCGTCTCTTGTGCTTTCTTTTTGTATTTGCAGTCTTATGCTTTCTCTTCTCCTAGGTAAAGCAATTCTTTATTCTGACAGACCAGCCTCTCATTTCATCAATGCCCTCAGGAGCATTTCCCACAATGCACTGCAGCAGTGTACAGCCGTGGATGGATGCCTAGTGCATCCATGGCTCTCTCTTGTGCTTTGGCACACCAAGTCTCAAAATGGGACATATAAATAAAGGGGAGGGAAAGACTGGGGAGATCCCAGTGGGTAAGGGCCCTTGCTTCACAAACATGAGGACCTGAGTTCAAATCCCCAGCACCCATGTAAAAAGCCAGGCATGCCTGTGCATACACCCACAATCCCAATGCTGTGGGCAACAGAGAGGGGAAGATCACTGGAGCTTGTTGGCTTCCAGCCTCACTTCAAGTTCAGCAAGAGACCCTGTCTCAAGAAAGTAAAGTGGAGAGTGATAGAGCAGGACATTCCATTAGATAGAAAAGAAAATGTCCTTCTCTGGCCCCTGTATATAAAAGCACTCACACCTGCACACCCCCCCCCGCAACCCCCCACCCCACACGCACATACAAATAGTTTTCTAATGGGACAGAATGAAAGCCCCACTGTGGCTCTCTGCAAATGGAATGGCTCATCCTAAAATAAAGGGCACATTTTTCTGGAAGGGGGCATGGTGAGGAGTTGTCCCGCTGGTTGGCCTCCCTAGGATCAGCAGTAAATGCTGACAGAAGGCAGGCCTTTCGCATCCGCTGAAGCACCACCCAGCCATTAACACTGTAGTCTGCTTCCTGTAGGGAACACTGGGAGATTTTCTTCAAAGCCCTTTTGAATTAAGTTTTATCCCCATTTATCTTTATAAGGCCACAAGAAGATCAGCATATTTTAGTCACAGTGCTGCTCCCTTTATAATAGAAACAAAAGAATTGTAGTATTCCCCAAACACATAATCCAGATTGTGCTTAATTCAGCTAGCTGCTTATTCTGATGGCAGAGCCAGCTGGATGATTCAGAGTTCTCTCTGGAATCACAGGGTCTGTCTGTGGTTTCTGGTTTCGTAGTCTCTACTTAACCACGTCTTAAATTTCACCTGGTGTCTTTATTTAAAATGACAGTAAACTCTATTTTATATCACACTTAAATGAATCCCCCAATGGGCTTTGTGATAACTAATTCCACTCACAGCATTGGGTAGAGACCATCATTCACTCTTAGCTGTAGAACTGTGAGCCAAAGGCCAGCGGTCTTCAGAGAGCCTCAAGTGCATCACCAGTACTTCTGCAATTGGAAGCATTTGGTTTGGTTTGGTATGGGCCATGCTAGGAGTTGAATCTTGTTTGGCTTTCTATTTTGAGACAGTATCTCACTAAGAAGTTACCCAAGGTGGCCTTGGACTTACTCTATAGCAGTCTGTAGAACACAGGCCGGCTGGTGCCTCAAACTCCTTTTTTTTTTTTGTCTTTTGAGACATGTCTTTTAGTCCTAGCTGGCCTGGACCTCACTCTGTAGACCAGGCTGGCTTTGAATTTACAGAGATCGCCTGCCTCTGCCCACCAAAGGTTGGGATTAAAGGCATGCACCATCATGCCCGGCATCTGGCCTCAAACTCTTGATCCTCCTGCCTTAGCATCCTAAGTAGCTGGGACCTGTACTGCTAAACCAGCTGGTATTCTTTACATCAGACAGACAGACAGACGGACAAGACAGGAAATATATATATATAATATATAATATATATATATATATATTATGGTGTGTGTGTGTGTGGTGTGTGTGTTTGGCTACGTGTGTAGTTTGTACTGGTGCAGACATGTGGTTGACATGTGTGGAGACCAGAGTTCAACATCAGCATCATCCTCTTCTCTCATTTACCTGGTTGGCAGGCTGGCTAGTTACAGCTCCTGAGGTTCCCTGTCTCCTCCCACTGCCTTAGGACTGAGATTACACACACACACACCCACACACACACACACGACACACACCCCACTTGCCCAGGCTTTTTTTTTTTTTTTGGTCCTTTTCGAAGACAGGTCTCCCTGTAGCTCCCACTGGCCTGGACTCACTCTGTTAGACCAGGCTGGCCTAGAACTCACAAAGAATCCGCCTGCTCTGCCTTCCAGTGCTAGGATTAAAGGCATGCGCCACCACACCCGGCCTGTGCCACGCTTTACATGGATATCTGAATTCAGGTTCCCAGAGCTGATAGCGTGAGTACTCCCACACGAGCTGTCTCCTCCGATAGCTGGTTTTCTTTTCTTGGTGGTGGGGGATCACTCTGAAGTTTATGTACTTGAGCAAGTACCTCACTGAACTAATTCAATGAATGGCCGTAGAAGGTATCTTTGGTTACAGGAACAGTAGAGCAGGCATCTGCTGGAGCTAAGAGCTCATGCCCCAGATGTCAGTGTCCATGTCATAGATTTGTGGACCAGCCTTGCAGAGTCAGGGCAAGAATATCCTGCCCTACCTCCAGGGTTCTCATACCAGTCAGGCTCCATCACATGAGGCCACAGCACCCCCCCCCCCCCCCCCCCCCTTGTAGAATTTTTAGAATAAAGTGGAGGGACTTTCTCCCCTCCACCATCTAGTTTAGCAGGGTGGGACAGCTGATGGCCAGAATGGTTTTGCAAAACTCCGTGGTGGGATTTGGTGCTTTTCTGTGTGATCCAGTGGCAGGAACCAGGCCTCCGCCCAACCCCCATCAACCCCAGGTTTCCCACCATCACTCTACTTGAACGAGGAGATAACGAGGTTAGGCTCAGAACTCCTCAGACTGCCCTTGATATTGGAGGAGAGAAGCTTTTAGGACACTCATCAGCAGTCTCCAAAGCAAGCCCTGTACACAGAACGAGGAAAACACCTCCACACTGCACGTCTGGCAGCCCTTCCTACTCTCTTAGAAAACATATGTTTAAAATAAAACTCTCAGAAATATCTTCTTGGTGTTCCAATAGTTTGCCTGCTTGAGTTCTTGTTTTCTGAGTAATTATTGTTGTTGCAACTAAATAATAATAATGTTTCATGGAGTTGCCCTGGGAGGAGACAGGCCCCAGCTGAGGGGAACCAAAGCTCTCTGCACCTGGCTGCCTTGGCCCATGGGCTTCTGAGCTGATATCAGCATGTCTCTGGACAAAACTCTCCTCTCACTGTGAGGCCCCTCTTCCTGAGTGTACCCGTCTGTTGCTTTGACTGTGGGTTCCTGTGAGGCTATTTCCTCCATTCCTGCAAGACCGTGGCCCTGAGGTGGTCTCACCTCTCCCTGGCTGGAATTCCTTCTTCCCTGGCCCTCATACTTCTGAGCAGGCCTGCTCTGAGTGGTTCCAGAGGTGGACCTCACTTCTCTGGTTCAGGGGTAACAAGTTGCAGGACAAAGTCTGCTTTGGCCAGAACAGAAAGCCATTCCATTGGGCTCCTCTGTCGCTCTCATTCACACCCTGTTCCCAGCAGCTGCCCCTTTCTCCAAGAGAGGATGGTGATCCTTTTCCCTCTATGGCCTGTGAATTTTGCTGTAGAGACTTTAGGAAAGTGGCCAGAAGGCCCTGAGACCGAATAAATGCAAGGCAGAGAGCTCAGGCTGAACTGCAAAGCTACAGTCCAGGCCCCTGAGCTGTGAAGTGTCCCGGAGCTGTTTGAGATGATCTTTTCCTTCTGGGTTAGTGTGGTCCTTTCCTGGGTCTCAGGATCCACAAGAGACAGGACCATCTTCCATAGCATCCATACCTATCCACCATCCCTTCAGAGGCCAGCATTGGAGGTGCCCCAGCGTCTGCAGCCGTGTGCCACACAGTAGCCAGGCAGACAGCATGTGTGTGATACCTAAGTTTCCTCCAAAGAAGCAAGCAGACTGGAAGGAGACATTTGATGATTATGCAAAGACCTTGTTCCTAGTCAGAATTTCCACAGACCAGCACCCACTGAGTCATGATACAGTGGGGAAACCACCCCCCCCCTTCTCTGGATGACCACAGTTACCATCAGTGTGGGACTGAAGGACATGTAGTCTCTCCAGATGGGAGATCCTGAGGAGGGCATACGTCATTTGGGAAGTACTTTGGATGAGAACGCACGACCTCAGTTGAGTCATAAGAAATGCCAGACAAACCCAAATGTTTTGAACTTAAAATAAAAAAAAAGGAGACTGTTTTTCAAAAATGTCATGAACAGAAAAGACGAAGGCAGCCCAGATGCTCTAGGCTCGGTGGGGTGAAGACTGCACGGCGCAGCAGGAAGCCGAGGGGAACGAGGGTCTCAGGTCCTGTAGAGGTGATGGTCACCCAGTTCTACAAGTGCGTCAAAAAGCAGAGGGTTATATGTACTACGTGGTGAATCGTGTAGCAGGTGAACTGGGTCTCCACACTGTTTAAGAGAACACAGAGGAACACGATGCTTTAATGAGGGGCCGCTGCTGNGGGAGGGGGGGGCCGTAAAAAACACCTGTGACATGAAAATGGAGGTGGAATCACGCAAAGAGGGGAAGAAAGATAAGGGATAACGGAAGGATTGGTCGACACAAATTATGTTTGAAATGCCATACTGAAACCCAACACACTGTATGATAATTTAATAAGGCTTCCCCTTTCCCCACATCCTTGCTACCTGTTGTCATTAGTTTTTTTTCTTTTTTTTTTTTCTTTTATAACTTTTTTTTTTATTGATGCTTTGTGCATTTCATACATTATTTTCCAATTCAGTTCAGGCACTGTGTGGAAACATAAGGCCTAAGACCCGCCAGAGCCTGACCTCGATTTTCAAGTACTGACTCCCCGCCCTTCGAGTAAAACCAACAGCAGGTCGACACTTCCGCATTCTTGATATGTTAAGTAGGTGAAGCATAGTACTAGGACAGGATAGGCTTAGGTTAAAGGTGCTTACTCCTCGCCTCCAATTGGAAATTAACACACCGCTATGTAAGGATGTGCCAAACCCTATATAAGCCCATGTAAACCTATAATAAAGTTGAGATCGAGCTGTAACACTTTGAGCTGTAACACTTTGACTCATCTCCCTGCCGTGGTTGTTCTCGGTTTGGCAGCGCACCTGCTCTCTCCAGTCCCGCTCCGCCGCTGGCCGGTGGAGCGAAGACTTTTGGCGGCGAGGAAACTGGGAAAGGGTGGTCTCGGCATCGCACCCTCTCCGCAACTCCCGCATCTGGTGACCCCGACGTGATACGAAGACTCCGGGAGGAAGGCTGGAAATTCGGCTGGAGCCAATCGGTCTATCGGGCAGTGAGTCCCCGCAATGGGAAACGCAACAGGAAAGGAGAAGGACCCGGCACTCAAGGCGCTGCGATTAATGTTAAAATCTAGAGGTCTGGAGTTAAGCGACTCCACCGCACAAAACGTGTGGGAACATGTCATATACCTGGCCCTCTGGGTCAGGGGAGCCAACCTCTTCTCCTGGGAGGTATGGGGGAGGGTGGAAAAACTGGCTAGAGAAAGGGAAGGGATCCTTGGGGTGGAGCCGCCGTTAGGTTTCTACCCCACCATCATGGCACTCAAGGCTACCTTTCCAACGATTCCCTCCCCCCACCGAAGGCTTTAGACTCCAGTGGTATTGACCCCTCCCTGGACACGGGAGAGGACCAACAGGCTTGGGATGACTTTGCTACAGAAAGGATCCCAAAGTCATCCCCTGACCCGGAACATGTGAAGCCTGAGGGCCTGCTGTCCCCGCATAATGTTTCCTACCAGGAAACTACCAGACTGGTGGTCGATGGTCCAGACACAGGTCAACCACCACCCTATGGCCTTGCCTCAGCCCCAAAAGGGGACCCCAAAGCGTGCATTGGGGCCCCAGAGGTCAGAGTGTTCCCGGTCAATGTCAATCCAAATCCGGGCCACCCCTTAGACTGGTACCTTTGGGAAGCCAAGGACCTAAAAGAGTTAAAAAAGGCAGTAGCTGAGGACGGTCCCAATTCCCCTTGGACCAACACACTCCTGCAGGACATAGCTTACCATCCTTGTGTACCAAAGGATTGGATAGATGCCGCTTCCGCGGTTTTACCAAATCCAACCTTCCTTAGATGGACAGCATTATTTAGAGAAGAATGCAGAAAGCAGGGGGAGGCCAACGCAACCGCCAATCCCCCCATACCCGTCACATGGGGAATGTTGGTAGGAACTCAGGCAGTATATACTACAGGGATACAACAAGCACAGGTGGCGGTACCCCAATACAGGGAACAAGTGAGGGACTGCGGTCTCAGGGCCTGGTCTAAATTGGACACCAGACCCACAGAGGGCCCCATGATAGGGATGAGACAAAAACCTACAGAAGACCTCCCCTCCTTTATTGATAGAGTAGAGCAGAGCCTTAAACGAAAACTTCCACCTGGGGAGATTCGAGATCAATTTATCAAATTAACAGTTTGGGAAGGCATGAATGGAGATCACAAGCAGGCATGCGTGGGCCTTAGGGATCATACCATGCACGCCTGGATTATAGCAAGCCAGGACATGGGGACACAATCCCACAAGGTCCAAGCATTGACATTAGCTCTGTCCCAGGCCATGTCCCCCCTGGGCAAGGATACTAACCCCAGAAATGAACCAGGCAAGAGGGGGCAATGTTTTGCATGTGGCAGGGATGGCCATTACTGTAGGGATTGTCCAAACCCTAAAGGTCCCAACGAGAAGAAGGGAGGGGATAGGGGACCGTCTGCCCCCTGCCCCCGGTGTAAAAAGGGGTACCACTGGAAGTGGGATTGTCAGTCCAAATATGACATTCATGGGAAGCCTTTAAACTAGAAAGGGGGCAGCCTCCAGCCCCATCATACAAAAGGAGGCTTGGCCCTAGCCTATGCCCAGATGGGCCTGATACTTGCCCAGCCAACTGGACCATTCCCCTATATGACTTCAACCATCCTAGGACGACCCTCACCATCGGAGGACAAAGTTTCCGGTGCCTCCTAGACACTGGGGCAGACAGAACAGTCCTCAGGAAGGAAGAGGTCCCTAGAGACTGGGACCTGGTTCCAGGGCCCCAGGTCACTGGAGTTGGGGGGGCATCCAGAGCTCAGGAAATGGCTTCCTACCTCCCATGGATAGGGCCAGAGGGCGAGAAAGGGCTTATCCGCCCCTTGGTGGTACTGGGGCTAAAGGACAATCTAGCAGGCATAGACATAATGGCCCAGATGGATGTGGTCCTTACCACTGACCACAACAGGTTTTTTGAGGACCCCCTAGAGAACATACCAGGCCCCTCAAGTGAGGTAAAGAAAGATCTAGTCAGGACATACCCCCAAGTCTAAGGGCCACTGCACCACCCATCCCACCTATCATATGGAGATCGGGTAAACCGGTCTGGGTGGAGCAGTGGCCTCTCAAGGAAGAAAAACTAGTCGCCCTAAAAGACATCATAAAAGAATTACTTGCTCAGGGGCATATCCACCCCTCGGTCAGCCCTTGGAATACTCCGGTGTTTGTTATAAAAAAGGCCTCAGGGAAATGGAGAATGTTACAAGATTTAAGAAAAGTCAACGCTCGAATGGAGATCGCTGGCACTCCTCTTACAGGTATGCCCTGGATCCCAGCCATCCCCACTGATTTTCGGCTAGCAGTTATAGACCTTAAGGACTGTTTCTTTTCTATTCCTCTTCATCCGGAGGATTGTTACAAGTTTGCGTTTTCTATCCCGGCGATTAATTTTGCTTGCCCAGACCAATGATATGAGTGGGTGGTTCTCCCGCAGGGAATGGCCAATAGCCCTGCTTTCTGCCAAAATTACCTGGCCTCCTTGCTGGGGGGCTTTTTAGGTGGGGACCGAGACGTCCTTATATATATGTATATGGACGATCTCATTTTGGGACACAAAGACCCACCACAGCTACATAATTTGATGGACAGTGTCTCAAATTGCCTCAAGGAAGCGGGTTTTTCCATCGCCCCAGAGAAGGTCCAGTGGGTGCCCCCGCTCAAGGTATTGGGGGCGGAGCTCTGCCTCACCACTGTTAGACCTCTCCTCCCCTCCATCTCCATCCCAGAGAGCCTCGAAATTACTCAATTACAAAAGGTTTTAGGGGAAATAAATTGGCTCAGGCCCTGGGTTGGAGTCTCTACTGAAACCCTCCTCCCCCTCTTTTCCCTTCTTAAAAAGGGGAGGCCCTGTGGAGAAAAAATTAAATTGTCAAAACAACACCTCCATATTTTGGGCCAGTTCTCTGAGGCCTTGTTTTCTGCCAAACTACAGAGATTTGATAGGGACAAGGACCTCATATTTTGGATCTTCCCGGGGAAAGAACTTGTCATGGCCGTGCTTGTCCAAGAGGGGAAACCGTTAGAATGGGTGCATACCTCCCTTGGAGGAACACCAAGGGTATACTCAATATTAGATCAGATAACTGATGCTATAAAAAAGGGCAGAAATCTAACGATCAGACACTATGGCAAAGACCCTGATACCATAGTCATACCCATCAGAATGGAAGATATGGAGTGGGCATTAAATACCCACCCTCAGTTACCACTAGCACTAGAAGGATTCTTGGGGAGCCTGGACTGCCATTTCGGCCCTTCTCCATGGGCCACACTCCTCCAACGACTACCCATTAAATTAGTAGCCACCAACCTCTTTTCCAAAAAGATTCTGGCCGAGGCCTTGTATGTTTTCACTGATGGAGGAAGAGGAGGGGGGGCTTACATTGCCTATTCCCCAGAAAACCTTAATGCCCCAGTAAAGGTGCGGACCCAAAAGGTACAAGGTTCTGCACAATACAAGGAGTTACTAGCGGCCACGATGGCCCTCCAGGACTTCACCCAACCCTTTAATCTTATATCTGATAGCCTATATGTGACAAATCTTCTGCCAGCTCTCCCAGGAGCACATATAAGACTGGACAGAAACCCCATATCAGCCCTCATGATACAAGCCCGGTCTCTTTTGGAGGGCCGGGCGGAGTCCATTTATGTCGAACATGTAAGGAGTCATTCTCACCTGCCCGGGTTCCTTGCTAAAGGAAATGCTATGGTGGATAAATTAGCTTCCCAAATCAATGTTATTGACATAACTAAACCAAATAGGCTTCATGAATTGACTCATTTAAACTGGAGGGGATTACAGGTAAGGTTCCCCCATATACTGGTCTCAGAACTTAAAAGGATTGTACATACCTGTAAATCTTGTAAACCTTTTCTCAATGTTCTGCCTCTGCAGGGGCCCAGAGTAAATCCCTGAGGCCTTCAACCTAATATCATCTGGCAGACAGATGTCACCCACTACCCAGCTTTTGGTAAACTTAAATATATTTTTGTGTCAGTAGACACATACTCTGGGGCTTGTTGGGCAACGGCCCACTCAGGTGAAAAGGCTACCCATGCCAAATCACACTTTATACAATGTTTCTCCACCCTAGGCCTGCCCAAACAGGTTAAAATGGACAATGGTCCTTGCTTTATTTCCCAGTCCTTAAGCCAATTCTTCAAAAGGTGGAATATTAAACATGTCACTGGCATCCCCTATAACCCTCAGGGACAAGCCATCAAGAGAACCCACCAAATACTAAAAGAACAAATACAAAAACAAAAAGGGGGAGAAGACTGGCACCGCAGCCCACACCTACAACTAGCAGGGGCATTATTAAATACAAATATTTTAAATTTTCCTAAAAACACACAACACAATAGATTCCAGAAACACTGGGGACAACTCCCCCAGATGCCAGCTGTCCAGGTCCGCTGGAGGGACCCTCTCACAAACCAATGGAGAGGTCCAGACCCCTTAATAACGGTAGGGAGAGGGTTTGGATGTATCTTACCCATAGGACAAGAGACACCTGTCTGGGTGCCTGCTAGAAATATCAAATATTTGGGTCAAAATGGCCCTTCGGATACTAACGCTAACCCCTCCCAGGGTAGCGCCTGAGAATACTCCTTTTTTGCTTTCTTCCAGAAATGAAGCAGGCCTTGACTGTCCTTTGCATAATCATGGCTATCTTCAGCCCTGGCACCGACGCCAACCGGACCTGGGACGGCGACTTCAAATGGACAAAGAAGCCATAGCTTTCTGCACCTTCACCATCTCATCTTTCTTTTTCTGGATATTGATCCTTGTGTGTTGCCGCAGACACCTACCCACAGCACCAGCACACTTCCTTCCCCTCCTATGCCTCATCGCTCTGCTGGCTGAAGGGTCCATGGAAACTAATCCCCACCAGCCTATGCAAATCACGTGGCAAGTGACCAATGTGGCCACCGGGGAAGTCATCAACGAGATGGTAATGACGGGTAGTGTCGCAGACATCTGGCCAGACATTAACATAGACTACTGCAGGTTGGCCAACGGCTACAGACAAGATCAAAATTGGGACCCTTGTGAGGACTTCCTAGAGCGTAAATCCGTGTTTCACATGGAATTCTACGCATGCCCAGGAACAAACAGGTCAAAGTCACAGCAAATGAACTGTGGGGGGTTCAGGAGTATTATTGTAAAAACTGGGGATGTGAAACAACTGGGGTGGCTCATTGGATTAAGAATAAGGGTTTGATCTCGATAATTAAGGGCAAGGAGGTTAAAAATCTGGGGAAATTCGGGGCAAACGTGATAAATTCAATTGTATCCCTTATATTTTAAGGTTTACAGAGGAGGGAAAAAAATCTAATCTATGGGACACTGGGACCCTATGGGGCATTAGTTTGTATAAAACCGGACATGACTTTGGAGTAATCATGTCGGTGCTCAGAAAAATAGACCATCCAGCAATTGTAGTGCGACCTGCGAGTAAGACCCCTGCTCTCTCCAGCCCTGCCTCGCTGATGACCGGGGAAACAAAGACCTTCAGCGGCAAGGTAACTGGGGAGAGCCCCACGCTCACATCCGTGCCAATTCCTAGTGTCCCTGCTAATTCCAACCACACATTAGGAACCCAACCCCGCTGTAAAAAGGGGTCCTTTATAAACCCAACAGCTGAGAGGCAAAATCCTTGGGAAGCTTTGTACGAACTGCCTTTTCTCTCTTAAATGCTACCCGCCCCGACCTGACAGCTGGCTCCTGCCTACTGTGCTTGTCTCCCAATCCCCCGTTCTTTGAAGCTGTC
This sequence comes from Rhizomys pruinosus, assembly GCA_009823505.1. NCBI lineage: Eukaryota > Metazoa > Chordata > Mammalia > Rodentia > Spalacidae > Rhizomys > Rhizomys pruinosus. The sequence continues at coordinate 460,334 of VZQC01000088.1, read as the reverse complement.
GGTGTAATGGGACATTACAATGTATCCAACCCCTCTTCCCCCGGCTCCCAATGCTCTTGGACCCCCCAGTTCTCAAGAAACAGAAACCAACTTAGAAGGACGGGGTTTACCATGCCCTTAAAAGGAAATTTCACGTGTGTACGCAGTACCCATGGGCAAAGGACCCTGGGGGAGACAAACTGCTCCCTGGTTAATCCAGGGAAGTGGGCCTACCCCCCCAGGGGTCCTCTTGGATTTGCATAAAAGGAGGATGGGTTCCCTGCTTAAGCCTTCCTGCCCTAGCACTTGCCAATGACACCTGCGCCATAGCCTCTGTAATACCCTGAGTAATGTTCAGGCAAACTGATGAAATTGTTGCCAGAAAGAATGCCGGGTCTAAAAGGGAAGTAGCAACCACTGTAACCCTCTCAGTATTGATAGGGCTGGGGATGGTGGGCACTGCTACAGGAACAGCAGCCATTATTAACACCAATCAAAAATATAAAGAACTCTATTCACAAATGTACACCCACCTAGACAAAATGGAAATAGCAGTAAGGCACATAAAAGACTCATTAGACTCCCTAGCTGGGGTAGTTCTACAGAATAGAAGGGGGCTAGATCTTCTTACCCTTGAGCAAGGAGGAGTCTGTAAGGCACTAGGGGAGGAGTGTTGCTTCTACGCAGATCATTCAGGAATAATCACAAAAAACCTAGATGAGATTAGACAGGACATAGAAAAGGGAAAACAAAAGACACAAAGCTGGTACGAAGGATGGTTCCAAACCTCCCCTTGGCTCACCACCCTGGTGTCAGCCACTACGGGACCTCTCATAATTATCATGATTATGGTCACTCTTGGACCTTGCATCCTAAATCGGGTCATACGGTTCGCTCGAAAACAGGCCGAAGAAATACAATTAATGACACTTCGGGCTAAGTATCAGCCCATCCCCCCGCGGCACTTAAGCCCATAACAGCTGCATGTGTTACCAAAGACGGGTAAGGGCTGAGCCCAGTAAAAGCACCAACCTAAGACAGGAGCCACGCCAAAATAAAACAAAAAAGGGGAGATGTGTGGAAACATAAGGCCTAAGACCCGCCAGAGCCTGACCTCGATTTTCAAGTACTGACCCCCCTCCCTTCGAGTAAAACCAACAGCAGGTCGACACTTCCGCATTCTTGATATGTTAAGTAGGTGAAGCATAGTACTAGGACAGGATAGGCTTAGGTTAAAGGTGCTTACTCCTCGCCTCCAATTGGAAATTAACACACCGCTATGTAAGGATGTGCCAAACCCTATATAAGCCCATGTAAACCTATAATAAAGTTGAGATCGAGCTGTAACACTTTGAGCTGTAACACTTTGACTCATCTCCCTGCCGTGGTTGTTCTCGGTTTGGCAGCGCACCTGCTCTCTCCAGTCCCGCTCCGCCACTGGCCGGTGGAGCGAAGACTTTCGGCGGCGAGGAAACTGGGAAAGGGTGGTCTCGGCATCGCACCCTCTCTGCAACCCCCGCATCTGGTGACCCCGACGTGATACGAAGACCCCGGGAGGAAGGCTGGAAATTCGGCTGGAGCCAATCGGTCTATCGGGCAGTGAGTCCCCGCAATGGGAAACGCAACAGGAAAGGAGAAGGACCCGGCACTCAAGGCGCTGCGATTAATGTTAAAATCTAGAGGTCTGGAGTTAAGCGACTCCACCGCACAAAACGTGTGGGAACATGTCATATACCTGGCCCTCTGGGTCAGGGGAGCCAACCTCTTCTCCTGGGAGGTATGGGGGAGGGTGGAAAAGCTGGCTAGAGAAAGGGAAGGGATCCTTGGGGTGGAGCCGCCGTTAGGTTTCTACCCCACCATCATGGCACTCAAGGCTACCTTTCCAACGATTCCCTCCCCCCACCGAAGGCTTTAGACTCCAGTGGTATTGACCCCTCCCTGGACACGGGAGAGGACCAACAGGCTTGGGATGACTTTGCTACAGAAAGGATCCCAAAGTCATCCCCTGACCCGGAACATGTGAAGCCTGAGGGCCTGCTGTCCCCGCGTAATGTTTCCTACCAGGAAACTACCAGACTGGTGGTCGATGGTCCAGACACAGGTCAACCACCACCCTATGGCCTTGCCTCAGCCCCAAAAGGGGACCCCAAAGCGTGCATTGGGGCCCCAGAGGTCAGAGTGTTCCCGGTCAATGTCAATCCAAATCCGGGCCACCCCTTAGACTGGTACCTTTGGGAAGCCAAGGACCTAAAAGAGTTAAAAAAGGCAGTAGCTGAGGACGGTCCCAATTCCCCTTGGACCAACACACTCCTGCAGGACATAGCTTACCATCCTTGTGTACCAAAGGATTGGATAGATGCCGCTTCCGCGGTTTTACCAAATCCAACCTTCCTTAGATGGACAGCATTATTTAGAGAAGAATGCAGAAAGCAGGGGGAGGCCAACGCAACCGCCAATCCCCCCATACCCGTCACATGGGGAATGTTGGTAGGAACTCAGGCAGTATATACTACAGGGATACAACAAGCACAGGTGGCGGTACCCCAATACAGGGAACAAGTGAGGGACTGCGGTCTCAGGGCCTGGTCTAAATTGGACACCAGACCCGCAGAGGACCCCATGATAGGGATGAGACAAAAACCTACGGAAGACCTCCCCTCCTTTATTGATAGAGTAGAGCAGAGCCTTAAACGAAAACTTCCACCTGGGGAGATTCGAGATCAATTTATCAAATTAACAGTTTGGGAAGGCATGAATGGAGATCACAAGCAGGCATGCGTGGGCCTTAGGGATCATACCATGCACGCCTGGATTATAGCAAGCCAGGACATGGGGACACAATCCCACAAGGTCCAAGCATTGACATTAGCTCTGTCCCAGGCCATGTCCCCCCTGGGCAAGGATACTAACCCCAGAAATGAACCAGGCAAGAGGGGGCAATGTTTTGCATGTGGCAGGGATGGCCATTACTGTAGGGATTGTCCAAACCCTAAAGGTCCCAACGAGAAGAAGGGAGGGGATAGGGGACCGTCTGCCCCCTGCCCCCGGTGTAAAAAGGGGTACCACTGGAAGTGGGATTGTCAGTCCAAATATGACATTCATGGGAAGCCTTTAAACTAGAAAGGGGGCAGCCTCCAGCCCCATCATACAAAAGGAGGCTTGGCCCTAGCCTATGCCCAGATGGGCCTGATACTTGCCCGGCCAACTGGACCATTCCCCTATATGACTTCAACCATCCTAGGACGACCCTCACCATCGGAGGACAAAGTTTCCGGTGCCTCCTAGACACTGGGGCAGACAGAACAGTCCTCAGGAAGGAAGAGGTCCCTAGAGACTGGGACCTGGTTCCAGGGCCCCAGGTCACTGGAGTTGGGGGGCATCCAGAGCTCAGGAAATGGCTTCCTACCTCCCATGGATAGGGCCAGAGGGCGAGAAAGGGCTTATCCGCCCCTTGGTGGTACTGGGGCTAAAGGACAATCTAGCAGGCATAGACATAATGGCCCAGATGGATGTGGTCCTTACCACTGACCACAACAGGTTTTTTGAGGACCCCCTAGAGAACATACCAGGCCCCTCAAGTGAGGTAAAGAAAGATCTAGTCAGGACGTACCCCCAAGTCTAAGGGCCACTGCACCACCCATCCCACCTATCATATGGAGATCGGGTAAACCGGTCTGGGTGGAGCAGTGGCCTCTCAAGGAAGAAAAACTAGTGGCCCTAAAAGACATCATAAAAGAATTACTTGCTCAGGGGCATATCCACCCCTCGGTCAGCCCTTGGAATACTCCGGTGTTTGTTATAAAAAAGGCCTCAGGGAAATGGAGAATGTTACAAGATTTAAGAAAAGTCAACGCTCGAATGGAGATCACTGGCACTCCTCTTACAGGTATGCCCTGGATCCCAGCCATCCCCACTGATTTTCGGCTAGCAGTTATAGACCTTAAGGACTGTTTCTTTTCTATTCCTCTTCATCCGGAGGATTGTTACAAGTTTGCGTTTTCTATCCCGGCGATTAATTTTGCTTGCCCAGACCAATGATATGAGTGGGTGGTTCTCCCACAGGGAATGGCCAATAGCCCTGCTTTCTGCCAAAATTACCTGGCCTCCTTGCTGGGGGGCTTTTTAGGTGGGGACCGAGACGTCCTTATATATATGTATATGGACGATCTCATTTTGGGACACAAAGACCCACCACAGCTACATAATTTGATGGACAGTGTCTCAAATTGCCTCAAGGAAGCGGGTTTTTCCATTGCCCCAGAGAAGGTCCAGTGGGTGCCCCCGCTCAAGGTATTGGGGGCGGAGCTCTGCCTCACCACTGTTAGACCTCTCCTCCCCTCCATCTCCATCCCAGAGAGCCTCGAAATTACTCAATTACAAAAGGTTTTAGGGGAAATAAATTGGCTCAGGCCCTGGGTTGGAGTCTCTACTGAAACCCTCCTCCCCCTCTTTTCCCTTCTTAAAAAGGGGAGGCCCTGTGGAGAAAAAATTAAATTGTCAAAACAACACCTCCATATTTTGGGCCAGTTCTCTGTGGCCTTGTTTTCTGCCAAACTACAGAGATTTGATAGGGACAAGGACCTCATATTTTGGATCTTCCCGGGGAAAGAACTTGTCATGGCCGTGCTTGTCCAAGAGGGGAAACCGTTAGAATGGGTGCATACCTCCCTTGGAGGAACACCAAGGGTATACTCAATATTAGATCAGATAACTGATGCTATAAAAAAGGGCAGAAATCTAACGATCAGACACTATGGCAAAGACCCTGATACCATAGTCATACCCATCAGAATGGAAGATATGGAGTGGGCATTAAATACCCACCCTCAGTTACCACTAGCACTAGAAGGATTCTTGGGGAGCCTGGACTGCCATTTCGGCCCTTCTCCATGGGCCACACTCCTCCAACGACTACCCATTAAATTAGTAGCCACCAACCTCTTTTCCAAAAAGATTCTGGCCGAGGCCTTGTATGTTTTCACTGATGGAGGAAGAGGAGGGGGGGCTTACATTGCCTATTCCCCAGAAAACCTTAATGCCCCAGTAAAGGTGCGGACCCAAAAGGTACAAGGTTCTGCACAATACAAGGAGTTACTAGCGGCCACGATGGCCCTCCAGGACTTCACCCAACCCTTTAATCTTATATCTGATAGCCTATATGTGACAAATCTTCTGCCAGCTCTCCCAGGAGCACATATAAGACTGGACAGAAACCCCATATCAGCCCTCATGATACAAGCCCGGTCTCTTTTGGAGGGCCGGGCAGAGTCCATTTATGTCGAACATGTAAGGAGTCATTCTCACCTGCCCGGGTTCCTTGCTAAAGGAAATGCTATGGCGGATAAATTAGCTTCCCAAATCAATGTTATTGACATAACTAAACCAAATAGGCTTCATGAATTGACTCATTTAAACTGGAGGGGATTACAGGTAAGGTTCCCCCATATACTGGTCTCAGAACTTAAAAGGATTGTACATACCTGTAAATCTTGTAAACCTTTTCTCAATGTTCTGCCTCTGCAGGGGCCCAGAGTAAATCCCTGAGGCCTTCAACCTAATATCATCTGGCAGACAGATGTCACCCACTACCCAGCTTTTGGTAAACTTAAATATATTTTTGTGTCAGTAGACACATACTCTGGGGCTTGTTGGGCAACGGCCCACTCAGGTGAAAAGGCTACCCATGCCAAATCACACTTTATACAATGTTTCTCCACCCTAGGCCTGCCCAAACAGGTTAAAATAGACAATGGTCCTTGCTTTATTTCCCAGTCCTTAAGCCAATTCTTCAAAAGGTGGAATATTAAACATGTCACTGGCATCCCCTATAACCCTCAGGGACAAGCCATCATCGAGAGAACCCACCAAATACTAAAAGAACAAATACAAAAACAAAAAGGGGGAGAAGACTGGCACCGTAGCCCACACCTACAACTAGCAGGGGCATTATTAAATACAAATATTTTAAATTTTCCTAAAAACACACAACACAATAGATTCCAGAAACACTGGGGACAACTCCCCCAGATGCCAGCTGTCCAGGTCCGCTGGAGGGACCCTCTCACAAACCAATGGAGAGGTCCAGACCCCTTAATAACGGTAGGGAGAGGGTTTGGATGTATCTTACCCATAGGACAAGAGACACCTGTCTGGGTGCCTGCTAGAAATATCAAATATTTGGGTCAAAATGGCCCTTCGGATACTAACGCTAACCCCTCCCAGGGTAGCGCCTGAGAATACTCCTTTTTTGCTTTCTTCCAGAAATGAAGCAGGCCTTGACTGTCCTTTGCATAATCATGACTATCTTCGGCCCTGGCACCGATGCCAACCGGACCTGGGACGGCGACTTCAAATGGACAAAGAAGCCATAGCTTTCTGCACCTTCACCATCTCATCTTTCTTCTTCTGGATATTAATCCTTGTGTGTTGCCGCAGACACCTACCCACAGCACCAGCACACTTCCTTCCCCTCCTATGCCTCATCGCTCTGCTGGCTGAAGGATCCACGGAAACCAATCCCCACCAGCCTATGCAAATCAGGTGGCAAGTGACCAATGTGGCCACCGGGGAAATCATCACGAAACGGTAATGACGGGTAGTGTCACAGACATCTGGCCAGACATTAACATAGACTACTGCAGGCTGGCCGAGGGCTATGCACAAGATCAAAATTGGGACCCTTGTGAGGACTTCCTAGAGCGTAAATCCGTGTTTCGTATGGAATTCTATGCGTGCCCAGGAACAAACAGGTCGAAGCCACAGCAAATGAACTGTGGGGGGGTTCAGGACTATTATTGTAAAAATTGGGGATGTGAAACAACTGGGGTGGCTCACTGGATTAAGAACAAGGGTTTATCTCGATAATTAAGGGCAAGGAGATTAAAATCTGGGGAAATTCAGGGCAAACATGTGACAAATTCAATTGTATCCCTTATTTTTGAGGGTTACAGAGGAGGGAAAAAATCTAATCTATGGACAACTTGGACCCTATGTGGGCATTAGGTTGTATTAAAACCGGACATGACTTTGGAGTAATCATGTCGGTGCTCAGAAAAATAGACCATCCAGCAATTGTAGTGGGACCTGCGAGTAAACCCCTGCTCTCTCCAGCCCTGCCCCGCCGATGACCAGCGAAACAAAGACCTTCAGTGGCAAGGTAACTGGGAGAGCCCCACGCCCACATCCGTGCCAATTCCTAGTGTCCCTACTAATTCCAACCACACATTAGGAACCCAACCCCGCCGTAAAAAGGGGTCCATTATAAACCCAAAAGTGGAAAGGCCCCCCCCCCCAAAATCCTTGGGGGGAAGCTATTGTACGAACTGCCTTTTCTCTCCTAAATGCTACCCGACCCGACCTGACAGCTGGCTCCTGCCTACTGTGCTTGTCTCCCAACCCCCCATTCTTTGAGGCTGTCGGGGTAATGGGACATTACAATGTATCCAACGCCTCTTCCCCGGCTCCCAATGCTCTTGGACCCCCCAGTCTCAAGAAATAGAAACCAACTTAGAAGGACGGGGTTCACCATGCCCTTAAAGGGAAATTTCACTTGTGTACGCAGTGCCCATGGGGAAAGGACCCTGGGGGAGACAAACTGCTCCCTGGTTAATCCAGGGAAGTGGGCCAACCCCTAGAGGGGTCCTCTTGGATTTGCATAAAAGGAGGATGGGTTCCCTGCTTAAGCCTTCCCGCCCTAGCGCTTGCCAATGACACCTGCGCCATAGCCTCTGTAATACCCCGAGTAATGTTCAGGCAAACTGATGAAATTGTTGCCAGAAAGAATGCGGCGATCTAAAAGGGAAGTAGCAACTGCCGTAACCCTCTCGGTATTGATAGGGCTGGGAGTGGCGGGCACTGCTACAGGGACGGCAGCCATTATTAACACCGATCAAAAATATAAAGAACTCTATTCACAAATGTACACCCACCTAGACAAAATGGAAATAGCAGTAAGGCACATAAAAGACTCGATTGAGACTCCCTAGCTGGGGTAGTTCTACAGAATAGAAGGGGCTAGATCTTATTTTACCTGAGCAAGGAGGAGCTACTGTGTGCCCTAAGGGAGGATGTTGTTTCTACGCTGATCATTCAGGAATATCACAAAAAACCTAGAATGAGATTAGACAGGACCATAGAAAAGGGAAACAAAAGACACAAAGCTGGTCGAAGGTATGGTTCCAAACCTCCCCTTGGCTCACCACCCTGGTGTCAGCCACTTACAGGACCTTCATAATTATCATGATTATGGTCACTCTTGGACCTTGCATCCTAAATTGGAGTCATACGGTTCGCTAGAAAACAGGCAAGAAGTCCAATTAATGGCACTATCCGGCTAAGTATGCAGCCCACTCCCACCTCGTGCACTTAGCCTCAAAACAGCATCGCGTTTCCAAAGACGGGTAAGGGCTTTTTGGGGTTCGGCCAACCTAAGACAGGGGAGATAGCCAAAGCTTGCTATCTACTCAAAGACGGGTAAGAGACTGAGCCAGAAAAAGCACCAACCTAAGATAGGAGCCACCGCCAACAAAAAACAAAAAGGGGGAGATTGGGTAAACAGAAGGCTCTAAACCCACCAGAGCTAGCCGACCTTGATGTGTCAAGTAACTGACCCCCGCCCTTACTCGAGTAAAAACCACAACGTCGACACTTCTTCGCTCTTCTTGATATGTTAAGTAGGTGAAGGCATAGTACTAGGACAGGATAGGCTTAGGTAAAGTGCTTACTCCTCGCCTCAGATCTGGAAATTAACACACCGCGTGTACGGGATGTGCAAACCTATATAAGCCCATGTAAACCTATAATAAAGTTGAGTTCGACTGTAACACGTTGAGCTGTAACACTTTGAGCTTAACACTATGCGTGGCACTGTTGACTAGTCTCCCTGCCGAGATTCTTTTGGATCGCAGCGCTCCTCGCTCTCTCCAGTCTCCGTCCCCGCTGCTGGCGGTGGAGCGAAGACTTTCGGCGGCGAGGAAACTGGGGAAGGGTGGTCTTGGCATCGCACCCTCTCAGCAACCCCCACACGGACCGTACTGCTAAACCAGCTGGTATTCTTTACAATCAGACAGACAGAGCAGAGAATATAATATATATAGATATATATAAATATATAGAATAGATATATGGGTCGGCATCCCACCTGTGCGTCTGCCACACCAACCCAGTAGTCGCCTGTGTAAAAGTATGAGAAATCATTTAAGGATTCAAGGCAGGGGGGGAGCATGTCCTACGGGCTCGACCCCCTGGAGGTCCCTAGCAGAACACTCGGCTAAGATCACCCCCGAGATTGAGATACTCTCCTAGGATCTTACGTTTTTTTGGTGTTGGACTTAGCATATACTGAGCACAAAAGGATTTTTTTCTTAAGGCCAGGCCTATATATACAAAATAAACGATTTGAATGTACCAAGAACTGGCAATTAAAATGCCTTCTTGGGCACAGGTTTTTTCCTGGCAGAAGAATTTTCTGTAAATCTTAAGTAATAGATTTCTCTTGTAATATACATTGCAATGTAAAGACCTGTGTCTAAACTGGAAAACAAAACAATTATATAGAGGTAATGTCTCTATGACTGTCTCTAAAGAAAAAGAAGTCCCAGTGAATGTGTAGCAAAAAAACAAATACATCATTCCACTTAAAATAAAGTAAAAACTCCTCTTTAACAATCAAAATAAAAATCTTTAATCCCATTTCTCTATTCAAGTAAAGAGACAGATTAAACAGTTTTTCCTAGTTTTATGCAGCCACTAAATGCCTGAGTCCTGACACTCCCAGTAAAGCCAGACAGAAACTAAATCACTTTACACCAGCCAACTATCTAAAAAAACAAAGCTGTTAGCCGGATCAAGCAGTGGAAACAGCTCTTAGTTTTCAGTAAAAATTTAAACTTTAGATTAGCATTAGAGTTAGAAAAATAATAAAGTTTCAGGATATTTAGGAATAAGGTTTTGACTTCAATAGAAACTTAAAAGAAATTATTAACTTTAGGATGCTAAGATATATTTACTCTAGAATTAGGATAGAGATAGAAGGTCAATATCTGCTGCTAAAGAACTTTGTACTGTGACATAGTATTTACTATTTGGTGTGTTGTGACTTTTTCTTCTAAATGTTATTATTCCCTCGGTAAAGGTTTTCTTGAGATTTCTACATTTTACTTTCAAAGAAAGTTCATTCCTAACTAAACTTGTGATGTTTTAGATTTCCTGCTCTGTGTGCTCGTAATTTGTCCATGAGTTTCTTTTACCTACTATGTAATTGTGAAGCTTTGCCAAAATCTTTTGTTCTGCCCTTCCAAAGACTACTATATAATCCTGTCCCATTTCAATAAAGTGCTGAGATTTGGAAAAACTTCTCTTAGTTTTCATTTCTGTACGCCTTCACCAACCTGTGTTTTCCTGCCAAGAGGATCTGGAAGCCCACGACCCCCGGAGGGCCAGTTGGAAGCAATGTATATATATGGTGTGTGTATGTGTGTGGTGTGTGTGTGTGTGTGTGTGCAGCATGTGTGTGTTGAGGTGCAGGCACCCATGTATGCACATGTGGAGACCAGAGTTCAACATCAGGCATCCTCCTCTGTCTCTCTCTACCCTGGTTGGCCAGGCTGGCTAGCTACAAGCTCCTGAGGTTCACCTGTCTCCTCCCACTGCCTTAGGACTGAGATTACACACACACACACACACACACACACACACACCACTGTGCCCAGCTTTTACATGGATATCTGAATTCAGGTTCCCAGGCTGGCTAGGTGAGTACTCCTCACACTGAGCTGTCCCCTCCGCACTAGCTGGTTTTCTTTTCTTGGTGGTGGGGGATCACTCTGAAGTTTATGTACTTGAGCAAGTACCTCACTGAACTAATTCAATGAATGGCTGTAGAAGGTATCTTTGGTTACAGGAACAGTAGAACAGGCATCTGCTGGAGCTAAGAGCTCATGCCCCAGATGTCAGTGTCCATGTCATAGATTTGTGGACCAGCCTTGCAGAGTCAGGGCAAGAATATCCTGCCCTACCTCCAGGGTTCTCATACCAGTCAGGCTCCATCACATGAGGCCGTAGCACTGTGGAATTTTAGAATAAAAGTGGAGGGACTTTCTCCCCTCCACCATTAGTTTAGCAGGGTGGGACAGCTGATGGCCAGAATGGTTTTGCAAAACTCCGTGGTGGGATTTGGTGCTTTTCTGTGTGATCCAGTGGCAGGAATCAGGCCTCCGCCCAACCCCCATCAACCCCAGGTTCCCACCATCACTCTACTTGAATGAGGAGATAACGAGGTTAGGCTCAAGAACTCCAATATCCTGCCCTTGATATTGGAGGAGAGAAGCTTTTAGGACACTCATCAGCAGTCTCCAAAGCAAGCCCTCTACACAGAACGAGGAAAACACACTCCACACTGCACGTCTGGCAGCCCTTCCAACTCTCTTAGAAAACATATGTTTAAAATAAAACTCTCAGAAATATCTTCTTGGTGTTCCAATAGTTTGCCTGCTTGAGTTCTTGTTTTCTGAGTAATTATTGTTGTTGCAACTACATAATAATAATGTTTCATGGAGTTGCCCTGGGAGGAGACAGGCCCCAGCTGAGGGGAACCAAAGCTCTCTGCACCTGGCTGCCTTGGCCCATGGGCTTCTGAGCTGATATCAGCATGTCTCTGGACAAAACTCTCCTCTCACTGTGAGTCCCCTCCTCCTGAGTGCACCCATCTGTTGCTTTGACTGTGGGTTCCTGTGAGGCTGTTATTTCCTCCATTCCTGCAAGACTGTGGCCCTGAGGTGGTCTCACCTCTCCCTGGCTGGAATTCCTTCTTCCCTGGCCCTCATACTTCTGAGCAGGCCTGCTCTGAGCAGTTGCAGAGGTGGACCTCACTTCTCTGGTTCAGGGGTAACAAGTTGCAGGACAAAGTTCTTTGGCCAGAACAGAAAGCCATTCCATTGGGCTCCTCTGTCGCTCTCATTCACATCCTGTTCCCAGCAGCTTCCCCCTTCTCCAAGAGAGGACAGTGATCCTTTTCCGTCTATGGCCTGTGAATTTTGCTGTAGAGACTTTAGGGAAGTGGCCAGAAGGCCCTGAGACCGAATAAATGCAAGGCAGAGAGCTCAGGCTGAACTGCAAAGCTACAGTCCAGGCCCCTGAGCTGTGAAGTGTCCCAGAGCCGTTTGGGATGATCTTTTCCTTCTGGGTTAGTGTGGTCCTTTCCTGGGTCTCAGAATCCACGAGAGACAGGACCATCTTCCATAGCATCCATACCTATCCACCATCCCTTCAGAGGCCAGCATTGGAGGTGCCCCACGTCTGCAGCCGTGTGCCACACAGTAGCCAGGCAGACAGCATGTGTGTGATACCTAAGTTTCCTCCAAAGAAGCAAGCAGACTGGAAGGAGACATTTGATGATTATGCAAAGACCTTGTTCCTAGTCAGAATTTCCACAGACCAGCACCCACTGATGTCATGATACAGTGGGGAAACCATCCCCTCCCCCTTCCTGGATGACCACAGTTACCATCAGTGGGGGACTGAAGAACATGTAGTCTCTCCAGATGGGAGATCCTGAGGAGGGCATACGTCATTTGGGAAGTACTTTGGATGAGAACGCACGACCTCAATTGAGTCATAAGAAATGCCAGAGAAACCCAAATGTTTTGAACTTAAAATAAAAAAAAAGGAGACCGTGTTTTTCAAAAATGTCATGAACAGAAAAGACAAAGGCAGCCCAGATGCTCTAGGCTCGGTGGGGTGAAGACTGCATGGCGCAGCAGGAAGCCGAGGGGAACAAGGGTCTCAGGTCCTGTAGAGGTGATGGTCACCCAGTTCTACAAGTGTGTCAAAAAGCAGAGGATTATATGTATACGTGGTGAATCGTGTAGCAGGTGAACTGGGTCTCCACACTGTTTAAGAGAACACAGAGGAACACGATGCTTTAATGAGGGGCCGCTGCTGGGTGGGCAGGTGAATGGGGGTCTGCCGTGACACTGAGACTAGACTGGAAGATTAAAAAGTACCATTCCCAGGTGATTCCCACAGACCTTCCCCAACTGTGCTGCGGTCAGTAATCAGATGTGCTCACAGGAAAGGGCAGAGAAGGATCTGGGGACCAAAGGGCCATGGTGGGTATGACTCCCTGTCAAATGATTTAGAAGTGTGTGTGTGTGTGTCTGTCTGTCTGTCCATCCACATTTTTTGAGATAGGGTTCTCTCTGGCTTGGAGCCCACAAAGTAGGCTGGGATGTCTGGTCAGGAAACACCAAGGGACTTCCAGCCCATCTCTGCCTCTCTAGTGCTGGGGTTATAAGAACGAGCACCACACCCTGCTTTGCTTGTTTGTTTGTTTGTTTGTTTTTGCATGAGTTCTGGGGATGGAACCGGGCCCTCGTGGCTGCTTACAAGACAAACACTTTATCCTCTGAGCCATTTCCCAGCCACAGCACCATTGTTGCACCAAACAAAATGAGCAGTAATGCCACAGGCTGCCTAATTACTGATCCAGATTCAAATATTCTGGGTGAAACTCTGCTCTGACAGACAGTTGAAATGTGATTCTTTCATTTGGGAAAGACCCACACTCATGGGAAAAATAAAGAGCATTGGTGGGTTCTTGGCCGCTTTCTGCATTGATCCAGTGCCCTGATCTTTGAATGCAGGGAAGTATCCTTGGTACATAATTGTTTTCTGACCTCAAGGATTGCTGATTAATTCAATAAGCTTTCAGGTGATTGTAGTTTGCTTTTCCTGGAACAACTGAGGGATTACTGAGGCAGATCATTGTAAATTCCGTTTTTTAGTCATTAAACCACGCCTCCCTCCTCCTCAACATATTGAGCTATTATTTTTCTCCTGGACACATGGAGAGCTTTCAGCTTTAATGAAGAACTCCTTTCTGGAGCATGGTTTTAGAGCATTAGTTTAGTAGTATACATGATGTCATCCCAACTCCCAACTTTGCGTGCAAGATTATTGTGTGAAAACGAAACCACAAATCTCATCTGAACCCAAATTGCTGGGTTCTTCAGGGGAAGTTTCTTCCGTGACCTGCTCCCTTCCCCCACTTTTAAAGAAACCACAACATTGTCTTGTGAGTAACAGATCCTTGTCTAGGAAGCCAAAATGGTTAGAAGCACGTCTGTCTTTTCTTCTTTTTTTTTTTTCCTGGGGCCAAGGAACCAAGCTCTGTTCTGGGCTGAGTATGGTGAGTAGGTGTCCATAAATACATATATAACGGCCTGTGCCCGGGACATCTTGGTGATGCAGCACTGGGAAAAGAGACAACCAAAAGAAAATTCAGAGCTGGAGATGAGGCTCTGTGGGTAAAGTGCCTGCACAAATTCAGATCTCCATCTCCCATGTAAAAATGTGAAGTGTGGGGGCTGGAGAGATGTCTCAGCAGTTAAGAGTACCAGCTGTTCCTGTATAGAACCTGGGTTTGATTCCCAGCACCCACATGGAGGCTAACAACCATCGGTAATTCCACTTGCAAAAGAGAATCCGACACCCTCCTCTTACCTCTACAGGCATTACATGACATGAGTACACTTACATACATGCAGACAATACACTCATATGCAATAAATAAATAAATAAATAATAAATAAATAAATAAGGAAATAAATAAATAAAATTATGGAGTGTGGCCATACATTTCTGTAATACCTGCACTGGTTCAGTGGAGACAGGAGGAATCATGGCTGGTCCTGGGCAGCCAGGCCAGCTGAGCCAGTGAACTCCAGGTTCAGGGAGAGACAGTGTCTCAAAAATAAACAAATGTAGCTGGGCGTGGTAGTGCACGGCTTTAATCCCAGCACTTGGGAGGCAGAGGCAGGCGGATCTCTGAGTCAAGGCCAGCCTGGTCTACAAAGTGAGTTCCAGGCCAGCTGAGATTAAAGGGAGACTAAAGGGAGACCCTGTCTCAAAAAACAAAAACAAAAACAAAATAAACAAATGAACAAATAGACACCTACATAAATAAATAGATGAATAAATAATAAATAAATAAATGTAAACCTCTGGCCTCCACAAGCACCTGTGCAGGCAAGTACACTTGTGCACACATGCATATATGAAAATTCTAGCTTTAGACCAGGCACCATCCAATGTGTCACTGCCTGCATGCCAGCTGCTTTTAGGAACATGCTCTACACAAACAAACACCGGAATGCTGGCACAGCACACAAACTCCAGAGATTTTACAAATATCATAGATTACTTCTTTAATCAAATGTGAGCCAACTTATCACCCCTGCGATGGTTTTTTAACTAGTTCTGCAGTCTGAGACCATTATGCTTATTAAAGATCTCTCTCTCTCTCTCTCCTGACCCAGAGAAGCATTCTGTGATGTATTGCATGACTAAACTGAGCTCACAGAGTCATTCATATTGCCCTCACCTAGGAATAATGAGAGGAACATAAAGTATTCCCAACCACCCTCTGACTAAACAACTTAAGTGCTTGTAGAAAATTAGCTGGTAGAATTAGCTGAACACTCAAGTAACCTACAGGGCAGAAGGTGAATAAGAAATGGAGGTGCTGAGCAAAGTGCTCATTCGCCCTGGAGAGCTCATTTAGAGGAAGTGACTAATTCAAAGACTCTGCTGCGGGGATATTTATCCTGGAGAGAAATCCATCTGTGCCTTACTGTGCCTGGCCTTTGGTGGTTCTTCCCAGGGACTCTGGGCCACATGAGACCTAAACACAAAGGCCCTGTCAAGGTAGAAAAGAGAAGGCCAGCTTCTGGTGAGCTGGGTGCTTAACCAAGTCCTTGGAGAGCAATTACAGGGAAGCAGATGGACTGGGGCTGAGAGTTACAAGTACTTCTTGTAGTTCATTTAAAACAAGGAAAACAAAAGGAGCTTCTGGGTGAAGAATCCTGCAACAAGAGTTCAGGTGGGGTTTACAGTTGCATTTTAAGGTTTCATATTTACAACCATCCATTGTCTCTGAGACATGCACTATTCTTTTTTAAGGTCTCTTGCAGGCAGTGGTGTTTACTGGCTGCTGGAAGACACCCTGGCTTTTAGGATGTCCCTTATTTGGCCCTGGGATCTGAGTTAGAGAAGCAGATGGGCCCTGTAGAATAAGGCATATATGCCACTGAGGAGGGCTCTGAACACTCAAGTCAACACTCAAGGGCCGCCTCTTCAAAGAGGAAGAAGACATCTAGTCAAAATGCAGAAGCATTGCTCTGTGGCCCCTATAAGTACTCTCAAGCAGTTCTGTGGGCTGGTTTAGAAATCTTCAGGAAATAGGGATCTGTTCCCCTCTTTCTATCAGTCTCTGGAATCAATAGCATGGAAATTTGTACAGCAGAGCTGTCTCTGAGCAATCGAGAGGAACAAATTTGATCTAACACACATTCTGCAAGCTTGGTTCAATGTAGGTCAGTGTTTAAGAGAGCCCAGCTGGCCAGCCTGCACGTCTGCCTGGGAGCTGGCTGGCTGGCTGGCTTCTGCAGAGGCCAAGGAACTCCCCCCTTGGCCTCTGAGCACCAATTAATAAAAAATCCTCTTCTCACAGTGTGGGTGAGGAGAAAGGGGGCTGAAATGCGTCCAGCTTGCTGGGAAACCATTTACCCAATCCCAGCTCTTGCCGAGCTTGCTGCTCCAGGCTGAGCATCCTCTCCAGGGGCAGCCAGTATGGGGAAGGAACACGTACACCAGGAGCACTCATTCTAGGGTTCAAGGCTGTGTGTCAAAGGATTAGACACTGTTCTGGTTTGATGTGTCCTCATAATTTGCTAAGCCTTTTTTGAATGCTAACAAATAAGTCAATGTTCTTTGAAGAACATTTTATATATATACTTAAAATATATCCAAAATATTCAATATATACTTAAATATATATAAGTACATATAATATACACGTAATAATATACATCTTAGTTCTACTGCTTTAACTGAAGACAGAAATGGGTCCTAGGTGGGAGAACTTTCAAGGGTCAAAGTCTCTTTTATCTCTTCAGGTGCTTTGTTGGCTTTAGTAGTTATTGATTTTAGACTAAAAAATTTAAACTCCCTCCCCAGAGTAGCAAACTAGTAATAATGCTGTTAACATTGATATCATCTGTGAATGCCTTTAATGTATTTTTTGTATTCTTAATTCTGCATGTATATGGTATATGTACATGTTCATGTCCATGCACGTGTGAGCTGCTTGAGTACTAGAGGAAGCACCTAATTCAAAGACTGTGTATATCCCCTGCTGTGGGGATATTTATCCTGGAGAGAAATGCATCTGACTGTGCTTGGCCTTTGGTGGTTCTTCTCAGGGACTCTGGGCCACATGAGACCTAAACACAAACCCTCTTTCAAGGTAGAAAAGAGGAAAGGCCAGCTTCTGGTGAGTCGGATGCTCAACCAAGTTCCCAACACCGCATTCAATGGCTCACAACTGCCTGAAACTCCAGCTCCAGAGGATCTAATACTCTCTTCTGGCCTACACACACACACACACAAACAAAAGATCCCAGTGTGGTGGTACACACCTTTAATCCCAGCACTTGGGGGGCAGAAGCAGGTGGATCTCTGTGAGTTCAAGGACAGCCTGGTCTACAATAGTGAGTTCCAGGACAGCTGGGGCTATAGGGAGACCCAAGAAGTACAATCAAACTAAATAAACAAATAAATAAATAAATATTTTTTAAAATAGTTGATTTTGCTTCTGAAGTCAAGCCCGTTATTTTCAGACCATATCTAGGGTATCTGAAACATGCAGATTATTGCATATTATAAATATTAGGTAGGCTTGATCGTCCTTCACATGCTTGCACTTACCATGCCCCATTCTGTGTAGACTGTCATCATTTCTTCCCATCCTCACGTAAGTGACCCTACCTAGATGAATGTTTTTCATTCATACAATTCTTCTTTGTGACTTTCAGTCATGACCCATAGCCATAAATGAACCCAAACTCCTTTGTTATTGCTTTCAAAGGCAACATTGCTAGATTAAGCATGGTTATTCATTTAAAGGGAGATGGGCAGAAAGGTCATGATAAGATTAAGGGAAAGTGGAAATAGAATTAGCATACCAATAAAATGAAAATGAAATCAAGCTACCTGCACAGTGCTGGGTGTACAGCCCTGTGCCTCTGGCCTCTCATCTCAACATGTGACTACCTCCATTAAATTTGGAAATGTGAGGTTAGGACATGGCCAGTGGGTTGAATGCTTGCCAGCATGCCTCAGGCCCTGAGTTCGATCCCCAGCACTGCATAAACTAGGCATGGTGGTATATGCCTGTAATCTCAACACTTGGGAGGTAGGAAGAAGAGGATCAGAAGTTCAAGGTCATCCTTGGCTACATAGCTGTTGATGCCATGCTGGGATATATGAGATCCTGTCTCAAAAATACACATATAAATGTGACAATGCCTTAACTTAGTAGGAACTCGGGCCTGTGCTGCTGCTGCTAACAGTTATTATTGTTGGGGGGGGGTCTTTTTTTTTGAGAGAGGGTCTCCCTTTAGTCCCAGCTGTCCTGGAGCTCTCTCTGTAGACCAGACTGGCCTTGAACTCATAGAGATCTATCTGCCTGTCTCTGCCTCCCAAGTGCTGGGATTAAAGCTAAAAGTTATTTTTAAAAAGCAGGCCCTGAGGTTTTGAAGCTTGAGAAGAGCCACCATTTTGCCTCGGTCAACAGAAACACGGGAAGCTGACGGTATAGGTCTGACTTTGTGATCTTTCTCAGAGAACTGGGCCTGGGGCTTTACTTCCTACAGAAATAATTACTGATGGAATGTCCCGTTTTCTTCTATATCTGTTAGCCATATTTTTTGTCAAAATTGAATTCCTTTCATTTGATGAGATAATCTTATACTATGAAGACAAACATAGCACTCAGAACAGACCACAGTCAAGACTTTTAAACAACATACAGGTCTTTAAAACAAGAGAGAGTTGCCCAGGGATTTAAGGCTTTTGGTGAGGCCTCTGAAGGTAGGTCCCAGTTTTTGAAATTGAAGTTGAGAGGATCCAAAAATCTCCTAAGAGACACCTCTGGACATATCTGGGAGGAATGATCTAGATTAGGTGTGCCCATGAGGGATTATCTGGGGTAGGTTAGTTGAGGTGGGACATCCCACCATAACTATGGGTTGCACCATCCCATAGACTGGGGAACTGGAGTGAATGAAAAAGACCTGAGCTGAGCACCAGGATTTATCTCTCTTCACTTCCTAATGGTAGCAGCAAGTTGAACTGCCCCAAGCTCCTGCCACTAGACCTTCGCGGCAGCAATGACAACCTGTATCGTCAAACTGTGTGCCACAGTAAGCCCTTTCTCCCAGAAGTTGCTTTTGTTAGGGTATTTTATCACAGTAGAAGGAAAAAGAAATTAACAGAAGTCCTCTGACTTTAAAGAGATTTCTTCTGAATCTCCACTGACACAGTGGCATTTGGGATTCACTAGAGGACCATCCAGAAAGACAGTAATGATATATCTCTGTGCAGATGCCCCATAATTTAATCCAGAACTCTGCATTTATGACTTATAATGGAGGCAGTATATTAAGAAATTATTTGGCAGAAAACTTATTTGTCTCTTACAGTTTCCAAAATGCTGTCTCAACAGTTTTATTTATTGTAGTTTTTGAAATTAAATGAGAAAGAACTGGGCAAAGGGAATTTATTATTATTATTATTATTCCATAGAGAAATACAACATGTTTTGATCATTTTGAGTATTTTAGTAAATGGATAATAATAAAATAAAAATAATAAATGGAATGGAAGTGTCCCAATGTTCTTACAATGTACAGTTCTAAATAATCCAAATCCCAAAATGCTGAAATTATAACCCAAAATAATTTGAATGTTGTGATTGCCTAGTTTGCTTCTCTGTTGCTGTGATAAAACACTGAAAGCAACTTGCAGGAGGAAAGTGTTTGTTTGGCTTGCAGGTTATAGTCCTTCCTTGAAGGAAGCTATGGCAGGAACTCAAAGCAAGAGCTTAATGCCGAGACCATGGAAGAACACTGCTTACTGTCTCATTCCCCCTGGCTTGCTCAGTTGCACCTCTTACACAGCCCAGGCCACCCCCCCATAGTGGGCTGGGCTCTCTGACAACAATTAGTAATTAAGGGAAATATCCCTACAGACATGGCCACAGGCCAGTCTCTGATGGTGCAAATTCCTCAGTTGAGGTCCCCCTCCTCGAGTATGTCAAGTTGACAACCAAGATTAGCCAACACAGTGACTAAACTGAATTAGTAGCGTAAGCTTGGTTTTCATATGTCTGTTCCATCATACATGACCACATTTAGTTCAGGAAAATACGGGGCATGGCTTGCAGCTGCTTGTTTTTAGGACTTCAGACCTACAGGATGATGTTTCCCCTGGGAAGGCCATGGATAGAAGGGGACACGCTCGGGAGCCAGATAATCCAGTTCAGTTACCCTGACCTCTGCTGTATGGCTTTGTAGACATCATTTAATCTTTCTGAGTGCTTTCCATTTTTCTTTTTAAAACATTTTTGGGCAGGGGGCATGGAAAAGGGAATGTTGTCACGCGCAGCAGCCTCGCCGGCAAGAACTTCACGCAGACAACAGGATTCTTCTGCAGCAAACTTTATTGTGCACACAGCTCTTTTGTGAGAAGGACCCCGAAATGGGGCAGAAGCACTGCTTATATAGCAGTCCAGAGGGTTCGTGTATGCTCTGGATAGGTGCACTGTCCCGATGCCTCATTTGCATGTTAAAGGCGGGAGCTTAGGGACTAGTAGTCATGCACAGTTTCTCCAATGCAAAGGCAACGGCGGGAAATGGCTTGTAGTGACTCAGGAAGTCGGCGCCATTTTTAAGGTGTGGTCGCGAGCGACACAGCACACTCGTGCAGGCTACCAACAGAATGTGTCTAAATTGGACTGAGAAATGATGTATGAAACACACAAAACACCAATAAAAATATTTTATTAAAAAGTATAAAAAGTATTTTTGCCAGGCGTGGTGGCACACACCTTTAATCCTAGCACTCAGGAGGCAGAGGCAGGTGTATCTTTGTGAGTTCAAGGCCAGCCTGGTCTACAGAGCGAGTTCCAGGACAGTTGGGGCTACAGGGAAACCCTGTCTCAAAAAGACAAAACAAAATTTTTTGTGAGCATCATACATGAGTATAGTCTTCATACCATTTCTATTCCTCCCAGTCTCTCTCCAATTCTTCCTATATCCCCCATTCCCTCTTAATTTCTTGTCCCTTTCCTTGATTATTATTGTTACATATACATACATGCATTTATATGTGCACACATATGTATGTATGTATGTATGTAGTCCATTTAGTGGTGCTCATGTGTATCGGTGTTGGAGCTAGAGAACCTGTCAGGAAGCTAGTCCCTGGAGAAAACTGATTCTGCTTACCTCAGCGTCCACTGATTTCCTGCAGCTCTTCATCTTGAGGTGGAACTCTGTGAGATTTCCCCATCCAACAAAAGCATGGCAACTGCTTTTGTGAGTATATGCAGATCTTGTTAGGCTGCCACACTGTGGATATTTCACTGATGCTTCTTCCCCATCTTGTCTAGAGTGCATTAAATCGCAGCAGGTGTCTGTTTCTCTGCTTCTCACATTCTTTCCACCCCTTCTTCCGTGATGTTCCTTGAGCCTTAGGTGTAGAGGTTGTACTGTATGTAGCTGTGTCCCTTAGGGCTGGGCACCTCACAGATATTTATTCTCTGCATTTGACCAGTTGTGGAACTTTGTAGTAGTCTCCATCTGTTGCAAAAAGAAGCTTCTCTTTGAGTGGTGATGGGTATTCTTGTCAGGCTAGTTCAGAGCTCTTTATCAGTTCAGCTCAGCTTAGTCCCAAAGCTCAGGAAGATGGCGAGCCAGTGGGTGGGTTCTGACTAACTAGGCAGAGTAACTGGAGCCTGTGAGCAGCCTGATCAGCAGCTTGATCGAGTCTGGCCTAGGCATGGGTCCTGAGATTTGCTTTCTGTTTCTTACAGGCAGGTGCTAATAGTTCTTTCCCCTGGCCCAGGGTCTCTGTCAAGAAAAATGTAGGAAAATTCATGTGGGTAGCAGTTGACAAGAAACAAAAAGAGGACGGAAGAACACCCAGACAGTGATAGGGGGGTGCCAGAGGTCCTGTTTCACCCTCTCCCCCCCAAATCGAGAACCAGACTCCCTATTCACCAGGCGAGGCCAACCTTCACAGGACTACAAGGAAAAAAATATTTACAAAGACCAAGTTCTAAAGAAATGTCAGCAAAAGCGAATTGAGGGAAGGAGGCAGTTTATCAGTTCTTTTCCTTGATTTCATTTTCCAACCCCCAAGTGTGCACACAGTGTAGGTATGTGTATGTGTACATGTGTAGTGAGTGTATGTGTATGCATGTGGGATGTGTGTGTACCTGTACCTAGAACCCAGAGGTTGATGTTAGGTGTCTTCTGCTCTTGCACTCTACCTTATCTTTTGAGGCAGGGGCTCTCCCTGCACCTTGAGCGCTAGACTAACTGGCCAGTGAACTCAGGGAAATCTGCCTGGCTTTGCCCACCCATTCCCCAGTGCTCCACCCCACTCCATTCCCCATACTAAGGTTTCAGACTGGTGTGACCCCAGTCAGCTATTACATGGATGCTGAGGCTCCAAACTCAGGTCCTCATGCTTGTATGGCAGGCACTTTACTGACAGAATCATCTCCCATCGCCCCACTTACTTTATACCCACACGTACGGGTTTTATAGTATACTGGCTGGTCTCTCTGTAAAACAGTCCACATGATCCATGGACAGCATTTTCAGAAGTCTGTATGATTTGTTGCAAACCAGAAAACACCCTTCAGAGTATGTGCAGTCCAGGCAGGTGCACAATGGTTTACCTCCTGATGTTTGCTCTAAATGTATTTAGCTCTGATTCGGGAACAGGTAATATTCAATAAAAGATAGTCATCTTAGTGAATAGGAAAATGCAGATCATAGTTTTTAATTACAATTTTTATTGTCAGCTGTGTTTTGTTAAAGCCCTGGGCAGTTCATCCCTCATTTGAAAGTATCTAGAGCTGTATTTCACAGTCCAGTAGGAGAAAACTATCAGCCAAATTTATTTGTAATTTGTGGAATAATAACCTGTATTGAAGTAAATTTGCAACAGGAAATGGGTCCGAGGCTCTGTCTGAATATCAAATGAGTCTCCCAAGAAGAAGGACTCACTGAAGCCTACATGCATGTACAATTTAATTGCAGAGAGCATCCACAGGGCCCGCTGTCTTGTGACACTTCTGCATATTATATTGCACAGGGTAATTGAACTCACAAACCATGTGTACAGTCTTCAAAGAAATAATAGTGAAAAAGTTGACATCATCAAAGAACTCTCTCATAGTCCAAATAACTGATACCACTCTGCCGTTTCCTCCCCTGCTTCCCTCATCTAAACAGGTCTGAAATTGAGAACAAGGTGTTAAGAGTTGACCTGGATGACCTGAAAGGTTTAGAATTCTTTAAATAATGATATCCTACATGTGACCGTCCCTGTGAAGTCCTGAAAGCCGTTTGAACCCCAGTTCTGTTCGTTCTGTTTGGAGCCACTCTCTCTCTCTCTCTGAGTTTCTTTTCTGTAACAGTGGCTCTGTGTGGCATCTGAATCCTAGCCATGTGCCAGGCACTGAGCAAGGCTGGGGGTGTTGTTTCTACCTCAGCTCAGCGTGGGAGGAAAAGAAGCAAAAAGGAAATAATGGAGACTAAAAGAAGTCCCGGGACCAAACGCTGGCAGACACAGGAAAAGAGGAGTTCACTCCAAGGGGCAGGGGGAGAAAGAGGGCACCCAGAGCCCAAAGAGGTCATTGGAATGGAAGTCGCATCACTCAAACTGTATAAATAAATTACATAATGGTTAATTGTAGGGATGGAAGCTTCAATATTGATCAGAAACATCGATTTTGTCATTCGTGTTTTGGTTCAGTATTCAGATCTTTTCAGAAGTGCAGGAAATTGTATAAGAACTTTACCTTGTTGTAACATTTTAGTGAGCTAGGTATGGTGGCACACACCTTTAATCCTAGCACTCAGGAGGCAGAGGCAGGCAGATCTTTGTGAGTTCAAGGCCAGCCTGGTCTACAGAGTGAGTTCCAGGACAGCTGGGGCCACAGGGAGACCCTGTCTCAAACAGACCAAAAAAAAAAAATTTTTTTTAGTGAAAAATCTAAATGATTGTTTTCAGCCATATAGACTTTGAAACCAGAAAGTACAAGGTCCCAGTGGAAAGGGTCTCGTTCTGTTTGTTCCCCCCATCCCCCCGACAACCCATGCCATACATACCAGGCTGCTGACATGGCCAGAAGAAGACCCCTTGGCACTGTATACTCAATATGTCCAGGACTGAGCTCACAGTCTCCTGTCTCATTCTAAGTGGCCTTTTGCCTCTGTCCCCGATGGCCATTATCAGCATGTACCTGGTCCTCTGCACACTCACCCCAACCCCCTCTCTAGCCTTCCTCTTTCCTCTTTGCTTCCTCCACCTCACGGTCTTCCCAGAACACTTTCAGAGTGTTCCAAAGCTGCTGTCAGCTCAGGTCACTGTCACACATTATGGCTCCTGTTATGTGGGGCAAAATCAGTGGCAGATACACCTCCACCCTGCCTAGCTCTGCTGCAGCACACGGCCCCCAGAGCTTGAATGGGAGATGCATGTCCCTGCACATCCCGCTAAGGCCAGGATGCACCAGCCTGCTGTCCCCAGGTCTCTGTGCCTTTCAGGTGGTGACCATCCCCAGCTGGAATGCCCTCATTCTCCACCCTTCACCTAGTTCTTCAATGCAACGGGGTCTTCTCCATCAGCTTTCCCAGTCCTCCCGGGCACCAGCTCCTGAGCTAGCTGCAGGCTTGGAAGCATTTCCCAGAGCAGAGTTTTGGGTGTATCCCACACAGCTGCGGCCACTCCGAGTCCATCCTCCCCAGATGGGGAGCTCTTGCAGCGTCTTATCTGCAATGTACAGTACAATAAATACTGGCAAAATGAGAGAAATATTTAGGTATTGCTAGTAACAGCAAAGCAAATGGGAGCCAGCAACTTCAACTCCTGGCACGGTTAAAATGCATTTCATTTTCTGGTATCAGGAGGAAGAGAATGCCTTGTTAGGGCAGCTAATCTAATAAGCCGAGGAAAGGAATGTTCTCATGAAATTATGCATCCACCTTCTGTTTCCATTTGCTGACAGGGAGGCCATCTCATTGGATTTTCTCTTTGGGGAAAACTACAAGATCATTGCTGTCATATTTCCAACACAGTCATTGTCCATCTGCCCCTCTTCATTTTTCTCCTGGGGCCTTTGACTTCCAGCCACTTTGAAATTAGATCTTAGAATGCCGCTATCTAGCACCTGCTTAGTTTCATCAAGAGATCTGGACAGGGAGGTAGGATACAAGTCACTCATGGGGTGAGATAGTCCTAGGTAGGAAAGGACAGAGCTGCTGTTTTCTCTGCAGATCGACTCCTGCATTAGTTAATTTATGTAGTCCTAGATCCACTCAGCACACATTTACACAGTACTTAGCACAGCACCTGGAGCATGTGCTGGGCACATAACTCCTGACCAGCTTGGAGGGTCTAGTAGCTCAACAAGACACTTAGGAATACAAGCTAAGGGGCTGGAGAGATGGCTCAGTGGTTAAGAGCTCTTACTACTATTGTGGAGGAACCGGGCTGGGTTCCCAGCATCCCACATGGTGGCTAACAACCACCTATGAGTCCAGTTCAAGAGATATAATGCCCTCTTCTGGCCTTTGTGGGCATTGCTGGCACAGGTGGACTTACATACATGCTGGCAGAACATCCATATGCATAAAACTGGAAAAGAACACAAGCTAAAATTCAACCACTGGGACACTGCACAGAGGTGACTTCAGCCAGGTCACCTGGCCTCCTGTATCTCAGGTTTCTCCCTTTAAAATGGGGTTAAGATTAGTGTCGAGAGCCAGGCATAGTAGCATATGCCTGTAATCTAAATATAAGAGACTCGATCGGGTTCTGGAACTCAAGGCCATTCCAGTCCTGTCTCAAGAGATAGAAAAACAACAACTAATGAACAAAATATTATAGTATTTAAACCGTACATCTAGGTACTAGAAGGGTTAGATGAGATGTCACTGCATGACTCAAAGTGTTCAGCAAAACCCCAACTAGCTTGGGAAGGAGAAGGCCATTCAGGCCATGATTATCGTGGTGCTAGAGCTGGGTGAAACATTGAGAGCACAGTGGGGTCTGTGTGGCTGTTAACAATCTGTGTTTGTATTTTAGGCATACCTTTCTGAAACACTCACAGTTAAGTGCATCAAAGATTGGACCTACAGCGATGGCCTGGCAGGCTTAAATGAAGCACGTTCTTGAATGTATCAGAATCCATGTAAAACAGGGAGGTGAGCCTCCATTTTGAACTTGGCTGGGAGTGCTAAGGTACTCTGACATTGTGCAGTTTATTTTTGTAGTATTCCTACCTCTCTTGCTTGAGGTGCTTACCAAGATGCTGGCTGCAAACTCGCCTGGAACCAGCTTAAACCAGAGGGGCTCACTGAAGAGGGGCAGTGCTGCACGCCTGGGCCTCCTTTCCCTTCCTGGTCATGATGTCTACCTGCAGCATCCTCCCCAGGCACGGCCATGGTGAAGGCAGCTTTTCAGCCATATCCTGAGCTTTTTCCTGAAATCTCAGCACAGGGCCCTCTGACTGGGAAGTCTGTGATTGGCTCATCCTGGGTCACATGTTTCTCTCTGGCCCCTGGAGGTGGAGTGGAGCAGAGTGGCTCCCAGGAGAGCCAGTGGTATGAAGAGCTTTGTATGAAGCTGGTGTGGGAGTTGAAGGACATCAGCACCTTCACTAGGACAAAATCTGAAACCACCCTGGACTCTACTGCCAGACAGATGAACTCAGATTCTATTGAGGGCCCTTTCCTGTCCTGTACAAACTGGCTTCCAGGTTCTTGACCCTTTAGGTAGCCTGCTACAACCACCCTCTGCCTGGGAGTCCCTTGTACTCCACCCACTGTGGCGCACTGCACCCTCTTCCTGCCCCTCTTAGGACCCAGTGGTAGGGAGGCTCCTCCGCAGTATCCTCCCAGATGCTGAACCTACTGCACTTGTTTTACCCAGGAAGACGCCTAGCCTACTATGAGATCACCCCCACCTCCCAGCCACCAGCCCCGATTATGTTTCCTGTTAGCCTACTAGGATACAGCATTCTCAAGACCAGGGCTTGGTTTAATTACCTTTGTATCCCAGAAGCTAGATCTAGCACAGAGTAGGTACATAGGAAATCACTCCCGTGTTTTGCTGAACAGGATGAAACTGCATATAGTTTAAGAAGCTGCAAAATTATTTAAAACTTACCTAACCCATGCTCTGACCTCAGTGAGGATCTCATGAGAGACATGGGTTTAGTTAGGACACGCAAGGGTTTTTCCTGATTCAATTTTATCTTAAGGATTCAGTATTTCTATGTGTCGAAAAATCATTTTTTCTTTACTCATACCTTCACTGATTTTAACAGTTGATTATTGTTCTAATCTCTTTTGTGTCATTTCAGTGTTGAGGGCTGGTTCTCACTTTTGGGGTGAAACAGTAGGAACAGGTCTATGGATCCAAAATTCTTTCTCCTACAGGTGGCTTAGCCATGGATCCTGTCTGTGGAGCAGAGTGGCATCTGGGTATGGTTTTCCCAACTTGGAATTCGATGCGTGTGTGCACAGGTGTGTGCGCGCGCACACAGCTGGGGACATAGTGTGTGCTCAGACGTGACCATGGGAGGAATGCAATAGGAGAGGTGAGGGGGGCACCACAGGTGCCATGTGGACAACTCTTCTAAACATGTGTTGCAAACTGTCCTCTGCCCGGGTCACCTCCAAATTATCCGTGGACAGCCTGAACAGAGGATGTGCTTTGGGAGCCTCATCAGGTTGTCTATAATGAGGAGGAGGCCAGATCCTCGCTCACCACCAGGATGCTCACAGCAGCAGAACCACTCGACGCCGTCCTCATCTTGGTATGTCTTTCTGTTTCCACAGGGGTCTCATTGCCAGCAGCTTCACGGAGACCCATTATCTTCAAGATGGTACTGATGTCTCCTTCACAAGAAATCACACGGTAACTCCTGCATGTTCCTGTCAGTAGAGTGCTGTGCTGTGAAATCTGGGCTTACACTTTGTCACTATTTTCCTCTGTGCAAATCATATCCTCCGACTCTTATTGTGGGGCCCAAGGAGCCTGCTCTGGTGTAGTGACTCATATCTGAAATTCCAGCTTCTAGAGGCTGAGGCAGGAGACACAGTGAGGTTAGAGGCCAGCCTGGGCTACAGGGAAAGTTGTAGGATATCCTGGGCTACAGAGTGGGACCTTTTCTCAAAACAAACAAACAAAAAACTTTTTATGAAGATTTTTAGCTCTGTATGGTAGCACACATTTTAATGTTGGCACTTTGGGAATCAGAGGCAGGTAGATTTCTGTGAGTTCAAGGCCAACCTGGTCTACATAGTGAGACCCTGTCTCCAAAGTTAGAACTAGTTTGAGAAGCAGTACTGACAGGACCGAATTTTGCAGTGTTAAACTGCAATATTTAAAGAAATATATAGGAAGAGATTCTGATGAACCTACCTTGAGCATGAGCACTATGCCAGCAGGACTCCATATCAAAAGTCCTACAACAGTAGGACATTTGTCACTTCCTAGTCAGCTTTTCTGAGAGTTGGGGTTTTTAAATATTTATTTATTGGAGCTGGAGAGATAGCTCAGCAGTTAAGTGCACTGGCTGCTCTTCCAGAGAACCCAGCTTTGATTTCCGGCACCCACATGGCAGCTAACAACTGTCCATAACTCCAGTTCCAGGGGATCTGAGGCCCTCTTCTGTCCTCCACAGGCATTGCACAACACAGATGCACTTATACACATGCAAGCAATGCACTCATACACACAAAATAAAAATAAATAAAAATATATTTCTTAGAGAGAGAGAGAGAGAGAGAATATGATGCCAGGTCTAGAGGTAAGGACTAGAGAACTGGGTGCCTGCAATTGGAATCTCACAAAATTTGGCTCCCCAGGAAAGCTACTTCCTGTAGAGAAGAGAACAGAGCTCTCCCAGCCCCCAGAAAGGCAAGGAAGAATTGTCTGCCAGGTATCCTGAATTGAAAAAAAGATTCCACAGAAAATTTGGAAACCCATCCACACTCACGTGTGCACTGAGAATGGCCTGGCTCATGTCCAGCTTCTGAATGCCATCATAAGATTGGAATTCCCAGTCAGATCGACCTCAAAGTTAGTCCCAATCACGGGAGCCTGCGTGGGCCTGGGTTTCAGCTAAATTGTTCCACAGGGAGGTTTTTACAGCCTAGGTATGTGAGATGCCCATACAAAGAAAAAAACAATAAAAATATTAAAGATGATCCCTAAGTCAAAATTACACTCCAAAACAGTGAGTAGAGAAAGAGAAAATTTGTCCTTCCAAGAACAAAGATAATAGGAAAAGCAGAGGGAGAACATTCAAGAACAGAATTGGCAATGGAATTTCCACAATGAAAACACTTTTTATTTTATTTTATTTGAAAACACATTTTAAAATGCAGGACAGAGTCAGTGATGAAACTGATGTGAAGATAATGTCCTCAGGTTGAAGAAAGACATGAATCTTGCAGAAAACCCACCAAGTCCCAAGAGGAAGAGTAGAATTCTCCAGGGTGGTTTACAGAGACCCTGAAGAATGTCAGGGGGTGGGGATCTTAAAACCACTGGAGACAAAAGAGAGAGTACCAGATGATGACAGTTGAACCAGCTATGGACTTCTCCTTAGCAGTGTTGGAGTTTAAACTGTAGGGGCCAAGGGGAATGATTGTCACTCCCAGTGGTATGCCAACATCGACATGCTCAGAGGACAATGAGACTTACTACTCTCAGATCCTAACAAGGAGCATCTACTGAGGAACATCTAGCAAAGTAGATTTTAGTAAGAAGGAGGCTGAACTGAACTCCAAGGGTGGGGTGTCAGCAACAACAGTGTCGTAGTTTGTCTTTCCATTGCTGTGACAAAACACTCTGACACCAACTTGGGGAGGAAAGGGTTTATTCAGCTTACATCTCCTGGGTCACATTTCATCACTTAGGGAGCCCAAGACAGGAACTCAGGGCAGGAACCTGGAGGCCATGGAGGACTGCTGTTCACTGGCTTGCTCTCTACTGGCTTGCTCTCTGGCTCATGCCCAGCCTGCCTTCTTATACTGTCACTGCTCAACAATCAAGACAATACACCACAGATGTGGCCACAGGCCAATCCAATGGAGCCAATTCCCCAACCGAGGCTCCCTCAACCCAGGTGTGTCAAGTTGACACCAAAGCTATCCAGCACAATTGACCCCTTGTCAACTTGACACACAAACACATCACTATTAAACCACCTTTCCAGTTCTTATCCCCAAAGTATGATGTTAACACTAATCACAACCTAAGACAGTACATCCTTAAAAGCCCCACAGTCCTTAAAATGTCCAAACACTTAAAAGTCCAGTCTATTAAAAGTCTCTTAACTGTGGGCTGCTGTAAAATCCAAAACAAGTACTGTCTTATTTCAAAGGGAAGAATCAGGCACTCTCAAACAAAACCTAAGTCCAGCAANAAGGAGCATCTACTGAGGAACATCTAGCAAAGTAGATTTTAGTAAGAAGGAGGCTGAACTGAACTCCAAGGGTGGGGTGTCAGCAACAACAGCAAGCAAAATAATTGCATTGTGTAAATCTATTTATAAGAAAAATGGAAAAAAAAGAAAAAGAAAGAAAAATGACTATGCTTGGATGTTTTAAGATAAGACAGAGAAATGGGCTTGGA
This sequence comes from Rhizomys pruinosus, assembly GCA_009823505.1. NCBI lineage: Eukaryota > Metazoa > Chordata > Mammalia > Rodentia > Spalacidae > Rhizomys > Rhizomys pruinosus. The sequence continues at coordinate 429,572 of VZQC01000088.1, read as the reverse complement.
AGAGTTTGAGAAAATGCATTGTACTAAAAATAATGGCCATGCTAAGTTTAATATGTAGCATCTTGCCATTGTTAGTATAAGCATTTAAAGAACAGAAAAACAGACTGTATTAATCCCAAATAATAGAATATGGACAGAAATTGTGTTTCAGCCCAATACAAGGTAGGAAAAAAAGGAAAAGAATTTAAACAAGAAACAAGTAAAGATAACAAAATAAAATAATAAAATTAAAATACCATGGAAAGCTCAGTGTCTGTAAACAGGTAAAATAGATTCTTAAGAATCAGGCAGATCACGAGATCTAGCCTGCTAGATCTATTTACCTGTTACGACATGAGTTTCATGGTTTTATTTTTTATTATTTGTTCTTTACTTTTTTAATTTTTTTTTTTAAAATGAAGATCCAAATCTGAGCACATACAATTTCAGCCATCTCATATTTGACAAGGGGGCCAAGAAACCACAATGGAGAAAAAGACCAGCATCTTCCGAAGTGGTGTTGGCAAAACTGGATCACCACTTGTAGAAGAATAAATAATAAACCCCTACCTCTCACCCTGTACAAAAGTCAAATCCAGATGGATTAAAGACCTCAACGTGAAACCCCAAACTCTGAAGGTGATAGAAGAAAAAAGTTGGGAGCAGCAGAATAGACAAGACATAGGCATAGAAAAGACTTCCTAAATCAACAGCAGCTGCACAAGAATTAAGGTCGACAATTGACAAATGGGACCTCATCAAACTCAAAAACTCTCGCTTACATCAAAAGAAACAATCAAGGAAGTGAAGAGAAATCCCACAGGTGGGAGGAAACCTTCACTGCAGATACATCTGACAAAGCATTGATTTCCAGAAATATATAAACTTCAAAAAACAGAAGAAAAAAGAAAACAAATGACCCGCTCAATAGATGGAGCAAAGAACTGACAGAGACTTCACAAGTGAGGAATTAGAGATGTCTGGAAACACCTCAAGAACTGCTCAAAATCACTAATCATTAAGGAAATGCAAATGAAAAACCACCTTAAGTTCATCTTACTCCATAAGACTGGCTAGGATCAAGAAAACAAATGATACCAGTGCTGGAGAGGTTGTGGGGAAAGGGGAACACTCATCCACTGCTGGTGGGGTGTAAACTGTACAGACATATGGAAAGCAGTGTGGAGACCCTTGGAGACTTGGAATGAAACTTGCCACCCGACCCAGCCATACCCACTCTGGCATGTACCCTCAAGACTTACGCCACCAAAGGTACATGCACGGCCATGTTTATTGCAGCTCTCTTCACAATAACAGAGCGTGGAACCACCTAAATGCCCCTCAACTGACGAGTGGATAGAGAAAAGTGGTAATCTACACAATGGAGTTCTGTGCAGCAGTAAGAAAGACGACATCACGAGCTTTGCAGGAAATGGCTGGAGCTAGAAGACCTCATCTGAGTGAAGTAACACAGTCCCAGAAAAACAACGACGATGGTATCCCTCATCTGTGGATGCTAGTGCACTTACCCAGATGTAAGTATTTCTTGTGTGGGCCCCCTGAGCTTTTGTCACAAGCCGTTGGGCATAATGCTTTTGGAACAACAACAAACAACAACAACACAGAAAGACTGCATCAAAGACTGACTGAAACAGTGAACCTTCTGCTCAAAACCGTCCACTTCCCCATGGATATTGAGAAGACTAAGAGATGGAAGCATGTTTGGCAGAATGCATGAGCTCTGGCGGGGTGGGGGAATAGCGGGAACACGGGTCTAGATTTGTTAAAAATAATAAATAAATAATTTATGTGAAAAAAAAAACAAAAAACCAAAAAAACAAAACAAACAAATAAAAGAATCAGGCTAGAGGATAGCCTAGCGGTTAAGGTGCCGACCGCTCTTACAGAGGACCCAGGTTCGATCCCCAGCACCCACATAGCGGCTGAAAACCGTCTGTAACTCCAATTCCAGGAGAACTCCGTTCCAGGGGATCTGACACTCTTCTGACCTCCACGGCATTGCACGACATGGGTGCACAAACCTGCATGCAGACAGTACATTCATACACATAGAAAAAAAAAAAAAAGAATTAGGCCGGGCGTGGTGGCTCACGCCTTTAATCCTAGCACTTGGAGGCAGAGGCAGGCAGATCTCTGTGAGTTCAAGGCCAGCCTGGTCTACAGAATGAGTTCCAGGACAGCTGGGGCTACAGGGAGACCCTGTCTCAAAAAGACAAAAAAAAAAAAAAAAGAATTATATTCCTGCCGGGTGTGGTGGCACACGCCTTTAATCCTAGCACTCGGGAGGCAGAGGCAGGTGGATCTCTTTGAGTTAAAGGCCAGCCTGGTCTACAGAGTGAGTTCCAGGCCAGTGGGTTACAGGGAGACCCTGTCCCAAAAAGACCAAAAAAAATTATATTCCTGGGCTAGAGAGATGGCTTAGCTATTAAGAGCACTGACTGCTCTTGCAGAGGATGTGGGTTCGATTCCCAGCACCCACATGGCAGCTAAGGACCATCTTTGACTCCAGTTCCAGGGGAATCCAATGCCCTCTTCTGACCTCCACGGCATTGCATGACACGGGTGCACAGACCTACATGCAGACAGTACATTCATACACATAAAAAATGATAAATAAAAAAATTAAAAGAATTATATTCCTAAAAAAAGAATTATCCCTGTGTGTTGTGTGTGTGTGTGTGTGTGTGTGTGTGAATGGAAAGGATTAAAGCAAAGAAAATGTAGATAAAACTTAATCCTACCCCCCCAAAAAAACAACACTTAATCCTCCAAAAACATCTGCTGTGGTCCCATTAGACTTCAGGCAAGACAGTGGGGCAGAGAGAGGGCAGGAGGGAGGAAGAAGGATGGTAATACTAGTGAGCAGGGGTCCTTATGTCATGATAAAACAGCAGTTCAGAAGGATGGTGAGGGCCTGCAAGATGGCTTGGTAAATAAAGGTACCCTCTGCCAAGTCTGAAAACTGAGTTCCATCCGTAGGGACCATGTGGTGAAAGGAGAGAAAGAACTCCATACACATGACATGAGTGTGCACACAGGTACATGCAAATAAATAAATAAACAAACAAACAAACAAAACAAAAGGCCATTGAAAAAATGTGCAACTGCTCATTCCCAGCAGGGTAATCTCAAGATATGTAAAGAAATTTTGGAACACTGGTTATGTGGTGCATGCCTTTAATTCTAGTACTTGGGAGGCAGAGGCATGTAGATCTCTGTAAGACAGAGGCCAACCTGGTCTCCATAATGAATTCCAGGCCAACTGGAGCTACAGAGAGACCCTCTCTTTAAAAAATAAAAAGAAATTATTGAAAAAACTTATGACTTTTAAATCTACAGATTTATCTACAATTAATGCTTTCCTCTAATTCCCAAATACAAGAGTCCTCAAATCTAAAAATATTCTTTAAAAGCTAAATGTTATGGGTCTAAGCTTGGTTTTGCTTTTCAGGTTAATACTCTTTTGAAAACCTCCAAAATTAACATAACACATAAACATCACAATTTCTCCTTAAGAGAAAATTCTCTAGATATGAGTTGATACAACTTCATCCATGCCAGGCCCTGAGAGTGTCCCAGCTCATCTGCAGCCCCAAGGGGTGTAATATGCCTGGTGTGGAAGTGTAGATTTGGAAAATGAGCATAAATTAATGAAAAGGAACACAAAATGTATGAAGAGAGAGGAGCAGTTAACCCCAAATCTGGCCATTTACATATAGGAAAATAAAGAAAACATTAGCAAAATGAACCAAAGTAACTATTCCCAATCATATAATATCAGGAATTCACAGAGGGTTTGCTTATTGCTGTATAAATACTTCTTTACCACAGCAGTGTTATCAACAATATTAACCACTGTTTTGAAAGTACAAATTCTTAACATTGGTTAAAGTAAAAGAATAATTTAAGTATTCTATTCAGAAATCAAATCAAGAATGTCTTTTAGCCGGGCATGGTGTCACGTGGCTGTACTTCCAGCACTTAAAAGGTAGAAACAGGAGAGTCAAGAGTTCAAGGCCAGCCTTGGATATGTAGAATTTCCATCCAGCCTGGGCTACATGAAACCTGGTCTCAAAACAGCCCAAATAAAACTACAGAGTGTTTTAAAAATCTACCTATAAAAATAACATCAGACCCTAGTTATTTTGTCAGGTGGGTTCTGCTCTCCCTATAAGGGATAAAAAGGTCTTAAGAATGTGAAATAACCCAAAAGGAGGAGGAGAAGGAGGAGGAGGAGGAGGAGGAGGAGGAGGAGGAGGAGAGGAGGAGGAGAGGAGGAGGAGGAATGCACAGTGTTCTATAGACAACTATATTTTAAAAATTCCAGGGAGGCAGAAGCAGGCAGGTCTCTGTGACATTGAGGCCAGCCTGGTCTGCATAGTGAGTTCCAGGCCAGCTGGGGCTACAGGGAAACCCTGTCTCAAAAAGATTAAAAAAAATTTCCTTTTGAGGAATGCAAAGACAGCTAAATATTTGTGTATCTGATAACACAGTAGCTTCAGATTAATGGTATTATGTGTTGTAACTGATTCTTTTTCTCCTTTGGTAATCTCTACTTTTTCTTGTGGGGAGTGTAACAACTCTTACGGGTAGGAATATTTGTATCTCTCTCTGCCTCCCAGAGCCTCCCATGGCCTCTTGTGTATGCATACTGGTTTTCAGGAAATGCCTCACTGACCAGTAAGTACTATGTCTCCATCCACAAGGCATTCTTCATCTACCCATTCATTTTCTTGGGGTCTGTATTAGTTATTTTTCTGTTGCTGTGATAAAGCATGACCAAGGAAAGGTATAGATAGAAGAGCTTATTTGGTTTATGTTTCCAGAGAGATTAAGAGTCCATCATGCCAGGGTTGGGGGCGGGGGCATGGCCGCAGAAGGAGACAGGAGCAGAAAGCTGAGAGCTTACATCATCAAGCAGGCACAGGAAGCTGAGAAAGACAAACTGGAAGTGGGCGAGGCTATTCACTCTCCAAGCCCACCCCCAGTGACGTGATTCCTCCAGGAAGGCCTCACCTCCTAAAGGTTCATGCCCTCCCCAACCAGCGCCACCAACTGGCCCAAGTGTTCAGGTACTTGGAGCCCATGGAGGACATCCTCATTTAAACCATCACAGGGTCAAATGAGGTCAAATAAAATACATTCCTCAGCCCATAGTCACTACTGGTTACTACATTATTTTAACCAGTAGAATTAGACTAAAATTATGCTAGCAGCTTTTGTTCTTTCTCAGTTCAGTAGGGAAGAAATATTTGATCTATTTTCCCAAATGGGTGAAGAATAGTAAGATGGTGTAGACCCCTCAATACTAAGGACTTATGGCTTTGATTATTGAACGCTTGGGATTCACAAAAGAAAGACGGTCATACAGCAGAATGCCCTGTCGAGTTCTGTGCTCTGCAAAGGGACTCTGGAGGCAAAGTGAGGGAAAGATTTGGAGGTATCCTGGTAGGGGGAGACAAGATCAGCTGGGGATGGAATGTGGGCCTCCCTACCTTTAGGAGTGGTTATTGGTTGGAAGGGAGAGACAGTGAGGCCTAGTTTGTCTGTTTGTTGAATCTGCAGTGAGTAGTCAGTAAAAGATGTTAGTGGACAGTTTGTACCTGCACTTGGATAGTGGGAGAAGGCCAAAAGGTAGGACCTGGAGGTCACCCTTGTATATAAGCAACAGTACCCAGAGTTTGAACTCAGCTAGTTCACACTGTCCGCTGTCAGGCAGTCTCTATGTCTGTCTGCCTATCATATTTAATAAATGTTTTAGGTTTAGCCCCAATGCTATCTCTGCCATGTAAACTGTTATTCCAAAAAGAAAAGCAAAATGAGAGCTTAGAAATGTTGTTCCTCCAAATGCCCATTGTCTGTGTTGGTACAGATACTTTTCTTTTTTTTTCTTTTTTTTAATTTTATTTATTTCTCTATGTGTATCAATGTACTGTCTGCATGCAGGTCTGTGCACCCATGTCGTGCAATGCCGCGGAGGTCAGAAGAGGGTGTTGGATTCCCCTGGAACTGGAGTTCTCCTGGAATTGGAGTTTCATCCGGTTCTTGGCTGCCATGTGGGTGCTGGGGATCGAACCCGGGTCCTCTGCAAGAGCGATCAGCGCTCCCAACTGCTAGGCCATCTCTCCAGCCCAGACCTAGAATATGTAGGATGTGTGTCCAAAATTACTTTAATCATTTTGTTTTCCTGTGTTATCCAACCCAACAATGATAACTTTGTGCTCCTGGGAAAACTACCATCCTTTACTAGTTTTCAATGAATGAATTTGTACATACATCCCCTAGAATAGGAAGTAATGTGAAGGAGATGATGATTAACAATACGTGCTGCCTAGTGTGGGCTATTGGTGCCCGATAATCTCTCTGCTCTTTATGGAGCACTCACTATGCTAACACAGAGTGTGTAATCATTGTGGACAGTACAAACAGTTGGAATAACAGTTTACATGGTAGAGATAGCTTTGGGACTAAGCCCGAAACCTACATTAAATATGATAGACATATAGGCTGCCTGACAGATGACAGTGTGTCACTGTGACAGAAAAAGGATTTCTGCAACTAGAGATGAACTCTAGGAAATCTTACCATGTTTGTGTTAGAATGGCCTGGACACAGTATCTTGCACTGGGCCATCGTTAAACCCCAGCTGCATCCTGTGTCGTGGATTTGTCCATCGTCTATTATAAGTTGACTCTGAAAAAAATAATTTTGTTTCAATCGTCCTTGATGATTTCCTTTTTCTGAGTTATCTGTCCTTTCCTTCCACCACCAACCCCCCTCCCAATTTGGAAGGAAAAATATGGAAAGAGTAAGGAAGAAGTCGAAATTTGGGACAGCATGCAGGATGCCCCAACAGCTGCATGGTCTGTTTTTGGACTGGGCTCACAAAGCTAAAGGCTGAAAATCCAGGCCTCCTAGAAAATAGCTAGCCTGGATGGTTCCAGACTCTAATAGTCACCATCTCCATGAGTACAAGCTTCTGTGCTTCTCTGCGTGCATTTATTTTATTTATTTATTTATTTGTTTGTTTGTTAATTTATTTATTTTTGGTCTTTTTGAGACAAGGTCTCCCTGTAGCCACTCTGTCCTGGAACTCACTGTGTACACCAGGCTGGCCTTGAACTCACAGAAATCTGCTTGCTTCTGCCTTCCAAGTGCTGGGATTAAAGGCATTCACCACACCCCACCCCCCAGAACGTTTCAGCTTTAAAAAAATATTTTATTATACTCTTGATTTTTGTGTTGTGCAATACCCACAGAAGTCAGAAAAGGGCATCGGATCACTTGAAACTGGAGTTACAGATGGTTGTTAGCCACCATGTGGGTGCTGGGAACCGAACCCAGGTCCTCTGCAAGAGCAGCCAGCTGTCTTAACCACAGAGCCATCTCTCCAGCCCCACCCCTCTGTGTATGCAGGGCCTTCCTACTGTCCTTCCCTAGGATGAGTTTCAAGGTTTTGGTTGGCAAGGGATAAGGGCATAAAAATTGCTAGATGCTTCACTTCTGCCCAGACCCAAGCTGACGGGCCCTTCTAGAACACACCGGAAGGCCCTTTTCAAAAGCTGATGCTGTACTTTGATGTTCACCTGACTCCTTGAATCTGTCTTCAGTAGGAGAAGCAATTGCAGCCAGGTGAGCTGCCTCCTTGACATCTCCAGAAACTCCAGTCCACTAACCCCTCTCCCCACATTCCTCTGTGCTGTCCTTGCACTTCTTCTTGCCACATGACAAAAAGCAACTTAAGAAGGAAGGGTTTGTTTGGCACCTGGTTTGAGGGTGCAGTCCACCATGGTTGGGAGACACAGCAGTGGCACACTGCCAGGAGCACATGGCTGGAACTCCACACCTCTATACATCTCAGCAAAGCAGGAAGCAGAGGGAGAGATCCTGCTGAAGTGGGTGGGGCCTATAACCCATAAGGCCCACCCCCCTAGACTCCCTCCCTCCAGCTAAGCCCCACCTCCTAAAGGTTCCAGGGCCCCCAAAACAGCCCGCCAGCTGGGGACTACATGTTCAAACCCATGTCCCCTTGGGGCCCATGTCCACTCGAACCCTCTGAGCATGCCAGCCTAACTTTCAGACACGTTATCATAAAGCTACAGAGCAAACTAGCTGGTTCCCTACAGCATGCCCAGCCCAGCGTCTGGGCAATGCAGAGTCCCGGGCCTTGTGTGGTTGTTGGTGAGGAGGCAGCTGCAATCTTGGGAGTTTGATTCTTACTGAATTAGGCTGGAAAACAAAAAAGAAATTTGCTGACTCATCTCCTCACCCTCTACAGTCAGCTCACAATGAGTTTCCCTGAATTTAAAGTTACATGTAAAGTAAGAACCACTTTGGCTAGAGTGCTTTGTTGTTTCTAATAGCACAACAATCATGGTTAGCTGACTCAGAGTAGTGGCTGATTTTAATTTTGGAATTGATTGCCTGTCTCCGCTCCCTCTGTTCTGACAGGATGAAGGATTTGTGACTTTGTCCTTTGCTTGCTCCAAGGGAGGATTATGTTTTATATTGACACTTCTAATAAGGCCCGTGGGAGACACTAGGCATGACACGTGGGCTGTTCACATCCCCACAGAATCCCTGGGGAGCCATCCAGAGCTCCCGGGTGCCCTCAACACTGTGCTGGAAATGCATCCGTCTGTCGTGCACATGTTGACGGAACAAACTACCTATGCTCTGTGCCCACCACTGAAAGTACAACAGGAATTAAAGACAGGCAAGGAACCCCACAGGGGCTGGAGAAGGAGACTGGTACAGTTCCAACAATGGCAGCAAAGTCTGGGCTGAGTGTATTGCAAGCTAAGAGGGGCTTATGGGCCTGAAGGATCAAGGAAGGGGCTCAGAGGAAAGAACGTGGGAGCCAAGGTTTGAGGGTTGTGCACCTGGGGTCAGGGAGAACATTCCAGGCGTGTGAAGTTTCCCTGAGGAGAAGCGCACAGAAGGTAAGAAGTCAGAGGGACTTGGAAATGCAGGAGATAAACTTGGTTACGATAGAGAAAGGTCCCCAGTCATTAAAAGGCCTTCCAGGGTGTCAAGGGCTCTCACAGTCCTACCGGCTACAGTGTGAGGAAGGTCAGAGGGAATGGGAAGGGCTTCGCCAGGACCAGGCAGGTGGCTCTCGTGAATGAGCTGAGTCAGGTGGAGCGTCTCGGCCCACACAGTCCAGGTACATAGAGATGGACAGAAGGAATGATGTCTGACCACACCAGAGAACTATGCAAAAAGATTTCCTGTGTTAAGAGTGTTTCTTAATTAGACACAGCTTTGCTAAGAGATATCAGATGGGGCCCAGCCAATGGTAGCTGAGGCTAATCCACCAAGGAAGGGATGGAATACAATACGTTCATCAAAGGTGTTATTTGGGGAGAATTTCACCCATTTCTATGGCAACTATTTCCTGTGAAACAGGAGTATTCAGCAATTGGCTTGGGTGATCACATTGGGCAAGTGGGACATCGGCAGTGACCCACAATGCATTGCAGCCAGGGAATATCTGAGAAGAAAGCAGAATTATTTTGCAGGAGATAAGGAAGCCAGAGAGCATTGAAAGGTCACATGGGCACCAGAATGAGCAAAGCATGGTCACATTTTGGACTGTGTCCTGGATCTCCCACACCCTGCACCCAAACATGGACTGCGTCCTGGATCTCCCACACCCTGCGCCCCACACATGGACTGCATCCTGGATCTCCCACACCTGATATCCCACACCCTGCACCCCACACATGGACTGTGTCCTGGATCTCCCACACCCTGCGCCCCACACATGGACTGCGTCCTGGATCTCCCACACCCTGCACCCCACACATGGACTGTGTCCTGGATCTCCCACACCCTGCGCCCCACACATGGACTGCATCCTGGATCTCCGCACCCTGCACCCCACACATGGACTGTGTCCTGGATCTCCCACACCCTGCCCCCACACATGGACTGCGTCCTGGATCTCCCACACCTGGATCTCCCACACCCTGCACCCCGCACATGGACTGTGTCCTGGATCTCCCACACCTGCACCCCACACATGGACTGCGTCCTGGATCTCCCACACCCTGCACCCCACACATGGACTGTGTCCTGGATCTCCCACACCCTGCACCCCACACATGGACTGTGTCCTGGATCTCCCACACCCTGCACCCACACATGGACTGCGTCCTGGATCTCCCACACCCTGCACCCCACACATGGACTGCGTCCTGGATCTCCCACACCCTGCACCCCACACATGGACTGCGTCCTGGATCTCCCACACCCCTGCACCCACACATGGACTGCATCCTGGATCTCCCACACCCTGCACCCCACACATGGACTGCGTCCTGGATCTCCCACACCCTGCACCCCACACATGGACTGTGTCCTGGATCTCCCACACCCTGCACCCACACATGGACTGTGTCCAGGATCTCCCACACCCTACTCCACACATGGACTGTGTCCTGGATCTCCCACACTTGCGCCCCACACATGGACTGCTTCCTGGATCTCCCACACCTCGATCTCCCACACCCTGCACCCCGCACATGGACTGTGTCCTGGATCTCCCACACCCTGCGCCCACAACATGGACTGTGTCCTGGATCTCCCACACCCTGCACCCCACACATGGACTGCGTCCTGGATCTCCCACACCCTGCGCCCCCACACATGGACTGCGTCCTGGATCTCCCACACCCTGCACCCCGCACATGGACTGTGCCTGGATCTCCCACACCTGGCTCCCCACACCCTGCACCCCACACATGGACTGCGTCCTGGATCTCCCACACCTGCACCCCACACATGGACTGTGTCCTGGATCTCCCACACCCTGCACCCCACACATGGACTGCGTCCTGGATCTCCCACACCCTGCACCCCACACATGACTGTGTCCTGGATCTCCCACACCCTGCGCTCCACACATGGACTGTGTCCTGGATCTCCCACACCCTGCACCCCACACATGGACTGTGTCCTGGATCTCCCACACCCTGCACTCCACACATGGACTGTGTCCTGGATATCCCACACCCTGCACCCCACACATGGATTGTGTCCTGGATCTCCCACACCCTGCGCCCCACACATGGACTGTGTCCTGGATATCCCACACCCTGCACCCCACACATGGATTGTGTCCTGGATCTCCCACACCCTGCACCCCACACATGGACTGTGTCCTGGATCTCCCACACCCTGCACCCCACACATGGACTGTGTCCTGGATCTCCCACCCCTGCAGCCCACACATGGACTTGTCCTGGATCTCCCGCACCCCGCACTCCACACATGGACTTGTGTCCTGGATTCCCACACCTGCACTCCAACATGGATTGTGTCCTGGATTCCCACACCACTGCACTCCACACATGGACTGTGTCCTGGATATCCCACACCCTGCACTCCATACATGGACTGTGTCCTGGATATCCCACACCACTGCACTCCATACATGGACTGTGTCCTGGATTCCCACACCTGCCTCCAACATGGATGTGTCCTGGATACTCCCACACACCTGCACTCCAACATGGATTGTGTCCTGGATTCCCACACCTGCACCCAACATGGATTGTGTCCTGGATTCCCACACACTGCCTCCAACATGGATTGTGTCCTGGATTCCCACACCTGCACCCAACATGGATTGTGTCCTGGATTCCCACACACTGCACCCAACATGGATTGTGTCCTGGATTCCCACACACTGCACCCAACATGGACTTGTGTCCTGGATATCCCACACACCTGCACTCCATACATGGATTGTGTCCTGGATTCCCACACACTGCACCCAACATGGATGTGTCCTGGATTCCCACACCTGCACTCCAACATGGATTGTGTCCTGGATATCCCACACCTGCACCCAACATGGATTGTGTCCTGGATTCCCACACCTGCGACCAACATGGACTGTGTCCTGATATCCCACACCCTGCACCCCACATGGACTGCGTCCTGGATCTCCCACACCCTGCCCCACTGCCACCCACACATGGGACTGTGTCCCTGGATTCTCCCACACCCTGCACCCCACACATGGACTGGTCCTGGATCTCCCACACCTGGCCCCACACAGGACTGCGTCCTGGAATCTCCACACCTGCCCCCACACATGGACTGGTGTCCTGGATCTCCCACACCCTGCACCCCCACACTGGACTGTGTCCGGGATCTCCCACACCCTGAGACTGGCACCCCACACACGGACTGGTCCCTGGACTCCCACCCTGCACCCCACACGGGACTGTGTCCTGAGTCATCCCACACCTGCCCCCACACATGGACTTCGTCCTGGATCTCACCACACCTGCTCCCACAACATGCCCGCACATGGATTGTGTCCTGGATTCCCACACCTGCACCAACATGGACTGTGTCCTGGATCTCCCACACCCTGCGCCCCACACATGGACTGCGTCCTGGATCTCCCACACCCCTGCACCCCACAAATGGACTGTGTCCTGGATCTCCCACACCTGCACCCCACACATGGACTGTGTCCTGGGATTCCCACAACATCCCACACATGACTCGTCCTGGATCTCCCACACCCTGCGCCCCACAATGGACTGCGTCCCTGGATCTCCCACAAGACCCTGCACCCCACAACATGGACGCGTCCTGGATCTCCCACACACCCTGCACCCCACACTAGATATGCGTCCTGGATGCTCCCACACCCTGCACTGCCCACAATGGCTGTCCCAGGACTCCTGGTTGCCTCAGTCATCTTGTGGGCTGCTCTGTGCTCTCTCTGAGGAATCCTGTCAGCACAAGTGTCCGCCCTCAGGGTGTCCTGGAACACCCTCACACTCCCTCCAATTTCCCAGTTACTGGGAGCCCAGGTCTTATCCATCTCAGAACTGAACATGGCCGACCTGACTCTCCACTTCAGTCCTAACTAACGCATAGCTGATTCACTACAACTACCCCCTCTGGCTGGAATGGCCTTCCGACAATCTGTATTTCCATAATTCCCTGTTGGATTTTGTCCTGAGGGAGACTATACACGACCACAACTGGACACAGACTGATCTCCCAGGACAACCAGTGGACTAGCTGATCACCATTTGCATGGTTAGATGACCTTCCCTCGAAACAGAGTCCTTCACCTCACGGCCTTATAAGAGCACCACATCTTTCAACCCTGTGCAATGTCCAAATTCCAGCTTAGTTACCTTCAGGCCATCCTGTGCGGATCTGTTGAATCATCAGCTCGGACTGGCACTATCAGAGCCTTTAGAGTAACCAGCTCCAGACTATGTCACACCACACCTCCCACACTGCCCTTCGTTCTTCTAATCCATTTGATCTATGCAGAGGTGAAATCAGCAACTGAACAAGAAACGGTGTATGTCTGTTCGATTAGGGCTTTGGCTCGATGTCTTTTACCAAGACTTTCCAGCCTCAACCCCCCGGGATCTTGCACAAAACCCTCACCCTGCAGAAGTAGGAGCGTTTGGGAGAAATGAGGGTGTGTCGCAAACAGTGCCCCCCCAGGGACTCAGTTTGGGAGAAATGAGGGTGTGTCAGCAAACAGTGCCCCCCCAGGGACTCAGTTTGGGAGAAATGAGGTGTGTCAGCAAACAGTGCCCCCCAGGGACTCAGTTTGAGATAGCTGTCGGCAACAGTCCCCCCAGGACTCAGTTGAATGGGTGCTGTCGGCAAACGTGCCCCGCCAGGGATCGTCTTTGTGTGAGAAGGCGGATAGGGCACACAGCCCCACCCGCCAGAAGATTGGGAAATGACGTGGTGCAGCAAACAGTGCTCGACTCAGTGGGATAATGCGGATTCAGCAAACGTCCACCCAGGGATCAGTTGTAGAAATGAGTCCCTGGCCCCAGGTACTAGTTGGGAGATAGGGGTGTCAGCAACAGTGCCCCCCCCGGCTCGTTTCTTCACTTCTCATCCATTCATTCGTCCCAAACGATAGTAGCTAGATAGCTTTTTGTTAACATAGTGGAAAAGACGATACCAAATGCTTGGCTTAGAGTCGGTGCTTACTATGATACACTACATTTGTGAAGATGGCTTGTTTCCCCCAGCCATGCTTTTTTCATCGCAGCAACCCCCAGCAATTAGCAATTACAAGCCCGTCTCCCCCTGTTTTACAGATTAAGCATGGAAACCTCAGACTCAACCAGACACTTGTAGTTCAGGTTGGTTGTCCTCCTGGCTTTACAATCACAGACACGCTTCAAGGCCCAGTTTGCCAGGAGGTCACCAGAACTTGACTGTGACTTTGACAGGGTAGATTCCAGCACAGTTGAATCACTGCAGTGGGCCCTGAGGTCAGGGTGTGTAGTCTGTCACTAGACATAGTTGTTGTTAGAGCTGGGGCGCAAAGATAGCCCTGGGAGGAGGGGTGTGACCACTGCTTCTCAACAGTGCTGTCCCATGCACACAGGGCTGAACACAGGGCAGCCAGCTCTACCAGCACGCAAATTGAAGTCACTTTGTGTGGTGCATGTACAAGCGTGGGGCTTGATGTTCAGTATGAGAATAAAGGCCTGGCCTGCTGAAATGCAAGGTAGCATGCATGCACGCGTGCATGCATACATACATACATGCACACACACACACTCTCCCTCCTACCTCTCCACCCCACTTCCCCTTTCATATACTCTATCTGCAAATTTTTCTTTCTCTTTGGAAATGACTTCATTTTCCTATAATCCCATGAATGACATTGCAGAGAAGCCCTGCAGAAAAGCATGTGAGCTTACATTCTAGGTAGGAGCTTTTCTTCATTAAAGGAGAGAGACCCATGAGGGTGCAGGGGGCCTTCCCCTAGCAGTGAAGGATGGAGGGCAGCCTGCCTGGAGTAGAGAGACCTGGGTTTAAGGTCCTGCTCAGCCATAGGACCTCTGTGACCTTTAATAGCACTTTAGCAAGCAGGGTCTCAATTTCCACATCTGTTGGGCAAAACCCTAGCTAGAAAAGCAAGGTTGGCCTTAGATAGCCCCAAGCTTCCTTCCAGCTAAACATCTTGATTTCAAACACTGAATCAAAAGTGTTCCCACATTGCCTATGGCAGGGGTAGCAGCAGCCCTCTGAGTTCCCCAGAGTGGGGGGACAAGCACTAAAAATACCATCCTCCCAGCATACCGAACCCAACTTGTCTGCTAGAAGTCCTTTTTATCCATAAGGTCAGGGCATTTTTGTTGCTGCCATTTTAGTGTATAAAATTCCTTTCTTTCTAGTGCATTGAGAGCCGAATAGCGGGAGTTGGATTTGACTTCCCGCAGGGCACAGAGTTGAGGCCTACCAATTTTCAAGTTCAAGAGTTCTTATTCCAGCTTCCTGTTACCCCCTATTATATTTGATTGATAGTATTAAACAGAAGGAAAAATGTATTTTACTGGAATGGGGAAATACATTAGGTTAAATAACAAGTATATAAAATGCATGGTTAGAGGTTTTGTAAAGGGAGAGATGTAATTTTGTGGTTGTACATGTTTGGAACTCTTTTTCACACACAATTTTGTTGGTAGACATAGAATGCATTGCTCAGCAGAATGAAGTGAAGCCTATGGTCCTAGGTGGGCAGGGTTTATTCAGCATCATCTTTAGAGACCCAAGGCTGTGCAGTTCGATGCCTTGGGAACAATTAGAGAGAGGAAAGTGTGTTAGATGAGAAGGGTTGTGCAAAGAGTGATGCTCACCGATCCCCAGTAAGGACCACTACAGTGATCAAGTTTAGAGTTCCCTGGCCACAGATCCCAGTCCCCTGCTTGTGTGGGTTACTCAGAGCCTATGGGACAAGTGTTTATGAGCTCAGAAGTTCTGCTTGGTTCTGCATCTAACAATCATATATGGGGACCACCTACCCTCAGACACAGGCACACACTGGGCAGGCCTTTGCTTATAAAAGGTCCCCTTTTCCTCCAACCCTGCCTTAGGTGTCAAGTTCCCCAGCAGGCTCAGAAAGTGTTTCTGTCACTCTCATCATTCAGTTTCCCAACCATTAATGTGATATTGTGGAGTGGCAGCTATGTCTTTCTGAATCATGAAATTATCCTGATGATCAGCCACAGCATCATCAAAATGAAATCACAGTCATTTGCACATGTGGTGAGTTGTGGTCAAAAATTAAATTTTGTGGAATTGGAATTGTCTGGAAGAGTCTGGTAACTGTGCTTTACAGTCTAAGAGATGGAATCCGGCCGGGAATGAGGAAGGGCCTTGCAAGCATCTAAGGTAGACTAAGACGTCCTGGAGCTGAGGAGTAGGTCATGAACTCATGATCCCCGAGCGCAGTGGGATTCTTGGCCTTGAGGAATGGTTTCTGAGTGCTAAACTCCATTTCCTCCTCCTTCGTGCAAGCAATATTTCAAGTTATTGAACTGGAAATTAATTTGAAACTAATTTATTCGCAGCTCATGATGTAATGAACTTATCTTTCTATGTATTTAATTAGAAAGTACATTTGCTAAATAATCTATTAACAGTAGAGTCTGAAAATAAATTAGTTTCAAATTTCAGAGGTCTATAATTGTCACTACTTGATTTTTTTTTTTATTCTTTTATTATTTTTTCTCAACGGGGGAAATTCTAGTATGGACCTCAAAGGTCAGCAACAGTCAAAACCCAGAGATAATTAATTGCCAGCCCGGGCAGCCAGAACTCTGACAGCCGCTGCTAATCTTGACCTAACCCCAACCCTAACCCATTCCCATTCAGAAGCACCGTCAGCTTTGACATGCCCATGGGTACCCAGGGTGGGATCCTTCCACCCTGTGTACCACAGCCTGAGATGGGACCAGGATCCCCTGATCCCCTGAAGTGTTACAGTCCAGTTACATGAGTTCCTCATGACCAGTGAAGTTTTACATGCCTCCCCTGAGAGTTACCTTGAGAGAGAGAATGGCAGAGCCATCCAAAGTCTACACAGACAGCAAGGAAGCTCCCCTCCATCCAGGCCTTCCCTCCCTGATGGGCTGCTGGCTGCTGGCTGATGTGGACACTCCCACCCCTTTCAGTCCCCTCGTGTGTCCTTATTTAGCCACTGCTTATAGAAGAGAGCAGACTCTTGCAGGAAGGACAGGACACTAAATGTTCCACACTACTGTGTTTGAATCACTGTCCAAATAGAACCAGCCCTCAGCCCTGCACCGTGCTCTGTCCCTTGCCCATTCCTTTTGCACAGTGCAGGTAATTCCCACCTCTCCCCTGGCCCCTGGAGACCAGCCCTCAACTCTGCAATGTATACAGTGATAAAAAAAAAAAAGGAGAGGTGATACTTGCTTCCTAATGAAGCCTTGAAAGCATTGTGTTAAATGAAAGAAGCCAGAGACACAAGGCCATTCCCATGGAATGCACAGAATAAGTAAATCCATAGAGAAACAAAGTGGATTCATGGTTGCCTGCAGCAGTGAGGAGGGACTCTGCATGGGCTCCACATGTCTTTGTGGGGTCATAAAACTTCTCTGGAATTGGATAGTGGTGGACATTGCACGTTCTTTTGGAATTCAGTGATGGAGACCAACACTACAGAGTACCATAAAATGCTGACATGGCACACTTGAAAATGGTGAAATTGTCAAATGGGAATTTAATCTTCATTTCAGCAGAGAACTTGCTCTATAACATATGGGATTGTTATAATTTAAGCAGAGGTATTGCACAGGAGCTGAGAGCTGACGATTTGCCTCGGTGAACTAGAGGGCACGGTGTGAGCACAGGGATGCCGGGTTGGGCCACGTGTGTGGTCTGAATGTTGCCACACGGTCTGAGCACCTGGGTCCAGCTTGTGGGCTGATCTAGAGGAGGTTGTAGAACCCTTAGGAGGTGAAAGTTTCCTAGGAAGGTGGTCACGGGATGGGACAAAGGAAGGAGCTTGAGGTCACAGCCCACCCAACTTCCTGTTCCCTTTGTCCTTGTCAGAGAGATGTGAGCGACCTCACCTCCCACTGCAGGATAGTTTTACTGGTTCTAAACCTTGAGCCAAAAATAAGTCCTCCCTGCTCAACTTGCTTCTGTCAGTGTGTTCTGTCCATAGTGAGAGAAAAGTAATTAGTAAAGCATGTGACAGAGTAACACCCTGTATGGATGAGAAACGATGGATGTTAGTGGACAATGGCTAGGTCCTAGTTTGTAGGGGAAGCTGGATGCCAACTTGAAATAAACTCTAATAGATTAAGAGCAAATTAAGTTGTAAGATTGTAGAAANTTGTATCCTTTGTTTTCTTGAATCATAGCCAGTCTTACAGGGTAAAGTGAAATATTAAAGTGGTTTAATTTTTATTTCCTTGATTATTAACAATGTTGAACACTTTTTTTTTTTTTATTTATTCTGTATGTGTATGAACGTATTGTCTGCATGCAAGTCTGTGCACCTGTGAGTGCAATGCTGCGGAGGTCAGAAGGGGTGTCGGACTCCCCTGGAACTGAGTTCTCCTGGAATTGGAGTTTCAGACGACTTTGGCTGCCATGTGGGTGTTGGGATTGAACCCGGTCCTCTGCAAGAGCGGTCGGCGCTTTAACCCCTAGGCCATCTCTCCAGCCCCTGTTGACACTTTTTATATGTTTCAGCCATCTTTTACTTTTCATTTGTGATGTCTGTTCAGCTCTTTACTCCATCTTTTTGATTGGGTCATTTGTTTTCTTGTTCCTTTGCTTTTTGAGTAATTTAAATAT
Source organism: Rhizomys pruinosus (assembly GCA_009823505.1). Taxonomy (NCBI): domain Eukaryota; kingdom Metazoa; phylum Chordata; class Mammalia; order Rodentia; family Spalacidae; genus Rhizomys; species Rhizomys pruinosus. The sequence continues at coordinate 410,942 of VZQC01000088.1, read as the reverse complement.
TCTGGATGTTAGTCCTCGGTTAGATGTATCACTGGTGAAGGTTTCCTCCTACTCTGTGGGTTTTGTCTTCATTTTTTGATTGTTTCTTTTGCTGTACAGAAGCTTTTTACTTTAATGAGGTCCCACTTATTGCTTGTTGACCTTATTTCCTTCACAGCTGCTGTCTGATTTAGAAAGTCTTTTCCAAAAAAAAAAAAGAAAGACTTTTCCTATACCTATATCTTGTAGGTTACTGCCAATGTTTTCTTCTAACATTTTCAGAGTTTCAGGTTTCACAATGAGGTCTTCGATCCATTTGGAGTTGATTTTTGTACAGGGTGAAGATTTGGGGTTTGGATTTATTCTTCTACAAGTGGTGATCCAGTTTTGCCAGCACTATTTGCTGAAGATGCTGTCTTTCTTTTTTTTTTTAATTTTTTTTATTACATATTATTTTTTGTACAAGAATTATGTACTAATGCAGATCTAGACCCGTGTCCCCCCACCTACACCCCCCACCCCACCAGAGCTCATGCATTCTGCCAACATGCTTTTCATCTTTCTCAGTCTTTCTTACAATTCTCCATGTGGAAGTTGACTGTTTTGAGCAGAAGTTACTGTTCAGCATTCAGTCATCTTTGATGCAATCCTTTCTGTTGTTGTTTTTTGTTTTGTTTCCAATGCATCACTCCTAACTACTTGGACAAAAGCTCAAGGGGCTGCATAAGAAAATACTTAAAACTAGTTATTGGCACTAGCATCACAGATGAGGGATACCATTCATCGTTTTACTTTTCTGGGACTGTGTTATTTCACTTACATAATATCTTCTATTCCATCCATTTTACCTGCAAAGTTCATGATGTTGTTCTCTTTTTTTTTTCTGCTGCATAGAACTCCATTGTGTAGAGTACCCATTTTCTCTATCCATTCGTCAGTTGAGGGGCACTTGGGTTGGTTCTAGTCCTTGCTATTGTGAAGAGAGCTGCAATAAACATGGCTGTGCATATATCTCTGTGAGTAAGATGAGTCTTGTGGGTACATGCCCAGGAGGGTATGGCTGGTCAGGTGGCAAGTTCATTCCAAGTCTTCCAAGGGTTCTCCACACCTGCTTTCATAGTGGCTGTACGAGTTTACATTCCCCAGCAGTGGTGGTGTTCCTCTTTCCCCACAACCTCTCCAGCATTGGTCATTTGTTTTCTTGATCCTAGCCGTCTTATGGGAGTAAATGATATCTTAGAGTGTTTTGATTTGCATTTTCTTAATTATTACTGACGTTGACCCTTTAGATATTTCTCAGCATCTCTAATTCCTCACTGGTGAAGTCTCTGTTCAGCTCTTTGCTCATCTATTGAGGGTATTTTGTTTTCTTCTTGTTTTTTGAGTAGTTTATATATTTTGGAATCAATGCTTGTCAGATGTTTTCTATTGAAGGTTTCCTCCCCACTCTGTGGGATTTCTTTCACTTCCTTGATTGTTTCTTTTGAGTTACAGAAAGCTTTTGAGTTTAATGAGGTCCCATTTCCATTGTCAATTGTTCGCACCCTTATTCCTTGTGCAGCTGCTGTTTGATTTAGGAAGTCTTTTCTATGCCTATGTCTGGTAGTCTGCTGCAACTTTTTTTTTCTACCACCTTCAGAGTTTGGGGTTTTCACATTGAGGTCTTTATCCATCTGGAGTTTGACTTTTGTTTACATGGGCTGAGGTAGGGTGTTAATTTCATTCTTCTACAAGTGGTGATCCAGTTTTTGCCAACACCACTTGGTGAAGATGCTTGTCTTTTCTCCATTGTGTCTTCTTGGCCCCCTTGTCAAATATGAGATGGCTGTGAAATTGTATGTGCTCCAAGTTTTGGATCTCCTCAGTTTTGTTTCATTGATCAACAAGTCTGGTTTTTTTGTGCCCAGTACCAAGCTGTTTTTTTTTGTTGTTTTGTTTTGTTTTTTTTGTTTTTTTGTTTTTTTATAGCCCTGTAATATACACGTCTTTCCTCAGATGTGTCTTCTTTTCCCCTTTGTCAAATATGAGGGGCTGAAATTTCAGTGCTCAAATTGGATCTTCAGTTTTGTTCCATTGGTCTACAGTCTGTTTTTGTGCCAGTAGCAGGCTGTTTTTATGACTATACCCTGTAATTATGTAGTTGAAGTCTGGTATAGTGAGATCTCCCTGTATTATTCTTTTTTGATCTGGTCTTTGGCTATCTGGGGTCTTTTTCGTCCCATATGAATTTTTAGATGGATTTTTTTTCTAAGTCGTGATAGAAACTCTGGGGATCTTATTGTATTGCATTGAATCTGTATATTACTTTGGGTAGGATGGTATTTTTACTATCTTAATTTTTCCAATCCATGATCATGGGAGGTCCTTCCATCTTTTGGTGTCTTCTTCAATCTCCTTCTTAAGGGTTTAAAAATTTCACTGTAGATATCTTTAGTGTTTTTGGTCAGGTTTGTTCTGAGATTTTTTAGGCTGTTTTGAATGGGAAGGTCTCCTTGTATTCCTTCTTCAATTGCTTGTGATTGGTATAAAGGCTACTGATTTTTCTAGGTTAATTTTGTATCCCACTACTTTCTTGAAACTATTAGTCATTGCTAGGAGTTTTCTTGTGGAGTTTTTAGGGTCATCTTCAAAAAGGGATAGTTTGACCTCCTGTTTTCCAGTTAGTACTCCTTTCATTTCCTTTTCTTATCTTATTGCTCTAGCAAGTGTTTCAAGCACTATATTGAAAAGGAGTGGAGATTGGGGGCAGCCTTGCCAGGTTCCTGACTTTAAGGAGAATGCTTCTAATTTTTCCCCATTTAAGATGATGTTGACTGTGGGTTTCTTGTATATGGCTTTAATTATGTTGGGGAATATTCCCTCCAGTCCAGTCCCTCCAGGATTTTAAACATGAAAGCATGTTGAATTTGGTCAAAGGTATTTTCCACATCGGTTGAGATGACCATGTGGTATTTGTCTTTCAGTATATTTATGTGGTTTATGACATTTATTGATTTACACATGTTGAACCATCCCTGCATCTCTGGTATGAATCTGAATTGGTCATGATGGATGATCTTTCTGGTGTGTGCCTGTATGTGGTTTGCAAGTATTTTGTTGATAATTTTTACATCTATGTTCATTAATGAAATGGGTCTATAGGGGTTTTTTTTTTGTTGTTTTGTTCTATCTTTGCCTAGTTTTGGTATTAGAGTGATGCTGGCTTCATAAAAGGAATTTGGAAGATTTCCCTGTTTCTATCCTTTTGAATAATTTGAATGGTTGTAGAATTCTTCTGTAAATCTATCTGGGCCTGGCCTTTTTTTAGTTGGGAGTTTTAAATTATTGTTTCAATTTCCTCATATGTTATGGGTCTGTTTAAGCTGTCAGTCTCTTCTTGGTTAAGCATTGGTGATTTCCATGATTTCAGATATTCATCCATTTCTCTTAGGTTTCCAAATTTAGTAGAGTATAGGTTTTAAAAGTATTCTCATATGATTATCTGTATCTTTTTGTTGTCTGTTGTGATGTTTCCCTTTTCATCTTGAATTCTATTGATTGCTTTTTATTTCTTTTGTTTAACTGGGCTAGAGATCTATCTATCTTGTTTATCCTTTCTAACAACCAGTTCCCTCAAGGACTTTAAATATGAAGGAACGTTGATCAATGAAATACAAAGACTCATTGGTTCTTTGTATTGTTTTCTTTGCTTCTATTTCATTGATGTCTGCTCTGATTTTTGTTATTTCATCTTGTCTATTGGGATTAGGATTCATTTGTTGTTGTCGCTCAATGTTAAGTCATTTATTTGTGCTCTTTTTTTTTTGTTTGTTTGTTTTTGTCTTTTTGAGGCAGGGTTTCCCTGTAATCCCAGGCTGTCCTGGAACTTACACTTTAGACCAGGCTGGCCTTGAACTCACAGATATCTGCCTGGCTCTGTCTCCTGAGGGCTGGGATTATGCCACCATGCCCTGCTTAGGACTGCTTTTAAAATATCTCATAGGTTTTATTGTGTTGTATTGTCTTTTTCATTTAGGTCTAGGAATACTTTTATTTATTTATTTTTTCTCCGTTGACCCATTCATTATTCAGGAGTGTGTTGTTTAGACTCCATGTAGATCATAGGGCTTCTTCTGGTGTTGATATTAAGTTTTATTGTACTACGTTCTAGAATTAATGGAATTATTTTAATTATTTTGTATTTGTTGAGGTTTGTTCTGTGTCCCAATATGTGGTTGATTTTGAATAATGTCCCTTGGGGGTGCTGAATAAAAAGTCTACTCTTTGGTGTTTGGGTAGACTATTCTGTAGATATCTGTTAGGTCCATTTGGTATATAGTATTGCTCAATTCAGATGTCTCGCTGTTTATTCTTTGTCCAATTGGCCTGCCCAGTGGGCTCAGTGGGGTATTGAAGTCCTCCACTATGAGTGTGCTGGGATTCATTTGTGCATTGAAGTCCTGCAGAATTGTGCTTATGAAGTCAGGTGCACAAGAATGTGGTGTGTATATATTCATGACTGTGAAATCTTCGTGGTTAATTGTTCCTTTGATAAGAATATAGTGACTCTCTTCATCTCTTCTGATTAGTTTTAATTTGAAGTCCATTTTGTCTGATATTACAATAGCAACTTCTGCTTGCTTTTTGATAGCATTTGTTTGGACTTATTTTTCCATCCTTTCACTTTAAGATGGTGCCTGTCCTTGAAGATAAGATGGATTTCTTGTAGACAGCAAAAAGTTGGATTCAATTTCTTAATCCATTCTCCCAGTCTGTGTCTCTTGATTAATATTTAAGGTTATTATTAAGAGATGTATATTGCTTCCCAACAATTTAGTTTCTGTTTGCATTTTTGGTCTAGGTTTTTATTTCTCAGTTAAACCTTCATTAGTTACTTTCTCTTGCTACTTGAGAGTAGTCCCTCCTTTCTTCTGTTCTTTGAATTGCCTCAAGTATATTCTGAAGTGTTGGTTGTCTAAACATGTATTCTTTCATCTTGTTTATGTCATGAAATATTTTTCTTTCTCCTCAAAATATAAGTGACATTTTTGCTGGGTAAAGTAACCTGGATTGGCATCTATAGTGATTTAGAATTCGAAATACTTTGGTCCAAGCTCTTCTGGTTTTCATCATTTGCATTGAAAAGTCAGCTGTAATTCTGATGGGTTTCCCTTTATATGTAACTTGTTGTTTTTCTCTTGTGGCTTTCAGTACTCTTTGTTTTGATATGGCGTGGGGAATTTCTTTTCTGGTCTAGTCTATTTAGTGTTCTATGTACTTCTTGTATTTGTATGGGTATGTCTTTTTTCAATTTGAGGAAATTTTCTTCATTAATTCTGTTGAAGATCTGGTCAATACCGCTTTCCTGGGATTCTTCTCCTTCCTCTATGCCTATGATTCATAGGTTTGGTCTTTTCATGGTGTCTCACATTTCCTGATTATTCTACTCTTGTGGTTTTTAAAAGTTTTCATAATCTTTGCTTGAGCATTCCAGTTCTTCCATGTTATCCTCCAGTCTAGATATTCTATTTTCTGCTTCACCGATTCTGTTAATAAGACTTTCTCCTGTCCTTTCCTGTTGACTGGGTGTTCGTTTTCCTTTTTCACTTTGGCCTGCTATTTCTTCAGTATTTCTACTTCTACTGTTTGTCATTCTCTCCTTCAAGTTCTCTGATTTGTTTGTCTGTGTTCTTCATATTCCTTTATTTCTTTGAATATGTCTGTGACAGTTCTTTTAAGATCTGTGCCCTTGGTTGCCTCTAGAGAGTTCTCATTGTAGGAGTCTTCTGTAGGACTGGTATATTATTTGGTTTTCCCATGTTACCGTTTCTTCGTTGTGCTGTTGGCTAGTGGATTTGTTTTGTTGTTTGTATTCTGTTACAACACTCAAGTGTTTCTTCATTGAGCTGAAGGCTGACTTTGGTTGTTTTCTTCAGGTGCCTTTGTTGCCTTCTTATTAGTTTTGAAAGGCTGACTGGTCGAAGCTTCAGGTTTTCACTTTTGTCTTTTTATTTTTTTTAATTTATTGTTTTACATATTTTTTTGTACAAGATTTTGTTACAAGTTGAATCCAGACTAGTGTCCCCCTCCCAACCCTCCCACCCAACCAGATTCACTCTTTCAGTCAGTTCCTTGATGCAGTTGCCTCTGTTGTTGGTGTTGTTGTTGTTCTTTCCAATATGCATCACTCCCAACAAGAAATATTTACAAATAGGTTATTGGTGCTACCATCCACAGATGAGGGATACCATTCGTCATATGTTGTTCTGGGACCGTGTTACTTCACTTAACATAATATCTTCCAGTTCCATCCATTTACCTGCAAAGTTCATGATGTTGCCTTTTTTTTAAACTGCTGCATAGAACTCCATTTTGTAGATGTATCACATTTTCTCTATCCACTTGTCAACTGACATGCATTTGGGTTGGTTCCAGCTTTTTGCTATTGTGAACAGAGCTGCAACAAACGTAGCTGTGCATGTATCTCTGTGGTAAGAATAGTCTTGTGGGTATATACCCAGGAGTGGTATGAGTGGGTCAGGTGATAAGCTCATTTTGAGTCTTCCAAGGGTTCTCCACACTGCTTTCCATAGTGGCTGTATGAGTTTACATTCCCACCAGCTGTGGATGAGTGTTCCCCTTTCCCCACAACCTCTCCAGCATTTGGTATCATTTGTTTTCTTGATTCTAGCCAGTCTTATCAGAGTGAGATGATATCTTAAAGTGATTTTAATTTGCATTTCCTTAATTATTAGGGACATTGAACACTTTTTAAGATGTTTCTCTTCCATCTCTAATTCCTCACTTGTGAAGTCTCTGTTCAGCTCTTTGCTCCATCTTTTGAGTGATTCATTTGTTTTCTTTCTTTTTTGTTTTTTGAGTAGTTTATATATTCTGGAAATCAATGCTTTGTCCAATGTATCTGTGGTGAAGGTTTCCTCCCACTCTGTGGGTTTTTTCTTCACTTCCTTCATTGGATGTACAGAAGCTTTTAAGTTTAATGAGGTCCCATTTGTCAATTGTTGACCTTAATTCTTGTGCAGCTGCTGTCTCGTTTAGGAAGTCTTTTCCTATGCCTATGTCTTGTAGTCTGATTCCAACTTTGTCTTCTATTGCGTTCAGAATTTGGAGTTTCACGTTGAGGTCTTTGATCCATCTGGAGTTGACTTTGGTACAAGGCGAGAGGTAGGGGTTTAATTTTGTTCTTCTACAAGTGGTGATCCAGTTTTGCCAACACCACTTGCTGAAGATACTGTCTTTCCTCCATTGTGTCTTCTTGGCCCCCTTGTCAAATATGAGGTGGCTGAAATTGTATGTGCTCATGTTTAGATCTTCAGTTTTGTTCCATTGTTCAACGGGTCTGTTTTTGTGCCAGTACCTACCTGTTTTTATGACTATAACTCTGTAGTATAGTTTGAAGTCTGGTATAGAGATACCCGCTCTGTACTGGTCTTTTCACTCAGGGTTGCTTTGGCTATTCGGGGTCTTTTGTTTTTCCAAATGAAATTAAGGACTTTTTTTCCAAGCCTGTGAAGAAACTCTTGGGGATTTTAATTGGGATTGCATTAAATCTGTACAAGAGTTTGGGTAGAATGGACTTTTTTTTGTCTTTTTGAGACAGGGTGTTTCTGGGCCCCAGCTGTCCTGGAACTCGCTCTGTAGACCAGGCTGGCTTTGAACTCACAAAGATCTGCCCAGCTCTGCCTCCGAGTGCTAGGATTAAAGGCATGTGCCACCATGCCTGGCTAGAATGGACATTTTTACTATATTAGTTTTCCCAATCCATGAGCATGGGAGGTGTGCTGGATAGCTTTAGTGTCAACTTGACACACCTGGGTTGAGGGAGCCTCAATTGGGGAATTGACTCCATTGGATTGGCCTGTGGCCACATCTGTGGAGTATTGTCTTGATGGTCGAGCAGTGTGGGAGGGCCCAGCCCACAATGAGTAGTGCTACCCTGAGCAGGTTGTTGTGTACTGTATAAGAAGGCGGGCTGGGCATGAGCCAGAGGAGCAAGCCAGTGAACAGCATTCCTCCATGGCTTGTGCTTCAGCTCCTGCCTCCAGGTTCCTGCCCTGAGTTCCTGCCTTGGGCTCCCTAAGTGATGAACTGTGACCCAGGAGATGTAAGCTGAATAAACCCTTTCCTCCCCAAGTTGGTATCTGTCAGAGTGTTTTGTCACAGCAATGGAAGACAAACTAGAACAGAAGGTTTTCCCATCTTCTGATGTCTTCTTCAATTTCCTTCTTCAGGGGTTTGAAATTTTTGTTGTAGAAATCTTTGGTGTCTTTGGTTAGGTTTGTTCCTAGGTATTTTATTGTTTTTGAGGCTATTATGAGTGGGAAGGTCACCTTGTATTCCTTCTTCAGTTGCTTGTTGTTAGTGTAAAGAAAGGCTACTGATTTTTCTAGGTTAATTTTGTATCCTGCCACTTTACTGAAGCTCTTAATCATTTCTAGGAGTTTTCCGGTTGAGGTTTTAGCATCCCTTAAGTAAACAATCATATCATCAGCAAAAAGAGATAGTTTGACTTCCTCTTTTCCAATTAGAACTCCTTTAATTTCCTTTTCTTGCCTTATTTCCCTAGCAAGTGTTTCAAGCACTACATTGAAAAAGGAGAGGTGACAGAGGGTAGCCTTGCCATCCTACCTTTAAAGGGAATGTTTCTAACATTTCCCCATTTAGGATGATATTAGCTGTGGGTTTCCTGTATGTGGCTTGATTACACTGAGGAATGATCCCTCTAATCCAATTCTCTCTAGGACTTTAAATATGAAGGGGGATGCTGGATTTTGTCAAAGGCTTTTTCCACATCAATTGAGATGATCATATGGTTTTTGTCTTTCAATCCATTTATATGTTTGATGATATTTATTGATTTTTGTATGTTGAACCATCCCTGCATTTCTGGTATGAATCCAACTTGGTCATGATGGATGATCTTCTTGATGTGGATCCGTATGCAATTTGCAAGTATCCTGTTGAGAAGTTTTGCATCTGTGTTCATTAATGAGATGGGCCTAAAGTTCTCCTTTTTGGTTGTATCTTTGCCTGGTTTTGGTAATAGAGTGATGCTGGCTTCATAGAATGAATTTAGAATTCCTTCTGTTTGTATCCTTCTAAACAATTTGAGTAATAATGGTTGTAAGTCTTTTTGAAATGTTTTATAGAATTCTGCTGTGAAACCGTCTGGGCCTGGGCTTTTTTTAGTTGGGAGGTTTCTTATTACATCTTCAATTTCTTCATATATTATGGGTCTGTTTAAGCTGTCAATCTCTTCTTGGTTGAGCTTTGGTGATTCCCAGGATTTCAGATATTCATCCATTTGTTCTAGGTTTTCAAACTTAGTAGAGTATAGGTTTTTGAAGTATTCCCATATGATTGTCTGGATCTTTTCATTGTCTGTTGCGATATTTCCCCTTTCATCATGGATTCTATTGATTTGTAGTTGTTCCTTGTTTCTTTTGGTTAGCTGGGCTAGAGGTTTTATCTTGTTTATTCTAACAAAGGACCAACTTTTGGATTCATTGATTTTCTGTATGGTTTTCTTTGTTTCTATTTCATTGATTTCTGCTCTAATTTTTGTTATTTCTTCCTGTCTGCTGTGTTTGTTGTTGTCTCTCAAGTGTTTTTAGCTGCAGTGGTAAATCATTCACTTGTGCTCTTTCTGTTTTGTTTTGTTTTTTTTTGTAAGCACTCAGGGCTATAAACTTCCCTCTTAGGAATGCTTTTAAAGTGTCCCATAGGTTTTGTTGTGTTGTATTATCATTGTCATTTAGTTCCAGGAATGCTTTTATTTTTCTTTATTTTCTTCCTTGACCCATTCATTACTTAGGAGAGTGTTGTTTAGTTTCCATGTGTGGTGGAATGAGTGTCCCCCATAGGCTCTAGGTATTCAGACGTTTGTCTCCAGTTGGTGGCGCTGTTTTTGGAGGTCTTGGTGTGTGTGGCCGTGCTGGAGGAAGTGTGTCACTGGGGGCAGGCTTAGTGAGTTTTAACAAGCCTCGTGGTCTAAAGTGGCCCTCTCTCTGCTTCCTGTGCTCTTTGCGAGATGTGACCCTCGGCATGCTGCTCCAGATCCAGCCACCATCCTTCCCGCCACAATGGACTCTAATTCCCTGGAACCGTCAATTGTAAGCTCAAATAAACTCTTCCTTTTATAAGTTCCTTGGTCATGGTGCTTTATCACAGCAACAGAAAAGTGACTAATACACCATGTATCCTTTTTAAAAATTTTTTTATGTGTATGAGTGTACTGTCTGCATGTAGTTTGGTGCTCCCCTGTCATGCAATGCTGCGGAGGTCAGAAGAGGGCATTGGATTTCCCTGGAACTGGAGTTAAAGATGTTAGCCACCATGTGAGTGCTGGGGATTGAACCCAGCTCCTCTGCAAGAGCAGTCAGTGCTCTTAACCACTGAGCCATCTCTCCAGCCCTCCATGTGTTCTTGTATGTTGTAGGGCTTATCCTGGTGTTGATATTGAGCTTTATTGCACTGTGGTCTAATAGATTGCATGAAATTGTTTCAATCTTTTTGTATTTGTTGAGTTTTTTGTGTGTCCCAGTATGTGATCCATTTTGGAGAATGTTCCATGGGGTGGTGAGTAGAAAGTGTATTCTCTGGTGTTTGGGTGGAATAGTCAGTAGATGTCTGTGAGGTCCATTTGTTATATTGTATCATTCAGTTCAGATGTCCCTCTGTCTATTCTTTGTCCTGTTGATCTGTCCAAAGGATTTAGTGGGGTATTGAAGTCCCCTAATATTAGTGTGCTGGGGTTAATCTGTGCCTTGAAGTCCTGAAGAATTGTCTTTACAAAGTTTGCTGCACCAGAGTTTGGTGCATATATATTCATGATTGTGAAGTCTTCATGGTCAATTGTTCCTTTGATAAAGATGTAATGGCCCTTTTTGTTTCTTTTGATTTCTTTTACTTTGAAGTCTATTTTGTCTGATATTAAAATAGCAATACCTGCTTTCTTTTTGGTACCATTTACTTAGAACTTTTTTTCTATCTCTTCACCTTAAGTTGGTGCCTATCCTTGAGATTGAGATGGGTTTCTTGTAGACAGCACATAGATGGGTTTTGTTTCCTTTATTTTTTAATTTTTAATTTTTTTGGGGGGGTGTTTCCTAATCCAATCTCCCAGTATATATGTCTTTTGATTGGGGGAGTTTAGTCCACTAATATTTAAGGTTATAATTGAAAGATGAATGTTGCTTCCTTTCACCTTATTATCCTTTTGCATTTTTAGTCTCGGTTTCTACTTCCGCAGTTATGTTTTTAATATTTTCTCTTTCTAGGTGCTTGGGGATGGTTGCTCCTCTCTTCTGTTCTTTGAATTGCTTCAAGTATTTTCTGAAGGGTTGGTTTTCCAGACATGTATTCTATCATCTTGTTTACATCATGAAAGATTTATCTTTCTCCTTCAACTATAATCAACATTTTTGCTGGGTATATTAACCTAGGTTGGCATCCATAGTCCTTTAACACTGGGAATGCTTTGCTCCATGTTCTTCTTGCTTTCATGGTTTGCACGGAGAAGTCAGTCTTAATTCTGATGGGTTTTCCCTTATATGTGACTTATTGTTTTTCTCTTGTGGCTTTCAGAATTTTGTCTTTGTTTTGGGCATACAACATTTTAATTATGATATGGCGTGGGGAGTTTTTTTTCTGATCTTGTCTGTTTGGAGTTCTATGTGCTTCTTGTATTTGTATGGGTTTGTCTTTCTTTAGTTTGGGGAAATTTTCATCTATTCTGTTGAAAATCTGATCAATACTATTCTCTTGGAATTCTTCTCCTTCCTTTATTCCTATGATGTGGAGGTTTGATCTTTTCATAGTGTCCCATATTTCCTGGTTGTTCCACTTTTGTGTATTTTTTAATTTTTCATAATCTTTATTTGAGCTTTTTAGTTGCTCTGTGTTATGTTCCAGGTCTGATATTCTTTGTTCTGCTTCCTCCATTCCATTTCTGAGGCTTTTTCCATTCCTTTCCTCTTGATTGGATTAGTGTTCTATTTCCTTTTTCATTTCATCCTGTGATTTCTTTAGTATTTCCACTTCTTTTTTTTGAGCTTCTCAATCTCTTCTTGGTTCTCCTTACTTCTCTGGTTGGCTTCCTTTTTCAGTGTTTCCACTTCCTTCCAGAGTTTGTCATTCTCACCCTTTAGTTCTTTCTGAAGCTTGTCATTGTCTCCCTCTAGTTCCTTCTTGAGTTTTTCATTCTCTTTCCTTAGTTCTCTGACTTGTTCTTTATCTTCTTTAATTTCTCTGAATATGTCTTCAATTGTTCCTCTGAAGTCTGTTTCTTGGTTCACCCCCAGGGGAATCACACTGTAGCAATCTCCTACAGGGTTGGTAGAGCTTGGTATGGAATTATCCTGCACCTTTCCCATATTGTCCCTTCATCGTGTTCCTGGCATCTGGGTTTCCCTTTTTTTGCCTGCATTCTGATGTGAATCCCTGGCATCTGGATTTCCCTTTTTTTGCCTGTATTCTGATGTGAATCACAAATGCCTTTTCACTGTGTTGAAGGCTTGCTTTGCTTGCCTCCTTCAGATCCCTTTTTTTTTTTCCCCTCCTTGTTTATGGAGTATTGACTTGTCTAGGTTTCAGTCTTTCAATTTTGTTTACATATTGGAAGTCTAATTCACTCTTCCCTTTCTGTTCTGAAGGTTCTCCAAAAAACCCTACTTGGACACTCTCTCAGCAATTTCAGTTGGCAGGGGGTGGGGTGCTTCAGGTGGTCCTGGCAGGTCCCTGATCTAACCACTGCACACTCAAGTCTCACAGTGGCAACAGGCCCACTTTTAATACCAGCTACAAGGACAACTCTGCCCTGACAGCCACACCAGACAAGGATTTAAGAGGCCCACTTTTAATCCCAGCTAGCTGGGTGATTCCACCTTGCCAACCTTTCAAAACAAAGATTTAGCTATCCAACCAATGAATCAATCAACCAACAACCGAGCAGTAGATCTATCCTAAAATCTGCCTGGCTGAAGTGCCCAGCTCCCACCTGTGCTTCAGGTGGTCCTGGCAGGTCCCTGTTCTAACCACTGCATACTCATGTTTTCACTTTTGACTTTGTACTGGAGGAAACAACTAGTTCTTGCCCTTCTAGTCTGGAACTTCTCCAGAGGTTCAGGACAGGTAACAATCAGGTTGGCTTGAACATCCAACCACATGATGTAAGTCTACTGGTTCTCCTGGGCTGGCTATAAGCATTTGGGTTTGGGTCCAGGATCAGGGAAGCTTATCCTGGAGCCTGACCCAAAGTGTTCCCTAGCTAATAATGGCTTCTGCCTACCTGCGAAAGGCCAGGCAACTCTGCTGGATGGTCTCAGAGCACTGTCTGGTTCAGCTTGCCCTTTCTTTTTAATCTAACCTTTAATTTAGCCCTTAAGGTCTAATCAAAAGAAAGTCTCAGATAAGTCCAAAGTGAGTGGCATTCTACAAGATCCTTGAATAGCACTATTCAGGAGTGTCAAGGTCAAGAATCTAATTTTATTTTTTTATTATTTTTTTCTATTATTTTATTTATTTTTTTTTTTTGGTCTTTTTGAGACAGGGTTTCCCTGTAGCCCCAGCTGTCCTGGAACTCACTCTGTAGACCAGGTTGGCCTCGAACTCACAAAGATCCGCCTGCCTCTGCTTCCCAAGTGCTAGGATTAAAGGCGTGTGCCACCACGCCCAGCCTAATTTTATTTTTTTATGTGTATGAATGTATTGCCTGCATGTATGTAAGTGCACTATGTGTGTGCAATACCCAAGGAGGCCAGAAGAGGGTGTTAGATCACCTGCAGCTGGAGTTATAGACAGTTATTAGCTGCCATGTAGGTGCTGGCAACTGAAGTTAGGTCCTCTGTGAGAGCAACCAGTGCTCTTAACTGCTGAGCCAACTCTCCATCCCACATACCCTCTTAAAATGCTCTGGTCCTATCCTTTTCAGCTACTGCTGCAGTGATCAGTTCTAATCAAGCACCTTCAGGCTGAGAATGCCTTTGTGCTCCATCCCTAGCTTCTTTAATGCAGTGGTAAATTGCTTAAGAGGTGGGGCCTAGTGGGGATTTTGGGGTGTTGTCCTCTTTCTCTCTGCTTTCTTGCCGTCATGAGGTAAGCAGCTTCGTCTACCATGTTCTTCCTTTATGATATACTGCTTTGCCACAGGCCCAAAAGCATTGAGGTCAACTGATGATGGGATGAAACTCTCAAAATTGTGATCCCAAACAATAGACTTCTCTTTTCCCCAAGGTAATTGTCCCTGACATGTGTTACAGTAATGGAAAGCTGACCAACACAGCCATTATCTATAAACACAAATACTTAGGCCACACTGGCTCTCCTCCCCAATCTCCCACCTTGTTCTCCCAGCCTCGCCTGCCTGCTCCCCATGACTGCATTCCCATGCTCTGCTTCATAGGAACAGACACCAAGGCACAATAGGATTTTCTCTTCTTTTTCTTTAATATTTTCACTCTTTGTTTCATACACATATATGATGAATTTTATCCATTTTCAACTCCACTACCTAATCTCATCCCACCTCCCTCTCCTGCTGAAACCTTTGTTTTTCACAACAAGCCCCCACCTACTTTCATGGTGTGTGTGTGTGTGTGTGTGTGTTAGCCACTGTCGTAGTTTGTCTTTCCATTGCTGTGACAAAACACTCTGACACCAACTTGGGGAGGAAAGGGTTTATTCAGCTTACATCTCCTGGGTCACATTTCATCACTTAGGGAGCCCAAGACAGGAACTCAGGGCAGGAACCTGGAGGCCATGGAGGACTGCTGTTCACTGGCTTGCTCTCTACTGGCTTGCTCTCTGACTCATGCCCAGCCTGCCTTCTTATACTGTCACTGTTCAACAATCAAGACAATACACCACAGATGTGGCCACAGGCCAATCCAATGGAGCCAATTCCCCAACCGAGGCTCCCTCAACCCAGGTGTGTCAAGTTGACACCAAAGCTATCCAGCACACCCACTAAGTTGATTTAAAATTGCTTACATGAGGATAAGTGGGAAATTATTTACTTGAGTGTGGGCAATTTATCATTGACTATATCACTGAAGAAACTCCTTTCCCCGGCCCAATTAACTGTCAGTAGATCCTCAGGGAGGGTAGGGCTTTAGGAGCCCTTCTTCCTTCCACAACAAATGCTGATAGTCCCAGTTCTGTGCAGTTCTTGCATGGGTAACTATATCTGCAATGAGTTCGTGATATGACAGCCATGACAGGTCTAGAAGACATGTTTGCTTCAGTTCTTCCCTTATTTTCTCCCCTCCTTCCATGATCAGAACAGGACTTTCACATTTTTTTTGTCTTTTTCAGACAGGGTCTCTCTGTAGCCCCAGCTGGCCTGGAACTTACTCTGTAGACCAGGCTGGCATCAAACTCATATTTATTAAGCACCAGACACTAGAAGATTATCTTACAGAGATGTCTATGTATGATCATTATAGAGTCAAACAATAAGATAGTAGCAAAATACAATGTATGTTCTCATCCTGAAAAGACATTGATGGCATTTAAAAGATAAGGTATAGGCCTTCCAATGTTACAAGGAAAATAAGTATGGTCCATTACTGAAGGTTATCAATGTACAGAATGATCCCATTCACATTAACAAGCAGACTAACATGCACCTCTAAGTTCCCGAAGTGCTGTTAAAAAGGGCTATTTCTCATGTTTAAGATTACACAGAGATAGCTTTATATAAATTGTTTACAAAACTTCTGTGGTACCTGCACTGGGACCTGTCTCCCATCACCCCTCCATTTCCTCTGGGCCCTCCAGCCTACGTATGGAATGTGCCACCCACATTCAGGGCAGGTCTCTCTCTGACATTAATTAATCATTTCTAAAAATTTCCTTACAGACACACCAAGAGGTGTGCTTGATAGTCTCTTAGGTCCTTCTCAGCTGGGTTAACATTATTGCTACTGTGGCACACTTTTTTTCTTTTCTGCTCTAGAACTTGGAATTTTTTATAGATTCAGTAAGTACTTTATGACTGAAGGAACAAATTTTCTCATTTGATTGTCTGACACTATTGATTTTATTTTACAGTAGCTCATTAAATGAGCACAGCCAGGAGGAAATCCAGGCAGGGAGATCTTGGGTTCCTGGACTGAGTTCTGCTGTGTTTGGAAAAGGAGGAAAAATGGGAGGAAGGAACGAAGGAAGGAAGCAGGGAAGGAAAGTGCTTCCTCAACCAAGAAGCCAGGAGTGGGAAGTTCACAGGAGTTCCTGGTGAACAGAGAGGTGTGGCTACTTTGGGTCCATATCTCAGCAGGAGGTGCTGCCAGAGTTGTTCAGCACTGGCTCCTTGGAAAGTCTGAGCAGTAGTCCCCACTTCTCTGCTAGGCTCCATCTGTGAAGGCCAGAGACCTTCTTCTTCCCCTCCATTGCCTACCCATGGGTTTCTCATGCCTGCTTTTGCTCTTTAAACCCTCTGGCCTTGCCTTTGGACTAACCTGATAGCCTCAGCGTTGCTGGGAATGGGCAAAGTTTAACAGAATCCTATGCACTAATACCTTTGCGGAGTTTCCTCTCTTGCCTCCATAAACTGGAGTTGGAGTTTCTACATAAGAAGCCTCAGGGGAAATTATACTAACGAATAAGCCATGGGCTCTCTTACCCACATCTTGAGGGAAACTTAAAAGAGCATTGATTGAATCCTGGCTCTTTACAAATCCAGAGAGGTGGCTCAAGAGCACTGGCTGCTCTTACAGAGCACCTGGGTTCAGTTCCCAGCACCCACATGGTGGCTAGCAACCATCTGTAACTCCAGTTCAGGGAATTGGATGCCTTCTTCTGACCTCTGTGGGCATTGCATGACACATGTGCCCTTACATACATGCAGGCAGTACACTTGTACACATAAAATAAAAAATAATAAATAAATTTAAATAAAACAAATCCAAAGGGTCAGAAAGTCTCATCTTGTAATGCAAAGTTTAAATGAAAAATGTGAAGCTTACGATAGTCACATGATTTCCCTAAACAAAAAGTTGACTTCACTGCCAATATAAGAACATGGTCTAGACATGGGGCCTTCCAGACCCTCAGCAGCTCGACTTCCACTCTGACATACCTCATCTCAGGCACAGGAGTCCAAAGTTTTGCGGATTTCTAAAGCATGAACTTTGAGACCATGATTCTAAACAGAGAACTGAAAATGCAGACGTGGAAATTGGTTTTTCTCTGTGATACAGCTGTCCATCTCAGTAGTGCCTCCAAGTCATGTATTTAAACAATACAGCATTTGTTCATTCAGTCATCAAGTACTTATTGAACCTATAAAACATTCCAAGTTCTGGAGCAGAAAAAAACAAAAACAATAATTTTAATCCAGCCATCTGTGATACTTTATCTTGACTGTCAACTTCACTGAACTGAGAAGGACCCCGGAGACTGTAAAGCACACCTCCTGGTGTATCTGTAAGGACATTTCCAGAAATGATCAATAAATGTCAAAGGGAAAGCTGCCCTGAATGTGGGCAGCACCATTCCATAGGCTGGAGGGCTCAGAGGGAATAAAAAAGGAAAGGAGACAGCTCTGCCCCCTCACCGCCTTGAGGGGAGCTGCTCTGCTTAACCACACCTTCCCTGCCATCATGCATGGAAACCTCTGAATCTATGACTAAATAGCCTTTCCTCTTTTAAGTAATTTATATCAGTCATCCTGCCACACTGATGAGAGAGCTAATAACTCACTGTTATCTAATCTCTCAGAGTCCTGACAGATGGAACTTCCATCTCTGGTTTGGGTAACTATTGTACAGAGAATTACAGTATCATTGCAAAATATGCAGTTTATTGAAGGCCCTCTGGCAACATTCAAATGCAGTCAATTCTTAGATGCAAACATTGGGAACACAGGGGCTGTGACTGGTTGTCATAGTGATTATCTCAGGGTTATGAAATACAAGAAGCTTCTTGTAGTCATCAGTTTCTCATCATTATAACCAAATACCCAACAGAAACAGCTTAAGGGGGAAAGTATTTCTGTTGATTCACAGTTTCGGAGGGTTCTATCCAGGGTCATTTGGTTCCACTGACTTGGAAATGACATCATGGTGGTGGGAATAGTATAGAGAGGAAGAAGAAAGCTGCTCATCTCACAGCAAGCAAGGAAGGAGAGTGAGAGAGAAAGCAGCTAGGGATAATATACCCCGTGTGTTAGTTACGTTTCTCTTGTAATAAAACACCAAGCTGGGGGTGGTGGTGCACACTTTTAATCCTAGCACTTGGGAGGCAGAGACAGGCAAATCTCTGTGAGTTCAAGGCCAGCCTGGCCTACAGAGTGAGCTCCAGGCCAGCTGGGACTAAAGGTAGACCCTGTCTCAAAAATTCTAAAAATAAAACAAAACAAACACTGACCAAAACCAACTTGGGAAGGAAAGGGGTTATTTCCTCTTATTCTGCCAAATGGCATCCCATCACTGAGGGAACTCAGGGCAAGAACTCAAAGAAGGAACCTGGAGGCAAGAGCTGAAGCAGAAACCATGAAGGAATGCTACCTAGTGGCTTGCTCTCTGGCTTGCTCAGCTGCTTACACAGCCTAGGTCCATCTGCCCAGGGATGGCACCACCCACAGTGGGGTGGGTCCTCCTGCGTCAGCTAAGAAAATGTCTCACAGACATGCCCACAGGGTAGCCCGATGGAAGCGATACTTCAGTTGAGATTCATTCTTTCCAGGTATCTCTAGTCAGTGTCAAGTTGACAGAAATAAGCAGCATTCCCTTCAAAGACTCATTCTCGTGACCTACCTCCTCCAGGCGTCCTAAAGTGCTGCCATCAGCTGGGGGCCGAACTTCCCAATGCAAGCCCCTGAAGGGCTTATTTCCTATTAAACCCATAGCACTTCTATCTTCTGTACGTCTTTTGCTCAGCATCCTTAGCATCAGTCTGCCAGGGAGGACAAGATGCATGATCACATAGACCCAGAGACCAAGTCCTAATCCATGGAGAATTACAGATAATTCCCTAGACTCGGTAGAAACTCAGGCAGTTCGTTTTTTACAAATACAGAATAGTGGTATATTAATAAACTCTGAAACAACTTCATATTATGAAGAGTGGCTTCCTTATGTCAGAAAGGGCACTTGGGCTTATCTCTAGGAAACATCTGGGGAGTCTGGGGCTATCCACATTGACCTAACAAATAGCCTCTTCCATTATACTTTTGTCCTAGCATGTGCTACCAACAGAGGGAAGCATCCTGGATAACATCTCCTATTTGTTTTCCATAGTGTCTGAGAACCACTTCAACATTCTGTTGGGTAAAATTTCTTCTATTGCTACTAGAAATTCACCACACACAGAAGAGGCACCAGCTATATTTTACTAAATTTGATCATAGGACTGGTGTGGTAGCTCAGTGCTACAGAGCTTGCTTACCTTGGATGAGGGCCTGGGTTTGATCCCTAGCACCAGAAAGAAAGACTGGATGGGAGAGAAAGAGAGGGGGAGGAGGCCAGGAGAAGGAAAAAGAGGGAAGGAAGGAAGGAAGGAAGGAAGGAAGGAAGGAAGGAAGGAAGGAAGGAAGGAAGGAAGGAAGGAAAAATCAATTTTAGTGGTTAGACTGGTTACTTAAAATCCCCCAATATTGAAAGAAATTCGGCATTTAGATGGAAAGATGATGCTAAATTTTAAAACAATACTAAAATAAGTCAAAATGGATCATATGCCTAAATGGAAAACTAGAACTTTTAGAGGAAAACCCAAGAAAACCATTTTGTGACCTTGGTTTGGACACCCAAAGCATGGTGCATAAGTCAGGACTAATAAATTGGACTTGGTCAAACTTCTTGGGTTTTTTTTTTTTGTGTGTGTGTGTGTTTTTGTTTGTTTTGTTTGTTTGTTTGTTTTGAGACAGGGTCTCCCTGTAGGCCCAGCTGGCCTGGAACTCACTATGTAGACCAGGTTGGCCTTAAACTCACAGAGATCCTTCTGCCTCTGCCTCCTGAGTGCTGGGATTAAAGGCATGTGCCACCATACTGGGCTTGATCAAATTTTTATTCTGCTCAGCATACCTAAGAGAACAAAAGAAAAGCTAGGTACTAGGAGAAATTCCCTTATGTCACAAGTCACACGCAGGACTACGACTCAGAGTACAACAAGAACTCTCAATACTATTAAGTAGAATGCCAAGGCAGCATGCAGTTCAGATTTGATAAATTGTTCATTTCTGGAACTTTCCATTTCATATTTTCTGGGCTGTTGTTGATTGTGCATAATTGAAACCATGAAAAACAAAAGCACGGATGAGAGAGAAGCGTCATTTATAATTAAGCCCATGGAGTTTGCAGTACTGCAACCAGAAAGAAGTCAATCTCACTATATTTAAAAATTTTTAAATATTTATTTGTATGTGCGGGGATATACTTGCCACAGCACACATGTGGAGGTCGGGGCCAACCTTGGGTCATGGTCCTGGCCTCCTACCTTCTCTGGGCTTCCCATCTCACTGCAGGAGTGCTGCGTTACAGACGGGCATCACCCTGTCTGACTTTTTACATGGCAGTACAAATCAGGACCATCAGGTTAACATGGCAAGGCCTTTCACCTGCTGACCCATCTCCCTGGCCCTCACTGTATTTATTAAACACTTTGAAAAAGATGTTACTAAAAGCATTTTACCTTGAGTTTCAGCAGGATCTCACATAGGAGAACAGTCAATATAAAGCATGTTTCTTCCTTCCCTTCACCCAGAAGATTGAACTTTGAACCAAACAGAGTGAGGCAGGATGGCAGGAAGACTTAGGCTAAGTAAGTTTCTTTTGAATAATTGATAACACAACAAAATATTACCCCTCAGCCAGGAGTAGTACATAAGGCACAGACCAGGATGTCATCAGCTCCAGCTGTAGGCCTGCCTCCCCCCGCCCCCCAGCACAAAGCTAGAGCACCTCTTGAAGGTTGGGTCAAGCTCTGTGGCCCTCGGGTCAGGAAACACTCTTACGTTGTGATGAGGAAACCAGCCCACAGGGTGTGTGGGGGCTTCTGAAGTTGACCACCATGTATGTCTGTAAAGAAAGATAGCCACAGTTTAGACTTTGCCAAAAATTATAGGCATTTGGGCATTGGTCAAAACTTCCATAAATTAACACCAAAGACAGTGAATTGTGTGTATACACATGCAAAAGTTAACTGAACAAAAAGGCCTTTAGGGAAAACCATATCTCAAATTATAACGAATGATAAATTGTAAGCAATTAGTCTTAATGTCTTTCCCCATATATAGCCCAAATTAAAGTGCTGTGTGACAAGAATATATGTCACCAAGTTGCTTTTGGGTGTGATTTGGTTGATTACCCACAACAGAACTTCTGATGGAAAAATACAAGCCTGTACAAAGGTCAAAAATGGATGTCAGGAGCCAGTTGGAAGGGCTAGGAGCCTCAACATTTATTGCTCTGTATATGTATTGCACAATTGTCTTGTCACTGGGAGAGTATCTTCCATGTTCACAGTCTGTTTTGAGAATAAACTGCCACAGTGACTAGTCAAGTAAAATATACAGTGGTAACCACAGATGAGATCAAAACTCCCCTGAGGCTGGCAGATCCCTGGAGAGTCATGATATCACTGGGAAAATTATAAACCAGTCTGGTTTTTCATGAAGCTTGTGTGTGTGTGTGTGTGTGTGTGTGTGTGTGTGTGTGTGTGTATGTATGTATGTGTGTACACTCCAAAGCTCTAGGTCTAGGGCAGTAGTTCCCAGGGCAGACAAACACAGATAAGACTCAGAATACTCTGGGTGGTTTGAGGGAATTCTCTGCAAAATGACTGAACATTTAGGGAAGATGTTCACATAGACTCAAACAGCACATTCTGTCTCTATTGATATCAACAGAACCACCGTTAGCAACCTGGTGACAACACTGTAATTTATGATTCCCCAAGAACACTTGGTCCTTCTCTTGCCGGCTTCAGGTCTATGCCAGGTGTGGACCTTTTCTAAAGCACTTTCATACCTTGGGATTTAATTTCCCTCCCCCAGGACCCAAACCATCTGCTTTCAGTCTAGGTGGTGTTCAGACACGAATAATCTTCATCCATGACAGCCTCTAAAACAAGAGGAAATGGGGTTGGAGAGATGGTTCAGAGGAACCAGGTTCAATTCCCAGCACCCACATTGCAGCTAAAATCAACTGTAACTCTGGTTCCAAGGGATCTGATGCCCTCTTCTGACCTCCAAGGGAACTACACCACAAAGGCAGCACACTCACACATAAAATAAAAGAGAGGATTAGCATAGGGATGCTATGCATGTGCTGTTTGTCATTGCCTAGAGGGGCTGAGGGTGTTCCAGGCCTTTCTCTGGCTTGGAGCACTTTTCTGAAGTGCAGAGGAGAAAGCCACCTGTGCTGAACTCTTAGATGCCCAGAATGACTGGCCGTGCCAATTTGAGGCTTTCAACCCGTTTTTATGTAAAATAATATACTCTTCCTCTGCACGAACCGTGAGAGAGGGGGTCATTCCTGTGCTGTTTAAAACACTTGGTCTGGAGCATCCTCCAAAAGGAGCTCAATCCCTCACGTGTGGCCGCAGACCTTCAAGAGGCAGGGCCCAGCATGAGGGAGCCAGGTCAGCAGGTACATCCTCAGGGAGATGGTGGGGTGCTCATCTCCTTGCAGTCTTTCTTTCATGTGGCTTGATGTGAACAGGAATATAACTACTCCCTTGTTTTCTGTTATGTCCCCGCCACTCTCTAGTAGTACTGTTACAAGCTGTGTTTGGGTGATATATTGTGATCTCCAGCCAAAGACTGACCACCCGAGAGGACAGAGCTTTGCCTTCTCTGCCCTTCACCTAGCATATGCCCTTGAGCTTGCTTCCCGCCACTTGGCTTCCACGGGTGGGCTCTGACTTGGCATGCAACTCAATGATATTTTGATTTATAATAATAGGAAAATGATGAGCAAACCATCATTTTAGAAAGCATGCATGGCATGGTCTTACTGGGCTAGCAACAGATGATGGGATTCTCAGGTGATACTAGGTTCCCAGGCAGCAGCTGACCTGAAGGTCAGCCCTGCCACTGTAAAAGCCAGGGGTGACAGTTCACACTCCTGAGAGTGCTGTGTGACTAAGTGGGACATTCTGTGGGTTAGGGGCGTTAAATACATCTTCCACTTACAGGATTTTCAGTTACAGCTTGTTTGTCAGATGTGCAGGTATCTTGGTAGTCGCTTCACTGAGGGCGAACAGTCTCTGTAATTTTATTTTGTAAAAAATTGTAAAAGACACTGGGCATGGTGGTACATTTCTTTAATTCCTGCAACCCAGGAGGCAGAGGTAGGCAGATCTCCGTGAGATAGAAACCAGTGTGGTCTATGTAGCGAGTTCAGGCCAGCTGGGACTATAGGAAGACCATGTCTCAAAAAAATATATATATATAAATGTAAAAGACATAAAAATATTATGTTATTATACTATATTATAATGATACCACAATATTATTAAATATG
Source organism: Rhizomys pruinosus (assembly GCA_009823505.1). Lineage (NCBI taxonomy): Eukaryota > Metazoa > Chordata > Mammalia > Rodentia > Spalacidae > Rhizomys > Rhizomys pruinosus. The sequence goes on along the minus strand of VZQC01000088.1, from coordinate 387,501 downwards.
GCATTTACTATGGATTTCTCAAAACATCTTTTTATCAAGTTAAAGAATCCCTGCTCTAGGTCTAGCTTGCTATTTTGTTGAGTTTTGTCTGCAAGCATCAAGGAGCTGAGTGTAGTAGTTTATACCTATTATCTCAGCACTCGGGGCTGAAACAGGACAATTCACACAAGTTCAAGCTTGGGTTGCCTTGTTCGTTACAGACTAATATGGACTATAGTGTGAGACCCTTTCTCAAAAAACAAGAGCAACGAAAAGAAAAAAGATGTCTTCCTATGTGCATGTGTATACTCACAAATTGATATATTAGAGACTTGCTATTTTGCTTGAGATTTAAAACACAATCATAAAAAACATTTAGACACATAAAAAACAAATTCGTGCCAGGTGTGGTGGCGCATGCCTTTAATCTCAGCACTTGGGAGGCAGAGGCAGGTGGATCTCTGCACTTGGGAGGCAGAGGCAGGTGGATCTCTGTGAGTTCAAGGCCAGCCTGGTCTACATAGTGAGTTCCAGGCCAGCTGGGACTAAAGGGACACCCTGTCTCAAAAAGACCAAAAAAACAAGTTTTCCTATAGAAACTTTCTCCAAAAATTCTTGTGAGCATTACCGAACCTAGAATCCCCAAATTGAAAACATACTGCAATTTAATGTATTTTTCAGATAAAAGATTATGGACCTACAGTAATAATTTCATAGCTTTATGGAATATAAAAATCAAAACTATTATTTATTTTTTCCCCTTTGAGATGGGGTCTCTCTGTAGCCCCAGCTGGTCTGGAACTCACTCTGTGGACCAGGTTGGCCTTGAACTCACAGAGATCTTCCTGCTACTGCCTCCTGAATGCTGAGATTAAAGGTGTGTGCTACCGTGCCTGGCTTCAAAACTAGTATTTCTAATGCATTTGGTAATGATCAAGATGACCAATATTATACAAGCGTTCTGTTGACTGTTGGTTTGTGAGAACAATATGACCTTGGAATGCTTGTTTTTTGCTACTATATTCATAAATAGGTTGGTGTATAATTTAATTTCTTGCATTTTTTTTCTTTTTTCTGTACTGACAATTTCTATAATAGAAAAAATTCTTTGCTTGAATTGGCCAGATACTTATACCTATTGTAGGGAAAAATTAAATCCACATCTACTATTACATGAAGTCAGCAGGTAAAATTCTAAAATTGATTAAGTCACAAGGATAGCAATGTAAGCATTAATAAAAACATGGTTGAGACTAGAAGAAACATCTGAAAGGACTGGTCATCTCTAGGGAAGAGAGCATAAAGTATGAAGTGCTGCTTGCCCTGAGGACTCCTGCAGTGGGATCCCTCTGGGGATGCCCCAGGACACAGATATCAGAAACACAATTGGGAACATATTTGGTAATATAATTCTTTTAATATTTTCTTTTTTTTAATTTTTTTTATTAATTTTATTTATTTCTGTATGTGTATGAATGTACTGTCTGCATGCAAGTCTGTGCACCCGTGTCGCGCAATGCAGCGGAGGTCAGAAGAGGGTGTCGGATTCCCCTGGAACTGGAGTTCTCCTGGAATTGGAGTTTCAGACGGTTCTCAGCCGCCATGTGGGCGCTGGAGATCGAACCCGGGTCCTCTGTAAGAGCGGTCGGCGCTCTTAACCGCTAGGCTATCTCTCCAGCCCTAGTATTTTCTTTTTAAATGGAGACTATAAAACCATCCTACATTCTCTTAAACTTCTTTTTTTAACCAAACGTGCACCACTTTGGTTCTTCTTCCTGGCAGAAGACATAGAGCAGTCATTGTTTTAACCTTTTCCCACCTAGTATGTCCCATATTTTCCTACGTCTAAATGTGTGAGAGTTCACGACACACCCCCTGTGCATGCTGAAATTCTGCCTTCACAAAGCAAACATTAAAGGACATTTTTAACCTCCATTAGGAAGTATGTACCGTGTTTATATTCTATTTTAGTATCCTGTGAAGGACTTGTGGTCTAGTGACACCCTTCTATAGAGGTCCTACCCTGGTCCTTCTTTGGCATCTAATATGCAACCCCACGTCTTTGCCTTGATCATTAGTTCAGGATGCAGTGAGGGATTCATGTCAGGATGCAAGCAGGGCACCTCCTAGACCCAGTTTGGGCTGAGTGGGAAGGAGAGCTTTATAGACTGTGTCCACATCAGCCTTTCCAGTTCCAGGATGACTGGAGAGGGCAGGACTGCATCCCTGGAATTTGTAGGATACTCATTTTTTAAAACAGAATATGGTAGAAAGTTGCACACAAGTCATAGCAAATTTATTGAATTTTGTTTTTTTAAGAAACTTAAATTTTTCTCCATTTTAAAATTTTAGGTTTGTGTGCCTGCATGCATGTGCATGTATGTACAGATGTGCATACTCTTGCATGAGGGTGCCTGTAGAGGCCAGAAGTTGGTGTCAGATATGTTCCTGGATTACTTTCCACTTTATTTTGGGGGGTGGAAACAGCATTTTATTGGGGAATAGCCTTCTGGGCTGCTGTTGCTGGGATCAAAGAATAGCAGCTAGCAGCAAAGGTCAGGCAGCCTTTACAGGAAGTTAGGGGCTTGGGTAACTTTCCATGACATCGGCTGGGAGGCTTGGCCCATGACTGGTTGGTCTCATGGCAGGCAGAGGAATTTGTCTGGGCAAAGCCTGGACCTGCCATATTTGAACATTGGGAGCTGTGCTGCCATTTTAGGGCTCTGCCAGCAACCTAACATTCCAGCCTTTTGCTGATGATAAGGGACAACAATGGTCTTTAGCTACTTCCTACTGGACAGGAATGTCGACAAACAGGGGTGGTCTCAGAGGCTGGAACATCTGTCTGAAGTGTAGGGGTCAGGTAGGAAGGTTGTGGTAGAAGCCCTGAAGGAATTCAGTTAAGAGTATCTGGTTCTCTGACTGTCAGGTTGTCTCATTGATTTTGTCATGAAAAAATACTTTAAAGGCATGGAATAATTATCATTATGAGGAAGATGGATATCAGTGGGCTAAGTAGGGGAAGGAGAAGTAAAAGCGAGAGCAGTTAGACATAAATTCTAGGCAGGGAACCAGGAGAAGTCAGAACAGGGTGACTTGTAAGGGAACCAGAATTAAAGAGATAACATTTTAACTTGAAAAACTACTTTTGGGTTAACAATTTTAGTTTATTTAGTTTGTTAGTTTATCAAACTTTACTTATGAGTTGATTTGATGCTAAGTAAACTACTCTTAAGAAACATAGGCTTATGTTGACTGGTCTTATATATATATAATATATATATATAATTTATATAAGATAGACTTTTAATAACCAAGATTTTGTAATTACATTTATTGAGATTGTTTTTGTTATTGAACCAAAATACTTTTAAAGCTGACGAACAATGGATACCTTAAAACATCTTGAAGGAAATCAAAACCAAAAAAGTATTTGATGAACAGGATTTTTATATAACTAGCTTAGATTTTTTTTTTTTTTTTTTTTTTGTATTTTTGAGACAGGGTCTTCCTGTAGCTCTGACTGTCCTGGAACTCACTCTGTAGACCAGGTTGGCTTGAACTCACAGAGATCCACCTGCCTCTGTCTTCCAAGCGCTAGGATTGGCGTGCGCCACCATGCCCGGCCATGATGTTTTGAATAAACAATTGATTTAAAAGTTTTGTGTAGGGGCTGGAGAGATAGCCTAGTGGTTAAGAGTGCCAACTGCTCTTGCAGAGGACCTGGGTTTGATCCCCAGCACCTACATGGCGGCTGAGAACTGTCTGTAACTCCAATTCCAGAAGAACTCCAGTTCCAGGGGAATCCAAATCCCTCTTCTGACCTCCGAGGCATTGCATGACATGGATGCACAAACCTACATGCAGACAGTACATTCATACACATAGAAAATAAATAAAATTAAAAAAAAGTTTTGTGTAACATTTGATATACCCAGAGACCTTGTTTAATAGATTTAAAAATAATTAGGGTGCCCAAGTTTATAAAGCCTTAAATATACCATCAAAATACCCATATTTATAAATTCATATATGTATATTTTGGTTGGACATGCCAAAATAAAAATAAAACCAATAATTTTGTGTACAATAAAAGACTTAAAAGAAAAAGTTAAGTGACCACAATTTTTTAAAATTGTTTTGACACAAATAATACATATGAAGACAATTATCATAGACACACATGATGAAATTACATGAGATCTCAACACATGAAAACACATGACATAATTATATGGAATCTTAACACATGAAAACAATTGTCATAAACACACATGTCATAATTACATGAAAACTCCTTGCACCCAAAACACGATAATTAATCCTATAGTATGCTTTTTTCTAGATATGTGACTCCAAATAGAAAAGCAACACAAGGAAATTTTGAGCATTGAGAGATAAACTGGACCATGTTAAGGTGAAAGTTCATATGGCGAGAAGGACCTAAAATCATGAGCTGCAGATTAAAGACCTGGGGCAGGAGACCACAGACCAAGCAGGGCCAACAAGAGCCATAGAGAGAAGTGAGGGGAAGAAACAGATTACAAACCCTGCAGAACTGGCCCGGAGGCAGAACTGGCTTTTGGGAACCAGGGACTGGGTGCAGGCTTTGGAAAGTGGAGAGAAGCTCCATAGCTGTGAGGGGAAGAGAAAAATGAGTAGCCATCTGGTAGTGGAGCCAGCTGCCCCAGGAATTTACAGAGAAGAGGGGTGGATAGAAGGAGTTTCCAGAGAAAAGGAGCTGGAATTTGCCCAGTGGAACAAAGAAGAAATTTTGTTAGCATTTGTTTGTTTCAGAAGGCAATGGCAAAATCAGGCATGGGATTCTGTTGACTGAGAAGGATTTGATAGTTTTAAGCAGAACAAGGGTTACAGAGGGAGGAGAGGCTTAGCATGAGGGGGAAAAAGCCTCAGATAAAGGGAAGAAGCTGGGTGTGGTGGCGCGCACCTTTAATCCCAGCACTCAGGAGGCAGAGGCAGGCATATCTTTGTGAGTTCAAGGCCAGCCTTGTCAAGGACAGCTGTTGCTCTAGCTGTCCTGAAACTATGTTTCAGGACAGCTAGAGCAACAGGGAGACCCTGTCTCAAAAAGACAAAAAAAAAAGAAAAGGAAAAGGGAAGAGCAGGGAGAGCAGGGAGTAGAAGGAAAATGGTGAGACACTGACAAGAAGTGCACACTCAAATAAATCCCACTTATAAGCACATCAAAACGTTAAAATTTAAATTCCCATTTGGAGACCTGGTCTTACTTCCTTAGTCTGACATAGAAATGCATTGAATTTGTTACAATGCAATAGAGACTGTTGGAATCTCTTATTTTTCTATGATCCCCATAAAGAATCCAATATAAAAAACAAAACTAAATTGCAAGAGGATTAGAACATATGATTAAATACCTGCAGTCCAGAGAATTCTCATATTATTATAATCAGAATTCAGTAGTACTGGTAAGTTCCTGGGTGTCACCATTTTGAATTATGCCACATGGTTGCATTAAGATGGTGGCAGAAGTTGGCAGGATCTGTATGAAAATTTATCAAGTTTATATTGGGACCACGTCATGTTGCAGGTGAGGCTTGATAGCATCCCTGAGTCCAAGAGGAGAGAGCTTTCAGGAGGCAGGTGAGAGAGAAAGAGAGATTAGGAGGAACGGGGTAGAGGCATTTTAATCCTCAGACAAGCAAGAGAATGAGGTGGACACCCAAGTCCAGGAGGAGGAAGGGGAATGTGAGGTCTTCCTGGGAAGCAGCAGCCATGAGAGGCATCCCTGTAATGAGCCCATCTCAAGCAAGAGAATATGCCCAAGTCACCCACCCCAGCTGGGTGTGGGGAGATGTTCAGCGAGCAGTCCCACTTGAAACTGAATCAAACACCTCCAGAGAGAGGAAGACCTCCAGGCAGGAGGGTAGAAGGAGGAAATGTGGGACAAAGAAGAGAAAGAAGTGAGGGGAGGGGGAAAGAAGGCAGAGAAATAGATCAGCTGCTCCAGGAGGCGGGGGGGGGGGGGGACACTTACCTGGACAGAGGAAAGCAGTTGAAAAGATGACTGAAATTTGGGGGCCAGATGTGGTAGATATCAGGAGCTGGCAGAACCTAAGATGGTCCTTGTCACAGGAGGTCAACAGTTTGGGTTTGGCAAGAGCGACAAAGTCTTTGGAGACCTAGGAGTCCCTCCTGGGATCTCTGCACCAAATATATGGGAAGAGGGCACAGTGAGGACAGTCAACTCCATGGGGGACAACAGTTTATTGGGGAATAGACTTCTGGGCTGCTCTTGCAGGGATCAAAGTGCTGGGTAGGTCTTGCTGATGATGCCCAGGATAGCCCAGGAGAGGAAGACAATTGAGTCCAATTAAATTAAGAGGCCTCACTTCTGCCTTGGCTGAAGTCCTGGGAAGGCATTTTGTGCTTAGCCCTCCTCTGCTGCACACAGTTCTTGTGATACCTTGTTTCCAGCAGTGAGCAAGGTGCAATTCACTATTCCTGTGCTTCTGTGTACTTTACCATCAGCACAAGGTGGGCCCAACAAATAACAATGCATATGGAGGGCCTTGGCATCAATGGGAACTTAAGCTAGCGCCACCACCATTCAGGAAGTGCATGTTGGAAAGCTTCCATGGATTCTTCTGACTCCCTGTGTGACAAGGATCTAACCGAGACAGGTGCTTTTCCTCCAGGCCAACCTTCCACATCAAGGGACATTTTCCCTCTCAGCTGCTATTTTACTGTTGCTGACACTCACAAACCCAGACCCAGATTCTGTTTGGGCTCTTGCATGTCTGTGCTCAAGCAGACACTTGGACAGATAGGGATACCTAAACAAGTTAATGGTTTGCTCTGTAGACCAACCTCCATGTCCAGCCCTCCAAACCCCGCATCTGCACTGCTCTCAATTTGAAGTGATAAACTTAAAATTGGTCCCTTGGTGATAGTAGCTGCCTAGTGGCCTTATGTGGCCAATGGTTATACCATACTGGGCCACCACAGAGAGAAAATCATCTGGCAGAAAAGTTCTATTGTAAGGCCTTGGTGTGTAGACCATATGCTGCCACGTGGGTTCCTTTCTCAAGTGTGTGTTTTCTTTTCCTCCTAGCTATAGAATACAGAACTAAACCCGGATCCAGAAGACTACCTAGGAAGGGAACTCTGCAGCCCACAGGTGCTGTGCTGAGCTGCAGGCATGGCGCAATACAAGGGCACCATGAGGGAGGCCGGCCGGGCCATGCACCTGATCAAGAAGCGTGAGAAGCAGAAGGAGCAGATGGAGGTGCTGAAGCAGCGCATCGCGGAGGAGACCATCATGAAGTCAAAGGTGGACAAGAAGTTCTCAGCACACTACGACGCCGTGGAGGCTGAGCTAAAGTCCAGCACGGTGGGTCTGGTGACCCTGAACGACATGAAGGCCAAGCAGGAGGCCCTGCTGAGAGAGCGAGAGATGCAACTGGCCAAGAGGGAGCAGCAGGAGCAGCGCCGCCTGCAGCTGGAGCTGCTGCGCGAGAAGGAGCGCAGGCGAGAGCGCAAGCGCAAGATCTCCAACCTGTCCTTCACGCTGGATGAGGAAGATGACTTCGAGGGTGGTGCTGTCGAGACCAGCTCGGGCAAGAAGAACCTAGGCAAGAACCCTGATGTCGACACGAGCTTCCTGCCCGACCGCGAGCGTGAGGAGGAGGAGAACCAGCTTCGTGAGGAGCTGCGGCAGGAGTGGGAGGCGAAGCGCGAGAAGGTGAAAAGCGAGGAGGTGGAGATCACCTTCAGCTACTGGGATGGCTCGGGCCACCGGCGAATGGTGCGCATGCGCAAAGGCAGCACTGTGCAGCAGTTCCTGAAGAGGGCGCTGCAGGGGCTACGCAGGGACTTCCGCGAGCTCCGGGCCGCGGGTGTAGAGCAGCTCATGTACATCAAGGAGGACCTCATCCTGCCGCACTACCACACTTTCTACGACTTCATCGTGGCCAGGGCACGGGGCAAGAGCGGGCCTCTCTTCAGCTTCGATGTGCACGATGACGTTCGACTCCTGAGCGACGCTACCATGGAGAAGGATGAGTCGCATGCGGGCAAGGTTGTGCTGCGCAGCTGGTATGAGAAGAACAAGCACATCTTTCCCGCCAGCCGCTGGGAGCCCTACGACCCCGAGAAGAAGTGGGACAAATACACCATCCGGTGACACTCCAGAACAGGAAGCAGTCGGGTTCCCCTTCTTGCAGAGTTTCTCCCTGAAATTTAATAAATACAAGCGGTTCTTATTATCCAGATGTTGTGTTGCTGGCTTAGTTCCTCTGACCTTTAATGCTTCGGTGGATTTCTGTTGTGCTCTGTGCGTGTGTTATAAAGGACACATTTTTGATTAAGTAGTTGTGAACATGGACTTGGGCAGACTGGCCAAGTTTGGTTTCCCTGCTTGGCTTCATATTTGTTGTGTAGTTTTGAGAAACTTTATTAAAGTTGGTGATTCAGTTTCCCCACCTGTAAAAAAGGACGTAACATCTCACAAGGCCAATATGGGGAGCAAGCAAGTTAATATTTGTAAAGCAGGCAGAATTCAACAAATGTTTGCTATTCTTCTTGTGGTCTTGGTTGCTTTGTTTAAATGAGTTCCATGAACCAGCTCTGAAGTATCAGGACAAGGAAGATCTGCCCATTACTGGTATCAGAATCAGAGGTTGGGAGTTAGAGGAAGCTCACAAAGGCTAGCAAATCACCCCACCTCTGGAGTTCCTTAGCTGGGTTGTGTAGCCCAGGGCTTAGGCTTATAGGAGAGATGACTCAGCAGTTAAGAGCATTGACTGCTCTTGCAGAAGACCCAGGTTCAATTCCTAGCACCCACATTGTGGCTAACAACTGTCCACAATTCCAGTTCCAAGGGATCAACTGACCTCCAGGGGTATTGCACCTACACACATGCAGGCAATACACTCATACACATAAAATAAAAATAATAAAATTTATAAAAGATAGTATCACTGATTTCTCTCTGCCCAAAACCCCAGTATAACTCTACATGGCACTATAACAAATTCCGTATTTAAAGTTTTTATATTTTCTTCATTGTTGACTTTTGTGTTAATTTTCATTTTAAATAGTATGTAAAATGTGATTTATCTCCGTTATTGAGTTTTTAGGTTTTTCTTTAGCTTTCAAATCCAAGACACATATTTTGTTCATCTTACTCTGGTCCTTATACCAAGTTCTCGGCCAGCCTGGAAATCAGAAATTACACAGAACATTGGCCTTCTAAGGTACTGAGTTCCAACCTCGATTGTCTCTTGGGATCAAACAAATACATCCCTGGTTACATCCAGAGCCTGCCCTCAGGGCAAGATAGAGGCATCAGTCTGTTTTCCGGCCCTGATGGGCAGGTGTCCAGGCTGCAGAGCTAATGCTCAAAGGCTGCCTTCTTTCAACTCCTGAGCTTTCCTGCAGCAACAAGCACCCTGGAAGGGAGCAGGGCCCATGTCATGCTGATTTACTTCAGTGGATCAGCCCTGAAGATGTTATTAGATGGGGCTGGAGAGATGGCTCAGTGGTTAAGAGCTCAGACTGCTCTTGCAGAGGAGCCGGGTTTGATTCCCAGCATCCGCATGGCAGCTAAGAACCGTCTTTAACTCCAGTTTCAGGGGAATCTGATGCCCTCTTCTGACCTCTGCAGCATTGCATGACACGGGGGCACAAACCTACATGCAGTCAGTACATTCATACACATAAAAAATAATAATAATAAATTAAAACAAAACAAAACTCCCCCAAAAGATGTTGTTAGCAGAATCTCAGGCCCCACTCCTGATTGCTGAGTCAGAAGGTGAGCCCCAAGCGACTCACGCACACTGAGATTTAAGGAACCTCTGTCTGGCCAGATATCTGTTCTCCAGTTAGCACTTCGAGCATACCAGCTCAGCACTAGACTCCATGGCTGCTGCTGATAGAATCTCAGCTCTTGGGTGCAGGTCTAAGCCCTCCAGTCTAGCTTTAATATAAAAAACAGTATGCTGATCACATTCCAACTCCTGCATCTATTCCTTTGTTTTTAATTGTTGGCAAATTACGATTATGTATTTATGGTGTCATGGTTGCATAATTTTAGTACAGGATGGGGTAATGAAATTAAGCTAATTGTTATAGGCACCTGAAGTATTCAACTTTTTTATGTTGAAGGTATGAAACATTCTTAGTAATTAAAATGTGTAATATTGAATGATTAGCTATATTCAACATTCTATGCAAGTGGCTTTACAAAAACTTCAGACTTAGCTGGGTGTGGTGGCGCACGCCTTTAATCTTAGCACTTGGGAGGCAGAGGCAGGCGGATCTTTGTGAGTTCAAGGCCAGCCTGTCTACAGAGTGAGTTCCAGGACAGCTGGGGCTAGAGGGAGACCCTGTCTTGAAAAAAGACCAAAAAAAAAAAAAAAAAAAAAACCAACAGCAAAAAACACTCCAGAGATGCTGACTGTTTGAGTACTCCTGCCTTCCTCTCCCATCCAGCCTTTGGCATCCACAATTCTACTCTCTTTTTGTGAACATAATTGGTGTAGATTCCACACAGAAGTGAGAATGTGTGGAATCCCATGTTTGGTTTATTACATTATGTCCTCCACTTCTACCCACAATGCCAAAAACAAAGCATTTCTCTCTTTTTCAAAGCTGAATGATATTTCTTTGCATGTAAAACATTTTCTTTATCTTTTCACCCCTTGTTGGGCATTTAAATTTGTTCCATAACTTGGTTAATGTGAAATGTGTTGGAGTAAACATGAAAGTACAGACAGATTCAATTCCTCTGTGTGTGGAGGATTTGGGTAGGTAAAAAGACAAAAATATGATTGCTGGATCCTGCATGAGTCTACTTTTAGCTTTCTGAGACCCCTCTGCACTGCTTTCCATAATGGCTGACTAATTTGCATTTCCACAATAGGAAAAGGGTCCATTTTCTCTACATGCTTGTCAAGATGTTTTTTTTATAATGGCCAGCCTAACAGGTGTGAGATGGTCTCTCATGTGGTTTCGATTTGCATCTCCATAATAACTAGTGATGTTGAACATTTTTTCATCATCCATTAACCATTAGCATCTGTTTTTGAGCTATGTCTGTTGAGCCACTTGCCCAGCTGTTTCTTAACTGGAGTATTTGTCTTTTTTTTCCCTATATAACTGAGGTACTTGTGTATTTTGGATATCGCTGCTTTATCAGATGTATGGTTTGCAAAAATTTTCTCTTAACCCTACCCCTAGTTGGTCTGGTCACTTTGTTACTTGTTTCCATTGATGTCTTTTTTGTTTTAATATATCTTATTTTTCTCTCTTTAATTGCCTGAATTTTGAGGTCACATCTAAAAAATTATTTGCCTAGAAATCTGTCAAGTAGTTTTTCTTGTATATTTTCTTCTAGTAGCTTTAGAGCTTCAGATCTTTCAGTTAAGTCTTTAATAATCCACTTTGAGTTGATTTTTGTACATGGTATGAGAAAAGGAGTCAATTTCATTCTTCTGCACATGATGTGATGTGTTTCCTGATTATTTTGCTGCTGTTTATGCTTAGCTTCTACTGTACTTAACAAAAACCCAAAGTTACTGTGGTTTAGGCAACCCTGTTTCTCTGCCTCATAAAAATTTAGAGGTAAGTCTGCCATAGCACTGGGTCCCATAGGATTGGGACTAATTCCACTTTGTTTAATCGTTTGTGGCTCCTATACCCATAATCACCTCGAGATCCAAAATAGCAGCACTGTTATAATCATCACACCCACATCTCAGAAAGCAGAAAGATGGTAAGGAAAGTTCACATGGCTTCAAACAGCCACCTCATAGAGTCCTGTGAATCAACAAAGAATACATTTGCCAGAACTTATGTGGCCACACTTAGCTGCACTAGCATCTATGGAGGCTGTGAATCTTTATTCTGGAAAGGCAAATTCTGTAGTATCGAAGGGAGAAAAAGGCAGAAATCTGTAGCAAGATAGAGTTCCTGACACAGTTCATACCAAAATACCTGAGTGTAACATCAACCCACCTCACACTTAACACACTCAGCCCTACTGCAAAGGAGAGTGTCACCAGGTTAGAGCAACTACTTGGAGTCACAGTCTTGTGTGCCATTCAGCTAACGGAGCAGCAGCCTACCCTTTCACGCACCTGATATGTGACACATCGAACCATGGGAAAGGTGGCAGGAAACAGCAGCCTTGGCCCGATTTCTGGTCTTCACCTCTTCCCTGGCCATCATCAATCTTGATGAGCAAGGATGGCAAACATTTTGGCTTTGAGCATCATCTTCCTGGCAGTCCTGCATGTGCTGAGTGTTGCCCACTGTTGTCCTCCACACTGAAGCTGGCCCTCTGGGAGGTTCCTCTTCATTTCTTCATGACCATATTATCCATGCTGTTTGACGCCTGCAGTCTGCTTTCTGCTGAGGCAGATTTGAGAGCTGAATGCTGAGGCTAGGTAGCAGGTTTGGGAAAATTCAGTTCCCTGAAAAGTGTAGATGGGTTCTGTCAATTTTCTAGGTGCAACTAAATATAGTCAAAGTCATTTTTTCTAGACAAACTATTTTAAGTCTGAAACCACAGTCTTGACTCACTGGCACCTGAGCTCTTCTTAATCAACCCCCAAATAAAAACTACCCTGAAACCGAAGATTAGAGTAGAAAGAGGTACCTTTAGTGTCATCTCGGGCATTACATGGTGCAGCATCAATTGATCTCATGCTAGGGTTTTAGTTTTGAAACCAGTAATGATAACCTCAGTAGGGTCTGGAGAAGCACATGCAGTTTGATGCCATGTAGAATTCCAGATGTGGACTGTGGGCAACAGGCAGGGACGTCTCTCTGAGCAAGACTGTGCTCCCAGTATTGCTGGCTCATATTAGTGTTTATATGACTCGGAACTGTAGAGCGCAGGAGGAAACAGCCAGCACACTTCTGCTCTAGTTTGACTGTGGTTCCAATGTGTCCCTCAAAGGTGCAGGAAGCTTAGTACACAGTACAGCAGTGCTGAGATGGTGCAAACTTTAAGAGATGGGGCGGAATGGGGGTGTCCCAAGGGGCTACTGAGTTCTCAACCCATAGTCTGGCCCCTCCTCTGGCTCTAGGCCTGGCGTCTGAAGTGGGCGGGGAGGGCAGTCTTGAGACTGAGTGCTCAGCCTGTAGGATCTGTTGTACCTCAAAGACAGTTTCAAATTCAACTGAATCCTTGCAGACACAGCTGGTGCAAAAGAATTGTTATGGTGGACACACAGCTGGTTCAGCGGTGTCATGTGACATGTTGACAGATGTATTGTCTCAGAGATTTGGACCCAAATCTGTTTGGCTTCAACACCTGTGATTTCCCATTTGCGGTGACTTCATATTTATTCATCATGGTTGAGTGTAGCACATTGTGTAAAGAGATTGCTCTTGCCAGGCTTGTGAAAAGCACCTATCCTTTCTCCCTCTACCCCTTCTAGGTCCCCAAAGGTAAATGCTTTTGAGCAGAAACTCTTGAAATTTACTTCTGCCTCACTAAATAACCCATGTATCTCATTGCTACTTGATGTGTTTTTAGATCTCAATTCTATCTTCCCTATAGCCTCTCCACCTTAGTCCTTCCAGAAGAGTGATTTCAGTTAGGATCAATATTCATGTGTCCACAATTGTGTTCATTATAGATAGATAGTATATTATGGACAACATTTTTCTGGAGTTAATAAATTTCTTGTTTTCTATTCCGGTTCAATTCTGTGTCATTATTAAATTAACTTCATACTTTCTGTCACTTGTCTTCTCAGTACTAAGGTCTTGAGCCTAGCACTGTCAACCAAAGGTAACAGATTCTCCAGTAATAAGGAGCTTGCTTGGAAGGGTGTCAGATGGCTGCAGCTTGGGGTAGGTGGTACCTTTCAAACCTCATGGACTGTAGTTACACCCAGGGAGGTAAAGTAGAGCAAGGGTTTTGTTGTTGTTGTTGTTGTTGTTTTCTGGGGTTTTTGTTTGTTTGTTTGTTTTTGTTCTTTTTGAGACAGGGTCTCCCTTTAGTCCCAGCTGGCCTGGAGCTTACTATGCAGACCAGGCTGGCCTTAAACTCACAGAGATCCGCCTGCCTCTGCCTCCCGAGTGCTGGGATTAAAGGCGTGTGCCACCATGCCCTGCTGAGCAAGGGGTTTTACAGATAAAATGAGGAGATTACATAGAGCTCTTTGAGACAAAGAGAATCTTGTTATGGGGGAGCTGCAGGTGTTTGTTAGTGGAGACTGTGTCACCCTAGTGTTCTTTCTCGAACATCAAACCCTCTTAATACTCAGTTATCAAGATGCTACTAATTTCAGCTTATGGAACACTACTGATCTGAAGCTTTCCCTCTATTCTGAGTAAGATGTTCACAGTGCAGAGGTGCTTTTCTAAAATCTTCCTTCTGTTCTATCCTGAGGATTCCCACCACCTTCCTGTTGTGTTTAGCATATGTGGCCTGAGCCTTTGTGTCTTTCTTGATTTGCTTTCTCTAGTTGATGATGCACAGCCTTCTCCTGCTTGATGATCAGGGACATTTAAGAAGTCTTATTTATGTCAGACATTGCAGTGGACTCCTGTAATCCCAGCTAGTCAGGAGACTGAGACAGGAGGATGACAAGATCAATGCCAGGCTGGGCAGTTTATGAAGACCCTGGTTCAAAAAGTGATAGTACACACCTTTAATCCCAGAAGTTGGGAGGCAGAAAGGCAGAGACATCTCTGTGAGTTCAAGGCCAGCCTAGTCTATGTAGGGAGTTCCAGGACAGCTGGGGCTACAGAGAGACCCTGTCTCAAAATAAGTAAAAATCAAAAGTGAAAAAGAGAGCTCATGGTAGAGTGTTTCTCTAGTGTACACAAGGTTCAAGCTCTAGTAGCAAAAAAAAAAAAATTGTAGAGTTTGATCACTAAATTCTTCATTCTAGCTTCCTACGTAAGTGACAGTTTGGCAGGCTGTCCTCCCTCAGGATGGGAAAGCCAAGGCTCCACAATCTTATCACCTGCTTTCTTGTCAATTCCACTTGGCAGAAACTCAAGTGTAGGAGTCACATCAGACCTAGGCAAACCACTGAGACCCCCATGCAGGCTTCCTGTGGAGGAACACTAGACCAGCACTGTTTTTTCACCTTTCCTTTCTTCCATTGAACATTCGAGGGCTCTGCTATGGTCTGCCGCCTATGCCGGGCCATCACACGAACTTCGCAAAGGCAGAGCCTCCTGCTCTCCCCACCACGTCTTAATCCACCTTCTGTTTTCCACCACACTTGTAGGCATCATGGGTTCTGTTAGGCTAGGCCTCTTCTCTCATTCTGTGTTCTCCATAAATTCCTTAAGCCAAGGTGTCATAACTCTGCCCCCTCAGGACCTCATAAGTCTTTCGACTGGATGAATGTAGAGGCATCAGTCCCCAAATCAAACAGGCTGAAGAGTGTCACTCCAGTAACATCCCAGGGACCACGTCAGAGGGCGCAAATCTGCACCGAGCAGCTTACATAAGTCTAGGAGGGGCAGCTTTTACATCATATGGCCCCACTCCCAGCGACCAGTCCTAGACTTCCACACCATCATGTGTCATCCCAGCCTGTGGGGTGTACCCAGAAAGGGGCGCGCAGACAAACAAGTCGGCTCATGGAGCCAAGCAAGTGCTAGCATCCAGCGTCAAGATATGGCCTGTACTATATAGCACTGCCTAATGTGCTACACAGATTGTGCTTGCACATGCGAAAGATAGGCCTGAATCCAGGACTGCTGTCCTACAGATGAAGGCAATTTCTCTCCAGGATATCGTAACAACAAGAACTTGTGCCCAGATTGCACATGGACCCACAACTTTCCAGGTGGAATTTCCAGTTGAAGTAGACAGGATTAATAGGTTCCCATAGAATGAATTTAGCAGGAAAACTATTAGCTCTTCAAGGAGGTACTAATGTCCCATAAGAGCTCCAAAATTGGGCTGGGAAGATGGCTCAGCAGTTAAGAGCACTGGCTGCTCTTGCAGAGGACCAGGCTCAGTTCCCAGCAACCACATGGAGGATAACAACCTTCCTGTTCTGGACAGCTTTAGTATCAACTTGACACACCTGGGTTGAGGGAACCTTAACTGGGGAATTGGCTCCATTGGACTGGCCTGTGGAGAACTGTCTTGATTGTTGAGCAATGTGGGAGGGCCCAGCCCACTATGGGTGGTGCCACCCCTGGGCAGGTTGTTATGTGCATGGTGGTGCACGCCTTTAATCCCAGTACTTAGGAGGCAGAGGCAGGTGGATCTCTGTGAGTTCAAAGCCAGCCTGGTCTACAGAGTGAGTTCCAGGACAGCCGGGACTATGGGGAGACCGTGTCTCAAAAAAAAATAAATAAATAAAGCAGGCTGGGCATGGGCCAGGGGAGGAAGCCAGTAAGAAGCACTCCTCCATAGCCTGTGCTTCAGCTCCTGCCTCCAGGTTCCTGCCCTGAGTTCCTACCTTGGGCTCCCTGAGTAATGAATTATGACACAGGAGATGTGAGCTGAATAAACCTTTTCCTCCCCAAGTTGGTAGTCGTCAGTGTGTTCTGTCACAGCAACTGAAAACAAACTAGAACACTTCCTTAACTCCAGTTCCAAGGGATCCAATAACTTCCTCTGATCTCCACGGGCCTTGCATGACACAGGTGCACATGCATACATGCAGGCAAAGCATTTATTCACATACACAATAATATAATCTTTTATAGAATTGCAAAAGCCACAAGCTAGCCCTCCTGCTTTGCTCCTGCCCCCAAGCCTTCACCGTGAAGTATCTACATCACCTCTGAGGGAGCTCTTCATTCATTCTGACTGACTGACACTTGGCATTCAGAATGTACTATCCTTGCCTAGGGATTTTTGGTCCACTCCCATTCACGTGCTCACAGGGCTTTACAAACAGTCAGAGATGATAGAAGCCCATGTTTGTTAGATAGCAGCAACTGTACAGTTGCTGTGTACAGGCAACCATTTTCATTAATTTCATTCCTATGAAGATCCTATGGGACAGGCTCTATGATCCCCGCTATGCAGATGAAGACCAGAAAGGGTCTAGTCACTTCCTGCAGGTTATCCTACTTCTATGGGCAGTTAAGGTCCAGACAACTACACTTCACTGCCTCCATTTTTGAGAAAAGCCCTGGTTTTGGTGGTGGCACAATCATTTTGATGATTTTGCGTCAGTCTCTAGAGTGGTTGTGCTGTTTTTGTTTCTGTTTTGTTTTCTGACAGGCATAAACCCCAGTTTCCTTCTGGAGGATCACAGCTGTTAGATCATGGATCTGCCCCTTTAAGACACTGGTCACTCTAAGCTACCAGATCCCACAGCCCAAAGAAATGATCTGTCTGTCTGTCTGTCTCCCCCCCACTTACCCTCACTTTCTGCTTTTTGTCTTAATGAAGCTCCTTTCCAGGTCTTAAAAGAAGCCTCTCCTGCCCTAAATGTCTCACCATATCCCTAATATGACAATCTGCCCCTTTTTATTTAGGTTTTTTTTTTTTTGGTTTTTTTGAAACGGGATCTCCCTGTAGCCCCAGCTGTCCTGGAATTCACTATGTAGAGTAGGCTGACCTTGAACTTACAGAGATCCATCTGCCTCTCCCTCCCAAGTGCTGGGATTTGAAGCATGCATCACTACACCAGGCTTGCCTCTTTTAAAATGCTCCACCACCTCAAGACCTGATTGTGACCAAGGCTGCAACGGTCATGAGGTCATGTGGGAGTTTGATAACCATCTGAATAGTCCTTTAGTCACGCGTGTCTGACATCCACATGGTGTTCTTCCCTTCTTGCATTTTCCAAGGCTGTCTCCTGCCTGTAGGCAGACAATCTCTTGGCTTGGCTCTGGCAAGGAGGGGGAAGGGACTGAGGGAGAATTACCTGATGGAATAGAAAGACAAGGAAATAAAAGACGGACTCAGAGGTGGGGTCCAAGAGAATAGGGTCTCTCTTTATTGATGCCAGCAGTATGCTTATATACCAAAAGTTACTGTGCTCTGGGCAAGGAAGTGGGGGCCAGGCAGAAGGGAGGGGCGAACCACCTTGGCTCTAATTGGGGGGCTGCAGAACTCCTGTTTGTGCAATAGGTAACTAGAGGTACAACAGTTTGCTCAATGCCTCAAGGGAAGGGGCCATGGGTCCTGGAACTTTGCAGAGACAAGGTGAAGCAAGAAACATTGTAATATCCTAAACCTTCCTGGGAGCTACAGATAACTCGGAGGAGAACTGAATGCCTACAGTTATCAGATAACTGGAGATCTTCCGGGACAGGTCTTACAAGTTGAGCTGGATAGCTTTAGTGTCAATTTGACACACCTGGGTTGAGGGAGCCTTGATTGGGGAATTGGCTCTATTGGATTGGCCTGTGGCCACATCTGTGGAGTATTGTCTTGATGGTCAAGCAGTGTGGGAGGGCCCAGCCCACAATGAGTGGTGCCACCCTGGGCAGGTTGTTGTGTACCATATAAGAAGGCAGGCTGGGCATGAGCCAGGGGAGCAAGCCAGTGAACAGCACTCCTCCATGGTCTATACTTCAGCTCTTGCCTCCAGGTTCCTGCCCTGAGTTCCTGCCTTGGGCTCCCTGAGTGATGAATTGTGACCCAGGAGATGTAAGCTGAATAAACCCTTTCCTCCCCAAGTTGGTGTCGGTCAGAGTGTTTTGTCACAGCAATGGAAGACAAACTAGAACATAAGTTCTTGTCTCAAGCCACACACAAAGTTTCATTCCCACACTCTCTCCTTAAAGCCCATTTCTGATGGGTAATTTTGTTTCAGCTCTGTTTTCAAACCAACCCACCTGTGGCCTCCTCTCCAAGAGCCGTGTCACCCCTGCTACTGCTTTGTGTGGCAGAAGGATGGTGTGTTACCCTCCAGCTTAGCAACCCATTTTGTCATTCAGGACATAGTTCATGGAGGGGAGGGGGAGGGAGGGTAAAGAAGCTCTCCATTGTCTCTTCCTATAAGGTGACTAATCCCCTCGTGGAGCCCCACCCTCATGAAGTCATCTAATCCGGAATTACCTCCCCAAATACCATCTCCAAATGTAAATTCATTGGAATTTAGGGCTTTAACGTGTACATTTGGGTGAGGGCACATTTCATTCTACTAAACTGGCCACTATATTATGGGGGTTTGTGCCACAGAGCCATGCATGGAGCCTGTGGGACTGATTTTCAGGAGTGGACAGAAGTGGAAGCATTTCTACCTTTGGAGTTTCCTAATAAAATCAGAACTTTGGATGAGTCAGGCCTAGCACAGTTAGCACCTATCAACACACCTGGGAGGGATGACAGCTCAGCCTGGGGATGCCGACGGAAGGTGCCCTGAAGGGTAAGACAAGCAAGGGCAAAGTTAGGCTGCCCTCTGCCATGCCTCCTCCAGCCTTGTTATCCACGGCCTGCTTGGGAAGCTTCAGGGCACTGGATATTCCACCCACCCTGTGGAAGAGTCCCTGGATGTGTGGGGAAAGGGTAGGCACAGAGAGCTCCTGAGGTCCCAAAGGGTGATCAGGGTGTTTTCAAAGCTGTGTGGAGAGTGCGGATAAGAATGACATTGAGTATTTCATAGAACCAATTTTTTTCCCATTAAAATGAACACAGTTGTATCCATATGACTGTCTTTTCTTTTGGGGAGCAGGTGAGAGGTTTTAGTCTTTAAAATGAAAATAAAACATATATATTTGGTTACAGGAAAAAGAAATGACCGCCTTGTGAATGTCACTGGTACCGTTGGGATCTGAAGGTCTGAGAATCCTCCAAGGCTCTCACATGCAGAATAGAAAAGAGTCCCAAGGCAGGGAAGTGACCAGCCGAGGCTCGCAGGGCTGGTTAGTAAAACAGTGCTGGACCAAACGGCTCTGATGCTCCAGTTCTACCCTCCCTTCACCCTGCCTCAGGGGTCCTGGAGTGGTTTGAGGAATGCAGGGTTTCTTGGAACTCTGGTCGGGTGGCGTTTCTGGTGATCTTTACCAAGGAAAGCGAAGGTCTCCTGTTGGTGTGTCCAGGAGAACCCGTGACTGTAGTCTGAAGGCCAGCACTCGTGGAGTACTACCATCTTCTGGCTCTGCGTTCCCTGGGAGGAGAAAGCTCTGTTTCTTTCCTCTGACAACAGGAATCCTTTTGTTTTGTTTTTTTCCATCTGCTTTGGGGAATGGATGCCACCAGCCTCATGCAATGATGGAGAAACACTCTTATACAGGGCTGAGCCTTGAATGTCTTCCAATTAAACCATTGAACAAAACTCTGCCTACGCATGAACATCAGGAATCATCTACTTAAAAAACATAATTAACGGGCTGGAGAGATGGCCTAGCGGTTAAGAGCGCCGACCGCTCTTGCAGAGGACCCGGGTTCGATCCCCAGCACCCACATGGCGGCTGAGAACCGTCTGTAACTCCAATTCCAGGAGAACTCCAGTTCCAGGGGAATCCGAGACCCTCTTCTGACCTCCGCGGCATCACACGACACGGGTGCACAGACCTGCATGCAGACAGTACATTCATACAAATAAATAAATAAATAAATAAATAAATAAATAAATAAATAAATAAATAAATAAAACATAATTAACTGAGTTACTTCAGAAAATACTGACAGACACAAGCAGATGCCACTATGTTGATCAGAAAGCCTCACAGGGGTTGGTTTATGCATTCTGGGATTCCTGAACAACAGGATTGGAATTTCTTCCTTCCTAATAGCCAGATTACATCAGAGAAAGATATTTCCTGCACTTGCAGAGTTTTGCCAAATGGATGTTATGGTAAATGGCTTTAGGAAGAAAACATCTTTTTCTCATATTTAACTCCTGCTGGAAGTTTATTTCTCTGGGAGAATCCATTACCTACAGACCAGTAAGTCAGACTTTTTGTAAAAGACTGTGTTCACATAAAAGAATGTGGGAGGCGTGATATGGAGATTATATATATATATATATATATATATATTTGCACGCGCGTGAATGTGTGTACACACACCCAGATCCTCAGCAGAACCCTGACCTGTCCCTTCAAGACCATCAAGGGTCACAGTGCCACTGGGTATGTATTAAGGGTGGTGCCCAGTGGCGTAAGTTGTCACTGATGAGCTGAATTATGTGGGAGAAGGCAGGTGGCCTCATGGCCTCACTTGGAGGAGCTTCTAAGCAGACCCTGGGGTGATTCTCTTCTCTTGGTTTCCCGCTCTTACATTATCAATAGGATTTTGACAAAATAATTGCATGTAACTCAGAATATTACATGATAAAAAGGCACAGGCTTTGCTCTCTTGGTCACTCACAACAAGCAAAAGCAGCCGCTATGTTCTAAGAACAACAAGAAAGCCTCATGGAAAGGGCCATTTGGCAAGGAACAATAAATTAAAGCCATCTGCCAGCAGCCAATACAAACTGGGCCATAGACTTGGAATCAGATCCCATTCCATCAGGCTTTCAGACAACAGACATCAGCTTCCCCCCACCCCCAACCCCCACCTCAAACAACCTGACTGTCTCATGAAGCCACAAGCCATATGCAACTAATATGTCTGTATTTCCTGACACATATTTTACAGCATGATATATACACACACACACTTAAAAGTGCATGGTTCGATGGTTTTTAGTCTACTTCCAGAGCTCTGCAAATGTTATTAGCACAATAAAATTCTGGACCATTTTTATCACTCCCAAAACAAACTCAATGTCAGTCACCACACATTTTCTTATTCCCACTCTCCTTCCCAGCTCTAGGAAGTTGCCATTTTCTGTTTCTACAGAGTTTCCTATTCTTGGTATTTCAGATAAGTGGAATCATGCAATTTGTGGCCTCTTGGGTCTGACTGCTATCCTTTATCATGCTGGTTTCAATGTAGTAGCACTCATCAGTATTTTGTTTCTTTTTATGGCGAAAAATGTTTGAACACATGGACACACTGTGTTTCATTTATTCATCCATCTTTGGTTGATGAACATTTGGGTTGGGTCCTCTCTGGGGGCTTCACAGATAAAGGTACTAAGGAACACTTTGGAGAAGCTTCTAGGGGAGACAAGCCTGCAATTCTTTAGCAGTGTTTGTGTAGAAGTAGAACTGTGAGTCCCACAGTAACTGTGTGTAACTTTTGTGGATGTTTCCTCGATAGCAGCACTAGTTTACATATCTGGCAGCAGTCAATGAGGGTTTCAGAGTCTCTGCCTCCTCATCAACACTATAGTTTATCTTTATTATTAAAGTTGTGGCTATAAAGGGGCACTGTGGTTTGGGTTTGCATTTCACAGTTATTAAGTGTCTTCTGCATTTGTTGAAAATTTGTGTATTATCCCTGAAGAAATGTCCATTCAAATCCTATGTCCATTTAAAAAACTTTTATTGTAGGTCTATGAGGGGCACATATGTGGAGGTCAGAGGACAACTTTGTAGAGTTGGTTATCTCCTTCTACCTTTACATTGGTCCTGGAGATTGAATTTAGGTTGCTAGGCTTTTGTAGCAAGAGCCTTTACCCACTGAGCCATCTTGAAGGCCCTGCTTGGCTCTTTGTTCAAATTGCGTGATCT
The DNA here is from genome assembly GCA_009823505.1 of Rhizomys pruinosus. Classification (NCBI taxonomy): domain Eukaryota; kingdom Metazoa; phylum Chordata; class Mammalia; order Rodentia; family Spalacidae; genus Rhizomys; species Rhizomys pruinosus. Next base: position 365,022 of record VZQC01000088.1, on the reverse strand, counting down.
TTCTATTGATTTATAAGAGTTCTTTATATATTATAAATCTAAGTACCATATAAGATGTCTGATTTGTAAATATATTCTGCTACTTTCTTGAAGATATTATTTGGACACAAAGTTTTAAATTTTGTTGACTAATTTTATTTTATGGTGTGGGAGCTTCTTTTAGTAAGAGCAGGTACAGCACAGCCCTGCTAAGGGAAGGGGAGCACAGTGACCGTCTGCAGTCACTGTAGGTTAGTTGGTTACTTTCATAAACCGACCTGAGAGGTACTTCCAACCCAGGTCCTTAGCCTGGGAAGTGGAATGCTTCCCATTTTGGCCGTGCTTTCCCATCTACCCAAAGACTGCTGGTCTCTGGACAGGAATTTCAGGCTGATGGCTGATGGCCTATCTTCAGCCTACACCCACTCACAATTCACTTCACAGCTGGTGACCTGATAGGTCTCCGTCCAGCCCCACACCAGCTTACAAGGTTGGTGGTCTGATGGACCGCCGTCCAACCCACTGGCCATGACCCTTGAAATCTAGGCGTACTTCAGCCTGTATGCATGCAAAAATAATGATGGTAATGGAGAATTCACTTTATTGCCTGCTGCAACTCACTTTTATAAGCAAAATGATGTCAGCTCCCAGAACCAATCACAGACCCCCAATTTCACACCACTGTATACTGATGCTCCACCTAGCATCATGTGCCTGGGCCACGTTGCTTGCTCCCTCTTGGGGCAGGGTCGAAGGAATCCCATAACTCCCATATGTGCTAGCTGAGAGCTAGCCCCTAATTCAAATTGGATCTTCACACATTATGATTGAACTATAGTCATCTTATCTGTTTTTTTTTTCTTTATTCCTTGTGATTTTGGTATATGTAAGAAACTATTGCCTAAGGCACATTCATAAAGATTTACTCTGACTTTCTTTTGTTTATCATTTCAGCTCATTCTACTTGTCTCCTTGATCTGTTTGGAGTTAAATTTTGGATAATATAGTATGAGGTTAGAATCTACTTTCATTCTTTTTCCTGTAGCTATATTTCCACGTACCATCTTGCTGGAAAGACTATTCTTTCTCTTTTGAATATCCTCATTCTTTTCAACAATCCATGGTGTTCTGCACCTTCAATCCCAGCTCTCAGGAGACAGAGGCAGAGGCAGACAGATCTCTGTGAGATGGAGGCCAGCCTGGCCCACATAGTGACTTCTAGGTGGGCTAGAACTTGGGGGACGCTGTCAAAGAAATTGGAGCGGAGAATCATAGGAAAATGTTTTATTTCTAAATTCACATTTCTAGCCACTGATCTGTATGTCTGTCCTTTCCTCAGCTGTTGTCGTATAGTAGAGAAGCATGTCCTATAATCTTGTTCTTTTTCAAAGTAGTCTGTTCTCTCAGTTTTTAGTTTGCCTGGGAGCATCTTTTCTCAGCTTCATTTTTAAAGTTTGGGTTGACAGAGGATCTTGGTTGACAGGTTTTTATTTTTCTCACCTTTATAGCCCATAGTCTCAATTTTCCTTGCTTTTGTCTCTGTCTTGTTCAAAGTGCAGAGCAAGAAGTCTGTGCTGTGATCCACTGGCTACAGGCTCCCTTCCTGTCTGAGTCCAGCCCAGGGTGAAGAACACTCTCAGGCACTAGTAAAGGTGCTGGGCTGTTGGATAAGACAGTGAAAGAAGCAGACTTGAACCTGAACCAAGCCCCCTAAGTCATCAGTGAGCTCCACAACTTGACCCCTGTAGACACAGCTGGGTGAAACATGCCTGTCCCATCTGTGTGGAGGACTGCCTCACATGGGAAGAGTCCATTCCCTTACCAAAGGGTTAGACCGAACAGCCCAGAGTGCTGCTTAGAGTGCTGCTTAGAGTGCTGGTTTGAGATTCCAGTTGGCCCTCCTCAGGATGACTTGGGTCGGTCCTCTTGGGAACTCCTTAGCCATCAGCTTATAGTCACAGAGGCAGTTCATGATGCTGTGTCTGATGAGTCATTTTTCTTCTGCAGCTCTCAAGAGATTGTTGATTTATTGCTGGTTTTCACTTCATCATTCTGTGCTTGGTTATGACTCTGTTTTAATTCTGCTTAGAATTAATTGAGCCCTTTAGATGTGTGGAATAATCTTTTCAGTAAGTTTGGGAAGTTTTCAGCCATTGCTTCTTTTCAAACGTTTTAAAGTAGAGAAGTATCTTCTTTTTATTATTAATTTTATTTATTTATGTATGTGTATGAATGTACTGCCTGCATGCAAATTTGTGCACCCGTGTCGTGCAATGCCACGGAGGTCAGAGGAAGGTGTCGGATTCCCCTGGAACTGGAGTTCTCCTGGAATTGGAGTTTCAAATGGTTCTTGGCCGCCATGTGGGTGCTGGGGATCGAACCCGGGTCCTCTATAAGAGCGGTTGGTGCTCTTAACCACTAGGCCATCTCTCCAGCCCCGAGAAGTATCTTCTATTTTGTTCTTTTTGAAAGCAATTAGTACTCTCAGTTTTTAGTTCTCTCTCTCTCTCTCTCTCTCTCTCTCTCTCTCTCTCTCTCTCCCTCTGTGTGTGTGTGTGTGTGTGTGTGTGTGTGTGTGTGTGTGTGTGTACACATATATTGGAGGACAAGCCTTGATAGTAGCTCTTCTTCCATCATGTGGGTCCTGGTGATCAAACTCAGGTTACCAGTTTTGGCATCAGAGAGCTTTACCACCTGAGCCATGTCTCCAGTCCTCAAGTAACTGTGTTAAAGTCATTTTACAAACTAATGGGCTTGATTATGATTATGAGACTTGGTTCTTATTCACCTTCCATCCTGTCATCCCTTGTCCCTCCCCCCATCACTGACTCCTTTCCTAGTCCCCAAATAGTAACCGTTTCCTCCATTACTTCTTTGAATACTTTTCAAAAAATTTTTTTTTTTTTTGGTCTTTTCGAGACAGGGTCTCCCTGTTGCCCCAGCTGTCCTGGAACTCACTCTGGAGACCAGGCTGGCCTTGAACTCACAAAGATCCACCTGCCTCTGCCTCCCAAGTGCTAGGATTAAAGGCGTGCGCCACACGCCCGGCTCAAAATGTTTTTATTCAACTTTTATTTATCTATTTTTGGGGAAGGCTGCATGCATTCCGCAGTGAGTGTGGGGAGGTCAGGGGACAACTTGCAGGAATCCGTTCTCTCCTTCACCCTGTGAAAAAAAATGGGAAAAGCTCCAATTCAAGTTGTCAAGCTTGGTGGCAAATGGCTTTACCTGCTGAGCTGTCTCATTGGCCTCTAAACACTTTTTCTGTTCCTTTCTCTTCTCTCCTCTCTCTCTCTCTCTCTCTCTCTCTCTCTCTCTCTCTCTCTCTCTCTCTGTAGATTTAATGCTGTCTGTATTCCCCTGAGGCGCAGTATATTATTTTTTCTCTTTGCTCCTCAAATTGCATCATCTGTTTTGATTTATCTTCAATTTCAATTTGGTCTATTCTTTTTCATTCCAGATCAGCTCCATTGTGGAGTCCATCTAGAGTAAAGTTTTGACTTCAGTTCTTGCCCTTTTTATTTGGTTCCCTTTTGTAGTCACTATTTCTATTTTCTATTTGATGAGACATTACCCTCTGCCTTCCCTTAGTACTTCAGACCTGGTCGCCTTTGGTTCTTTGAACACATTTGTAGCAGCTGCTTTGAAGTCATTCTCAGTTACATGAGCATCTGCCCACTTTAAAGGTCATTTCTATTGCTCAGCCTTTTCCTGTGCCTGACTTGCTTTTTTCTGTTTCTCTGTATGACTCAGAACTGTTGTTGAAAGCTTCACATTTGTGCTTCATGTGTACTAGCTCTGGATTCTGATTTCCCATCCTGGAGACTGTTGTTTTTTTAGTGACTTGGCCCCACGATCCCTGTAACAACTATTTTCCTCATATTTGTGCAGTCTTTTACACCTCTGCTCAAACCTTTTCCCTCAATTTTATCCTCAACCTTGATTTCCTCGAATAGCATTCAACTACTTGTTAGTCTCCACTAATTGCTATTTAATTATTTTACTGTTTTCAGTCATAACTCAGGGTCATAAATTGTTCCATAGTCTTCTACAATTAAAGTAGAACCTGGCACAAGGGCAGTGTAATGCCAGTGTTGAGGCTGGCTCCAAGTTGTCCCTGAACAGAATTTAAACTGTGGATCAGGACGAGTCTCTAAACTCTGAAGCTGCATTACCTACATCCTCCAAATTGAGCAGGAGCTAGGTCTGTATGGCTGGCAGGAACTACTGCTATCTTTGCCCATTACGGATGGTTCAGTCCCCAGAGCTGGATATGGGATTGCAAGATTGGCCAATATGCACTGGCTGTCATACCTACCTGGAATAGCTGTTCCACAGAAACTGTTAGATACAGGAGCCTCCAAGCTCACGAAAGCAGTTCCTCCACAGTGCCCTCTAGAGAACGAAGGACTGTGCTTGTCATCACTCCCACTACATCCTTTCTATGTGAGAATCATTCAATAGTCACTGCAAACTGGCCACATACACTCATGTGCCAACACCCACTTCAACACAGGAATCTAGGAGAGGCAGGACCTATTCATACTTACTAGTTGTTCAATCCACTGGGATAGCTCTTCTGTCCTAGGGAGCTGGAGGAGGCGAAGGTGGGACCCCCACTCTGCTTCAGACTGGAAGAAACACATTCTAGCACCCAGAGCTGTGATGGAACCTCCCTTCTCCTTACTGTTATGATAGATGGGTTGAGTGTGTTTTCAATCTCCTGTGAACATTTTGATCAATCTCTAGAGATTTCCACTGATTAGATTTTTAATTAATTAATTTATCTATCTATTTATTTATTTATTTTGGTCTTTTTGAGACAGGGTCTCCCTGTAGACACAGCTGGCCTGGAACTCTTTGTGTAGACCAGGTTGGCCTTGAACACAGAGATTCACCAGCCTCTGCCTTTGAAGTGCTGGGATTAAAGGCATGTGTTACCAAGCCTAGCTTAATTTTGATCAGTTTATAGATATCTCTCTGGGGAAGAACTTTCACCAAGGTCTTCATACTTGTGTTTTTAAAATAGAACACAAAAGCCTAATTTTTTTAAGTCAATATGCATTGTATGCCACCGTTTGTGTAAAAGAGGGCAGAAGGAACTGACACAGGTATTGTCTTATATATATTGTACTTAAAATATCTCTGAGAATAAATACAAGATTCTAGGAACCATTGTTCTCCTCTGAGCAGAGGAGCAGGGCCACCAGGAAACAAGATTTTCACATTATATTAGGTTGAACATTTTGAATTGTGAGCCATGCAAATGTTTTACTTACTAAAATAAAAACTTTAATTAAGATTTAAACTGAATTAAAAAAATACTGCAGAATGAGCAGCGTGTGGTGGTATACACCCCTAATCCCAGCACTTGGGGGTCAGAGGCAGGCAGATCTCTGAGATGGAGGCCAGCCTGGTCTATATAGCGAATTCCAGTCAGGCTAAGGCTATAGTGAGACACTGCTCAAAAAAACGAACAACTGCAACAACGACAACAGCAGCAGCAGCAACAACAACAACAACAACAACAAAACTCTTCAGAATGTCCTGTGAGCAGAGAGGAGATTGAAAACTTCAAAATGTATTACAGATTAGCACGATTATTTAAATAGGTAAAGAATAATAATTAATAAGATCAAATAGAACAGATGAATTATGTTTAAAAGAGACCTTCCCTGGTATCAGGTCAGGGCCACTGACTCCTCACTTCCCCGGGGGGGGGGGGCTGGGGAGGGAGGGAGACCCCCAGTCAGCAAAGTGATTAACTTTTGTATATGATCCACCAATTTCCAGGACTACAAGATGGTTACTTGATCCAATTTTAAAGGATCTAACTTTAGAATAAACCCTGCCCAATTGGCAGGATCAGTACTTTAATCCCTTTCCTTCAAGCTCTGACCCAGTATGCATGTGCCCATTTTCCCAGCAAGTATCAATGTCAACCTGCTAAAGAAAATGGATATAGTTACCTAGGCCAAAATGTGCCAAAAATAAATTATTAATAGCCCAAATGTATTCTATTTTTCAGTCTGAGACAGTGTCTCCCTGTAGCCCCAGCTGTCCTGGAACTCACAAGACCAGGCTGGCCTTGAACTCACAGAGATCTGCCTGCCTCTGCCTCCCGAGTGCTGGGATTAAAGGCATGTGCCACCATGCCCTGCCCAAATGTACTCTTTCTCTAAAATAATGACTGCTGCATATTTTGGCCCCAGTACTATTTTTACAGTATTATTTTCATGCACTGTAACAGATTGTACCATCAGTAATCAATTTCTTATTTGGGGACATATGAACGCTTTCTAATTTGAAGCTACTAAAAACAAAATTCAAATAACCACTCTGAGAGCCAAGACTTGAAAAATACCTAATTTTTCACAAGCAGAGTTGATGATGACAAAGGCTATGCAGACATCGGGATTTAATAATATTCCCATCAATTAAAATGTGTCCTCAAAGATTAGTGTATTGGATTTTAAATACAATCACAAGTAATAGCTCTCATCTCAGGCACTTTCCCTGCCATGTAGGTTTGCATCCCCCTATTGAAAGATGAAGATTATTTCCCTATTTCTTTGGGTGGGCATGTGACTGCTTTGCAGACTTCAATACAGTGGAAGTAGTATTCAGTTGGCCTGAAAGCTTCTACTTCCTGCCTTGGGGAATAGGTGTATATGACATGCAATGCCTTAACACCCTTCCTTCCTTCTGGAAGGAGCCAAGCCTCATGCAGAGGCCATGTATATATTCCTTAGTTGATCTCAAAATTGAGCATAGGCCTCAGCCAGTGACTTCAGCCCAGACTTGTAACAGCCTCAGCACAAGAACTACCCAGCTAAGTCTGGTAGACCTAGAGCATAAGGGCAATAAAACAGCTGTGAATATTGCTCTAAGCTGTTTCTTTGAGGAGACTTTTGTTACTTTTTCAACAAGAAATAACTGAAATACCTTTCAAAAAATTTCAGCAATTTAAAATCTCATCATCTTATCTACATATAAAAGCCCTTCTTTTCCCAAACCAATATCCACATTTTTATCTTGGCAATGTGATAAGAAAAGATTTTATTTCAATACTGATACAAATTTCAGTCCCGAAGGGCTGGAGAGGTGGGTCAGTGGTTAAGAGCCTCGTTGTAGCCCATGACAGAGATTTCCTGATCCACCAATGTGTCCCAGTTATAGTTTAGAAAAGGTTGTATTCTCAATAGCCAAGATCCATTTTGCCTTTTCTTTGAGAAATACAGGGAGACAGGGAGACACTTACACATGGGAATGTTGGTTCCCAGACTGGAAGGAAGAGATGAGAACACAAAGGGAACAGAGCTCCATGGGCACCAGCAGACAGAAAGCACCATCAGAGCAGAAGGTGGCAGAGGATACCTGCAGTCATCTCCCCTAATCTGTGGGGACACTTCCCAATAACCCCAGTCCATTTGTGAAACAGCAGGTATACCACTCCCTATATATAGAATTTTTTTGCTGCACATATATTCCTATAATAAAATTTAATTGATAAATTAGGCACAGTAGAGTTTAGCAATAACTAATGAAATAGTGCACTGCAATCATTCAGGTGGATGCAATGTCTCAGTATCTTACTGCACTGCAGGTCTCAGCAACCTCACTATGCAGTTCTTCTCATTAAGCCCTAAACTCTCATCTTTTCTCTGAAAGGAAACACTTCATGGCTTCCAGGTTGTATAGGAATTACTGGAATTACTTGTCTCACCCTGAGACACCCAGATGAAATTCTCTCTGCTAACTGAGGTAACACTAAATATCAACGGATGTCAGTATGTACTGTGTGTACGTGGAAGTGGGGATGTTTCTCATTTCCTGGGGACACAGCAGGATGGGAAGGGATCCTGTGACACTACTAGGAACGGCATGCCATTTAAAACTAACAAATCACTTATTTCTGAAGTCTTGCATTTCATGTTCTCAGAACACATTTGCCAGGGATTTAACTAAAATGTTGGAAAGTGAAGCCTTGGAAAAAGAAGATGAATGTGAGTTCCTTTCAAACAAATCTTAAAAAAACTACTAAAGCCATGTTTTCTAGGCCATCTCTTATTTTGAGGACAATAAAATGGTGCCTAGAGACACTGTTAGACCCACACATGCTCTCAGATTTGTTTTGAGGCTCTGCAGACACACACACACACACACACACACACACACACACACACACACAGAGTCCTGGGACTAGGGTTAGTCCCCAGAGAATCAAGTTCTCAAGAGTTTGCATGGCCTCATTAACTGATGTTTAGAAGCTGCTGAACTGACCAGTGCAGAGGTTGCTTTCCAGAAGTCAGGACACTCAGTAAAAGATCCTCTCTGACCTATAGATTCCCGTAGCCTCATAATGGCTAGGAGCAGCAGATCCATTCTAGAAAGGATGCAAGGGGTTTGTTCCTAGAGATGATGAATTGGGCCCTGTGAATCTGATTCTTTGTTATTCTGCAGAAGCATATGGCTCTTCCACTTCCTTACTTTTCTTTGGGTTAAATCACTGTGGTATCGTCTCACTTATCCTAATGGGCCGTGTTGAACATCTGTGTGGTTAAAAATGGGGATGCTCGTTTGTAAACTTATGGAGCCTGAATTACATCAGGAAGGCCTGGATTTGCTGCCCCATGCAGGAAGGAAAGGAGCAGGAGTGCACAGTAGGTCAGTTCACAGAGCAAGGGAGCTAGCACAGCAATTGTCCCAGAAAATGGTCTAACCTGCTCTCCTTTGCCTTCTTTAGAGTTTATACATATTTTTAAATTGATGTTTATAGGGTTGGAAGCACTCCAAACACCTTCGGAAAAAAACAAACAAACAAAACAAAAACAACAACAACAAAAAAAACCACCTTGAAAGCCAATCTGAAAGAGCCAAATCCTATGTTCTTATTGTTAGGTCTGGGCTTCTCAGAATCTCAAGAGACACAGATGCCTACTTCCTCCAGAGGCTGTCAATCTTCTGACTGCTTCTTCTGTACCTGAGGCCCTGCCCCATGGCTATAAGTGGGTGGGCCCCAGGCGCCATCTTTCTTTCTCTCTGCCATGCCTCTGTTCCACCACCTGTTGTCTGCAGGTGGGCCTTGCAGGTGGTCCCTGCTGGTAATTCCATATGTGTAGCGCCTTCGCTACTGCATTAGCCAAAGGGTTGAGCGAGGGGCTGAGAATTTAAAGGAAGACAAGACAGTGGGTCATTCGTGCTGAGAGAATGCCCTTTATTGAAGAGACAGGAGAGCCTTATATACAGGCTTACAGCACAAGTGAAAAAAACAGGGTCAGAAGTTCACACTCCCAGGCACAGGCCGTTCTCTGGCTGGGGTGGAAAACAGGAAATTGTGGTCAGGCCTTCTCGGAAGAAGGGTAACAAGATGTTCCAGCAAGATAAGCACTTGGTCAACAAGCTGGTCAGCATATCCCCTGGAGGCCAGGACCCAATACACATGGAAGTAAATCATGTTCCTGGTGTGACTTAAGCCTCAGGTGCCTTTTTATCTGGGGGCTGGGGGTGCACGGCCCTTTTTATAACCTAATATTATGGTGCTGTGGACTCGGTCGGGGATCAAGATGTTTTGATCAGGTGGAGTCTCGCAGGAGTTTTTGATCTGGCAGAGCGCTGGCCAGTTCTCACCCCGAAAAGGACCACTTAACATATTTTTTGGAACCCCTGGGATGGACTTGCCAGCAGCAGTGTATTTCTCCAGACAACCAGGTTCCACATTTCATGATGAGGTACCACTCTGTTCTTCTGCTTCCCTCCTTCCCTCCCTCCCTCCCTCCCTCCCTCCCTCCCTCCCTCCCTCCCTCTCTCCTTCCCTCCCTCCCTCTCTTCCTCTCTCTCTCCCCACTTCTGCCCCTTGTACTTCCTTCCTCCTCTCTCTGCTTGTCCTCTCAGCCTTAGCCCTTCATGGTTTTGGACCCACTGAGGCTTGCAGGCTGCCTCAAACTGGGTTCCCGATCCTGCCATGCTTTTACTCCCACCAACACCATTTTGAACTCATAGGCTTGCAGGCTGCCTCAAACTGGGTTCCTGTGGGCAGGTGGTACAACTCTTTGCTCTCCTACGCTCTCCTGCTTCTCTCTCTCTCTCTCTCTCTCTCTCTCTCTCTCTCTCTCTCTCTCCTCTCTGCCTCTATCTTCCCTCCAATTCTTCCTTCATTTTTAGCCTCTTGTTCTGATTTTTCATTTTAGACCCCTGAGAGCCAGTGTATTATGGGTCCTCTGATTTTTCCAACCAGATTGCTGTCCACTGGGACTCTGGGGACAAAACACGGACCTGTTTTCTGGTTCCTCCTGTGAATTTTGGGACCCTGATCTACACAGGCCTGTGAACCCTATTTCAGAGTCTCCCATGTTGGTCATGTAGGCCAGGGTACTCTGACCAGCACCCCTAACACTAAGGTGGACACTCCCTAGTCCCCAGATGTTGCTTTGAGGCTAAAAAACCTTTACCTCCTTCCTATTTCTGATTCTCTTCCTTCATTTTTTAGCCTCCCATTAGTGGATGCAGTTCCTCCACTCTGTTCCCCTTTCTTTTGAGGCAAAAAAAAAAACCTTTACTTTCTTCCTACAGCTCTCTCTTCTCCCCTCCCCGACCCACCACACAGCTGCCCTGCCATGTGGTTTTCCCCTCCCCACACCACCATGCACTGCCATGCCCTGCTGCCATTTCCACGGGCTTTTTAAAAACAGAAATGGGAGAGGCAGCCACACCCATTCCTCAGCCGCCATCTTGAGGCTGCCCCATTTCTGCTGAGTCACAACCACTCTGTCTAGATCACGTGGTGGAAGCCTGAATTTACATCAGACCTTATAACAACTACATCCATTTCAAAATACAATCAATTTTCATTTTTTTACTTTTGTATGGATAGTTAATTTTTACAGGCTATTGTTTGAGGTTTTTACATCATTTGGCTTTTTAACAAACACTGTTTTGTTTTTGTTTTTTTATATTTTGTTTACAAGACTTTTACCTTTGGATTTTTCCACAAACTAAATTTATTCTCATTAAATTAGTAGGTAATATATGAAAGCCACCAGATTTTCCTGCCTGCCCTGTCCACCATCCTTTGCAGGTGTACACGAACAGTCTGTGCTGCCAAGCACAGTATGAGCCTACAGGCTGTTTCTATCTAAGTAGATGTCTTAAACTCTAAATGATTCTGTGTAAATGTGACAATTGCAATTAATGGTTCCACAGTCCTGGACAACGATGGACAACTTTAGATAAAAAAGGGATTTTCCCATTGTCCAGAGTTAATGGATATAGTTAAGTCATGTGTCTGTCCACCCTGTCTGTGTGTTATAACTGTTCTTCAATGTGTCTTTGTAACTGTCATGTGTCCATGTTCTCCTGTGTATTTTTTGTCAAAACAAAGTGGCCACTTCAAACTTCTTTTATTCTATGTTGTGCCCAAAAACAAAAATTAAATTAAGTTTACTTTTGGCATGCCTCTTAAATTTTTTTTTCAAAGGCCTGATTTGAACCTGGGTTCCTAGGTTTCTACACTGCTTATCTGAAGGTTTTACTTCTTATCTGTCCAAATTATTTTTTCCACAGTTATTACAACTAAAAAATTTTTCTTTTCCAGTTTTTTTTTCTCTTGTTTCCAGACATCTAAAAACCTGATTTTTGACCCTTACGGGTTCACTAACAGATGTTCATTTGTTTTTTTGTTTTGTTTTTTTTTTCTTTTTCTCCTATGCTGTGCCACTGTCCTTCTTACCAACGACCATTTTAAAAATCCCTGGATTCATTCATACTCTGGTACTTGGACAGTGGCACATGGCTTCCCCTGCAATCTCTTTCCTTTAATGAAACAGCCTAAGTACCTTTAATATTGTCAGTTCTTTAATTATTATATATAATTCTGTTTTCCATCACTTGTTAAAGTATTTCAATAAGTTCATAGTTTTAGAACCAAAGGTGCAAGATGTCATCTCAGCCTTGGCACTGCAACTAACTAGACCTCCATGGTTGTTGTTGTTGTTGTTGTTGTTGTTTTGTCTTTTTGAGACAGGGTCTCCCTGTAGCCCCAGCTGTCCTGGAACTCACTCTGTAGACCAGGCTGGCCTTGAACTCACAGAGATCCACCTGCCTCTGCCTCCCAAGTGCTAGGATTAAAGGCGTGCACCACCAAGCCCAGCAACTTCCTTGTTTTTAAAAATAATATTTCTAAAGGTGTTTTTTTCCCAATGCCTGTGACTGTTCAGTACAAACACTAGGATAAAAATCTCTTGAAGGAATGTGTTGATAAATGTGTGTATGTGTATGATATTGTTAAACAGCATATTAAGATCTGTCTGTGAATAATTGCAATGCATGTGCCTCTGCTAAGTACAACCTTTAGAAAGTGTCATCGCTAAATTTATTAGAACCTTACTTATGAGTGTATGCATGAAGTGCTGTTCATTTTTAAGAATTCTATAATGTAATTACGGCATATACAAGAAATTGTGTTCCACCTAGCAGGTACTATATACCTTGTTACAGCCTCAAGTGAAACAGACATATATAAATATTGAGTTACCTATACATACTAAAACTGTTTTATATATCTGTTATACTTTGCACATGTTGCTTTTAATATTTTTAAGAAAAATTAGGTTTTACTTCCAGTGACCACATGGACAGTCTGAATGTAACCAATTTGGGTGAACCCTAACTATTTCCTGCCTGCTGGTGGTATGTGACAATGCCCCTCCCACTTCCTTTTCCTTTTCAAAGCTATAATTCAAAATCTGGGGACAAGTGACATGGCCTTCATTTGAGAATGTACTGGTTTTGACCTCTTTATTATCTTGGATTTGTTTCATAGGTTATGTTAGAACTTTTTGCCTTTCATGGTTTAAATCCATTGCAAATGACCTTTATAGACCTTAAAGAACAAATTGTAGGATTTACTGCACAGGTTTAATGTCAACTTGATACACCTGAGCTGAGAAACCTCAATAATTGCCTTCATTGGACTGGCCTGTGCCCATTGTGGGCAATGCCATTCTTGCCCAGATATTTCTATATTGTATACAATAGGCTAAATATGATCCAGCAACACAAGCCAGTAAATAGCATCTTTTCCTAGCCTGTGCTGTGGCTACTACAACCAGGCTCCTACCATGGGCTTTTATTATTAGAATATTTTTGCCACAGCAATCATGAATTTATTAACAGTGCTTAAGTCAATGTTCAAGCTTTACTTAGGAGTTATATGGTAATTAAAGTACCAACTTCATTCAAATAACGCTCTTGGAAGTTTAGCAACCATGCTTAAAGCTCCAATCTTATTTGGCAAGAGGGATTTGAAGGGACAATATTTTGGCCCCTACCCTCTGAGGTCGACTTGGGTCCTAGGGTCCTGCATCGACAACTTTGTACATGTCCAGTGGCAGTGAGTCACCAGTCATCCTGGGCCAGGGAGGTCTTGGAGATTCATTTAAAAGGACTTCATCCTGCCAGTGTCCAGTCAAGGGAGGAAAGTCCATATAGAGGAGAAACTCCTCACGCTTCAAAGAGATGCTCTGGTCAAGCAAGGCCTGACTTTGTCCTCACATAGATGGAACTGGTGAAGAGAGCCAGGCACAAGGCCTGAGTGACCCCCTAAGGAACAGAACCTCAACTGACCTTAACACCAAAACTAATTTCATTTATCTGAGCTAACTGTGTGGTTTTAAACACCCCAACGGGAAACTGTAATCTAAAGAAGAGAAAATGAAATAATTTATTACCAGAGAAATAGGTGAGAGACCTACTGTGCCAAGTTAGAAAATATCTCAGAGATAGGTGACAGATTTAATGTGCCATGCTAGAAAATACCACCTTTTATATTCACGTGGTTATGGCTCTCATTCTAGAACCCTGTGTATTAAAGCTGGCCCTCATTCTAGAGCTCTGTGTACTAAATCTTTTCCAATTCCTCCAACCAGGTACTGGTCCTCTCTCCTTCTGCAGACCCTAGGCAGGGATCCTCCAATTGCTAATGCACCCAGTAGCCCCCTGCTGGTACTATGAAGTCCCTGCACTGGTATACTAATATAAGACTCAACCAGTTTGTCTTTTCAGTTGCAGAGAAAACATCCACTAAGTACTGGCCACTATCGATCTGGACCAAACCCACTGGGCAGAGCACTCAGAGCAGCCAAAATGGATTCTAACCCTCCAGCCTGACAGCTGTTCCCCCAAGACTTCACCCCCCATCAGCTCTGAAGCAGATACAGAAGAGAACAGCGCCCCATTTCCTTATCATAAGCAAAAGGCTGGAATGTTACGTCTAGGCTTCCCAGGATCCCAAGGGACACAGACGCCCACTTCCTCCAAAGACTGTCAATCTTCTGACCGCTTCCTCTGTACCTGAGGCCCCGCCCCATGGCTAAAAGTGGGTGGGCCCCAGGTTCCATCTTCTCTCTGCCATGCTGCTGTGTTCCATCACATGTCTGCAGGCGGCCCTTGCAGGCAGCCCTTGCTGGCAATTCCACATGGAAGTAAATCATGTTCCTGGTGTGATTTAAGCCTCATGTGCCTTTTTATCTGGTGGTTGGGGGGTGTATGGCCTTTTTTGTAACCTAATACTTATGACCAGTTGGAGCTGATGGAAACAATGGAGATGACAGAGACATTACCCTCCTGGCATCCAAAGGGCCTGGCTGCTGGGTCCACACTGGGAGACAGAGAAAAAAAGGATTGGGTATCCAGTGGTTAACCCACAGGACCTTACCTGCTCAAGTGATGACCCAACTTAGAAAGGATTCCTTCCAGGTCCCCTTTCCTCCCCTTCCTGGAGTCTCTCGAGAATCTGTGTTTCCATGCAGATGCTGAGATGAAGCATGATCCACTTTTACTGCATCTAGAGCTTCCCATGATGTCTCCTAGGAGCCCTGTCAGGCTGCAGTTCCCAACCTTTCTGATTTATGAAACACACTGATCAGGGGTCACACATTAGCTTTGATTTTTAAAGAGATGATTTTTCAAGACACTGAACTGCTGAGTTTATCCTGCATGTAAAGCCACTGATAAAATCAGGTACTCTCAGCTCTGAAGTGACAGAGTTAGAGTTAGAGCTCTGAGGTGACAGAGTTAGAGACACTTTGATCTTTGAAACCCAGTCCTGTCTCTGCATAGTCATTTCCCTTCAATGCTACCAGCCTTTAATTGGGTCAGATGGGTCATTCTGATCTGTGTTATTTGGAAGAGATTCTAATCTCCACCAGCAGTCCCTTCAGACTAAAAGTCTATAGAAGCCAATACTAACTTTAATTTTAATTATAGAAATTTTGATGATAAGTATGTAGCCAAAAATGGGAAAAGGAAACAGGATCAATCCTCTGTCATTTTCTTCAGGATCAGAAAGTATGGTTGTCATATATGATTTCACACTTTGAGGATTTCTGTTGCAAATGAGATCCAGGTCTTTCTTTGAAAGAGGCACTGAGTCCCCTCGAGCTTTGTCCGCCTGGAGCTCCGCTGCTCCCAGCGGCCAGAAAAAAAAAAAAAAAGAGAAAGAAAGAGGCACTGAAAGGCTGTGTGGGGTGTGGGAGCCTCTCCTCTTGAAGCTGTTCCTGTTTGAATCTGCAACACCCCCCACAGACTCACATTTTCAGTGCTAGTTCCCTGGCTTGTGGTGCTCTTTTAAAGGCTGTGGAACCTAGTCAGCCATGATGGACGAGCCTCTTCAACACTCCCCCGCCTCCATACCTTCTCCCCCGCCTCCATACCTTCTCCCCCATGATATAGAATGGGTCCTCCGAATCTTGAGCTAAAATAGGCCTTTTGTGTCCGTCAGATATTTTGGTCACAGCGACGCCAATATCACCTGAGAAATGAGCCAGCGGCTCTTGAACTTTAGTAAACACGAGTTTTCTCGAAACCTTTTATCCCATCAGATCTCCACCCGGGGGTTCAGCCCAGACCCACAAGTGATTTCTACTGCATTTGTGTGAGTTCTGAGAAACACTGTGAGGCAAAGTGAAGCAAAAACTATTGTGTGTTCACTTGGGTGAAGGTGGGGGTGAGTGATAAAGAACTAAAGGCAGTTAGAACAGACAGCCCTTCTAAGAAGTTCGCAAGTGAAGGAGAGAAACTGAGTCTTTTTTAACTCTTATTTTACGTGTATGGCGTTATAAGTATTTTGCCTGTATGTAAGTATGTAAGTGCATCATGTTCATGCAGTGCCTGCAAAGACTAGAACATGGAGTCAGATCCCCTGTAACTGAAGTCACAGACGGTTGTTAGTTGCCTTATAGGTGCTGAGAACCAAACCTGGGTCCTCTGCAAAGTGAGGCCAGTGCTCTTTTTTTTTTTTAATTTAATTTTTATTGATGCTTTGTGCATTTCATACATTTTTTCCAATTCAGTTCAGGCTTATTTCCCTTTCCCTTCCCCTCCACCCCCACCCCATCCCAGATCATGCATTCTGCCATAACTGTCCTGCATCTTTCTCTCAGTTTTTTTTTTTTCATTTTTTAGCTACAAGTGATAATCCATGAGTACAAGCATCCTTCGTGCAAAACCAATCTGCAGGCTGTTGTGCCTGAACCCCTACAGCCCCACCATCCAGTGGGGGGTGACAGGTTGTTTGTTCAATCAAGTTGATCAAATGAGTGTCCAGACTACATTGCTGTAGTTTCACCATTCACCCCAATCGCAGCCCTTACATTCTACCATGCCCTCTCTTCCGCAGATTGTTCCCTAGGCTTAGAAAAGGGGGCACAGGTGGATGAGAGGTAAAACAGTCCACTCTCTCTGGAGCTATTGACTTGGACTCTGGACAATTCTGGCTGTTTCCTTTCATGGGCTGACAGTTTGTCCAGGAATAACCTTTCGATCCTACTAATGAAGCACAAGCAATTAGATGTATAGGTATTTAAGCAGCACTAATAATTATGGTAGGTTACTTTAGCATAGACACATATCAGAGTGATTTGTCCAGCCTCAAAGAAGAGAAATTGAAGGATAGCTAGTGGTGGATGTGGGAGGAAGGGAGAAAATTAAAGAACAGGAAGATGTGAATGTGCATGTATGCTGAAATGAGAGGATCATTATGCAGGAAGGGATGAAAATGAGAGAATGGAAAATGGAAGATGCCTGGTGGAGCTAGGATCAAGAGGAAGGAAACCAACTTGAGATCCAGCTCAATCCAGTGCCTGACCAGCCAGCTTTGCAGAAGATGAAGGACATTCTGCCCCTGAATCTTAAAGAAGCCAAACAAAACCCTTTGGAGGTACGACAAAAAGGAGAGCTGGTGTCGTCTGTATCCTACACTGCTGCCATTTCTACTGTGCTGCTTAGCAGTTTGGTTCTACTTGACATGTTGCCACAGGGGGGAAGAGACATTCCAAGGGAAACCCCAGTGTACTGGTTTCTAAGAAGAGATGATTCTTTGGTGCCCAGGAGAAACTGCTCCATCTTATTACCGATGTTGAGCAACAGGAATCCCAACCCTTCCTGGCTGCCATTTGGATATTAGCAAGAACATACTGGAATGCTAGACTACACATTACTTAAAGCCTGAAACCCAGGCATTCTCACTAGATAGTATTTTACAAAGCACCAGGAAGTACTGAGTGATTTATTATACTGTTTTAGATGTTTATCTTGGGCTATATGAGTACGTATATCATGTGTATGCTTTACTATGTAAATGCACATTTTCCTTACAGAAAGTAGAGGTAAATAGAGGGGGAGGTATCATTCATAGTCAAAGAATTAGATACTATATTGCCTATTAACATTTTGAACCCATGGATTGATTGATTGGTTATAATATTGGAAATGAACCCAGAAACTTAGGCAAATTTTACTGCTGTGCTGTGTTACCAACTCTTTTCACTTCTTGCTTTGAAAGAGGATCTCACTAATTTGCCCAGGCTAGCCTTAAACTCACTTTGTAATCCAGGCTGGTCTTGAACTTTCAGATCTCTAGCCTCAACCTCCAAAGTAGCTGAGATTGCAGGTTTGGACCTGGCTATGAGGCTGGCTGGATGTGGATGAGATAATTAGCAATTATGCGTTTATTCTGTGGGTTGTAAGATGTTTACCAGAATCCCTGGCCTCAGCCTATGAACACCAGTTGCTAGCAAAAATGCCACTAGATATTGCCAGATATTCTTGATGCTAGGACAAAGCACCAGTTAAGAACTACTCTCTTAGTCTCCTAGCTGGCTATCTCAGGGGAGAATTTGCAACTGAGTTATGTGACATGCAGATGGCAGGGCAGAGAAGAGCATGTGGAAAGAAACTGAGGCCCCCAGACAAGGACTGACAGCATTTTGTTGTCTACTAAGAGTGGGTCACAATCTATAAATCTCTAGGTGACAGTGTGTTTTCCCCAAAACTGACTGCAGACTTCATGAGAGTCTCTAAGCCAGGACCAACCAAAAGGAAGGCTCTCAATTTTCCATCCTATGGTAACAGTAAAGGACAATTCATTATTTTGCTTTAAAGCCACTAGGTTTAAAAGTACTTTGCTTAATTGATTTCTTTGTTGAGCAATAAACTGTCTTCCAGTTCTTCTTACATATTCATCTGTTCACTCTGTGACCACTGTTTTTTCTTACAGTTTAACTATCCTGAGCTTCAACTTTTCCACTCATCAGCAACAAAGGTACAAAGACTACCTCCCTTTACATCTCAGAACGTCTGCATCAGCAGATTCCAGCCAACCAAGCATCCAAAATATTTCCCCTCCAAAACTTTTCATCTCTACTCAACGGGTATAAACTTTTCATTTATTCTCAACAGGTATAGACTCTTTGTTGCGATTATTCCCTACAACTACATCAGAGCCTTAGGTGTTTTGAGTCACCTAGGATGATTTAAAGCACATGCAGTGTGCATGTAAGATAAGGGATGTGAGCATCCTCATATATCCTTGGAGGAATCTTGAGAACAGACCCCTTCAGGAACCAAGGAAGGACTATATTGCCATTCTTGACATTTGCTATTGAGCCACACAGTCAAGATGAAAATCCTAATTCTGCCTTTGAGAATATTTCTCTAGGGTCTAAGTCAAAAAAGAAAGATTAAAATCACCATGATGTTTCGCTTATTACCTAAAATAGTCCTGTAGAGTGAAATATCCATAACATTTCAATCTGTGGATAGGCTCCTGGGGTGTGGGCTGGGAGGACATGCTGGTCCCAAGGTAAGTCTCCCCTGTAACACCTTGTACATTGTACTAATTCAGATCAATCATCAGTGCTGCTGGTCTATCTCACAGGCTTCAAAGGGTGTGAATGTGACTTACCATTTATGAAACCAAACAGATGCTTTGGGCTTTCAGCAGGCTGAGTGTGCTGCTCTTGTGCAGGGCACATGTTAAAATGGAAAATCAGACTTGTAAATGACAGGGTAGCCAATGCAAGGCCACCACTGTGAACCCCCCCCCCCATTCCCTGGCATCACCTCCTTGGGCTCTTTTGTCCTGAAAGATTAGGAAGGTAGAAGGTAGTTGAGGTTTTTGTGTTTACTGTGTGCTAATTTCTTCTGTGTGTGTGTGTGTGTGTGTGTGTGTGTGTGTGTGTGTGTTTGAGACAGGGTCTCCTATAGCCCCACCTGGCCTGGAACTCACTCTGTAGACCAGGCTGGCCTTGAACTCACAGAGATCCGCCTGCCTCTGCCTCCCGAGTGCTGGGATTAAAGGCATGCGCCAACATGCCCGGTGACTGTGTGCTAATTTCACCCTGGCATAAACACCCTACATTCCCCTTAATTGGCCACAATGAGCTGAAAGGATTTTTCGGCTTTGGTTCTTCAGATTGTCAACCAAAATGCATTATTCGATTTTTAAAATATTGTCAACAAATACGTATATTATCCCATTAGCAAACTCTATTTTAGAATTTCTAGATCTGGTTACCTGCTCAAGGTTATCCTGAGAAATGATTAAGGGAGAGAAAACTGGAACAATAAATTCCTGTTTCCTTGGTTTGCTTTAATGTTCCCCAGCCAACAGACTAAACTTAGGCAATTATTAGAGGTCAATAAGAAAACCTTCCTTAGACTGTCCCAGAACGAGCGAGGCACACTGCCAGACCTCTTGTTTGTTTACATTGTCAGTGCACAATCTCCATCGAGGTGATAAAGAATAAGTTTCGAGTTTAAGGAATTGCAATTCCACAGACACAGATTTGAGAAAAGGCCAAAGTAAGTGTGGCCCAAAGAGGAAAGCAAAGCGCTTGGACTTAAGAAGGAAAACGAAGTGATCAGTGCAGGCAAGCAGCAAATCCCGGAGCCCAGGGCGGATTGGTCAACTTGGCGCTATAGCTGCAGGGGTTTAAGTGCAGTCTGTCAGAATGATTTCCGGGTTCTTCTTTAGAAACACCCACCCCCAACATCCGGCTTCCTCTCTTTCCCTCCCTGCCCTTTCTTCCCACAGTAATTCCATCCTGAATAGAATTTCACTTGACCACAGCGTCTTCTCACAAGATTTTCATTAATTCTATTCACTGTTTCCTCACGTTTCATGTTAGCAAACTGAGGCATTTACAGCTTTTGAAACTTCAGGTTTCTGAGTATTTGAAGCAAGATTCAGCCTTCCTTGTCTTATTCCTAACTACCATGCTAAGCAAAATAGATGCCAAGTCCATACCTGCTTGTGTGGATTGGGGCTCTCTCAGATGCAAGTGACAGAAAACATTTCTGGTAAAAAGATAAGAAAAGAAGAAGTTATTGGTAGGAAAAAGTGATGGGGGACCATAGGGAACATGTATTATCTACGACTTACAGAATTTCTAGAAGATGGAAAGTCCAAACTCAGGAACTGACAGAGTCCAGGGACTCACTAAAATCCACGCAGCCATCTCCCTCCAGGGTCAAGTAGCCAGCCTTGGCCTTTGCTTCTGAAATGACCCTGGGCCTTGCTTCCAGCCTTCACCTGGGGGCTGGGGTCCAGAAGAGCACACCTGAGTGACCGTGCTTGGGGTTCATGTTCACCCTTGTAGATACTTCCTGGCAGGAAGCAGGCCAGTTAACTGCATTTGCTTCCAAACTAGGAGAGAGACTGTTGGATTTGCCCTCCCCTTCCTACACACAAAACAACTGGGTCATGGATGCCAAGCGGTAAAGCATCCAAATGTCCTCCAGGCTCTCGAGCCTAAATGACTTCTCTTATGAGAAAAGCTGTAGGACTGCAGTGTAAAGGACAAACCTAACTAGGACAAGCCCCTCCCCCGCCAGCACACACTCTCCACAAGGGACTGTTAGACTCCATCAAGATTGTTAACTTGAGGGGATTTAGAACCACCATACCTCTGGGCATGACTGGGAGGGAGTATCTAGATTGGGTAAATGGAGGTGAGAAGACCGATCTCAAATGCAGGTGACACCATTCCTTGGGCTGGGATCTTAGGCTGAATAAAAAATAGAATGTATGCCTTTAATCCCAGCACTTGGGAGGCAGAGGCAGGTGGATATCTGTGAGTTCAAGGCCAGTCTGGTCTACAGAGCAAGTTCCAGGCTAGCTGGGACTAAAGGGACACCCTGTCTCAAAAAAGACCCCCCCCCAAAAAAAAGTAGAATGTAAGCCAAAGAGATGGCTCTTTGGATAAAAGCACTGGCTGTGCAACTCTGACTACTTGAAGTACATCCCAGATCCAACAGTGGGAAGACACAGCTGAGTCCTGAAAGTTGTTCTCTGACCTCCACAGGCACATCATGGTACTTGCATATCTGTGTTTGCCTGAACACACATGCACACATGTCCACACAAAAACAGGAGAAAGTGAGCAGAGCACTTGCATTCATTTCTCTGTGTGTTACTCTGCCTCTGTCCCCCTCTCTCCTCTCTGTCTCTTGCAGATGCAGTGTGACCAGCGCCTTCCACTCCTGTCACCATGCCTTCCCCTCCATGATGGATTATTCCCCTTCTAAAGGAAAGCCAAAACAAACCCTCCCTCCCTTAAGTGGCTTCTAGTCACTCATTTGATCACAGCAACAAGAAAAGTAACAGATATGGGGGTGGTCTGCATCCATCTTGCCTAGATTCTGGTACAAGGCAAGTTTTCCAATAAAGTTTTATTTGAATGAATGAATTTTGTCTATGGTTTTTCCAACTTTTATTCATTGATATCACACTTACAGCTCTGGGCAAATCAAACAAACTAGCTCTTTATAATTAAGTTTTGAAACATTATAAATGGAGAAAGAAGACTCTCTAGTGTCCTCAGATAGTGTTATAACCCTGTATCATGGAGAGTCTAAGCACTTAAACTCAGACTTCCCCCTTCAGACTTCCCCCTTCAAGGGTCATCCTTGCCTTCACAAATTTCAGTAGTCATGGGCTGGAGAGATGGCCTAGCAGTTAAGAGCTCCAACTGCCCTTGCAGAGGACCCAGGTTTGATCCCCAGCACCCACATGGCGGCTGAGAACCATCTGTAACTCCAGTTCCAGGGGAATCTAACACCCTCTTCTGACCTCTGCGGCATTGCACGACATGGATGCATAAACCTGCATGCAGAGACTACATAAAATAAATAAATAAATAAATAAATAAATAAAAATAAAAACATTAAAAAAATTTCAGTAGTCATGTTTCTGGTTTTTTTATAGAAGAAGAAATAAGCTTTATTCTTTCCTTTCCTGGGTCATTGGGAACAGGTCTCAATTTGAAGTTCTGCCATCACTGACAGTCCTCATAAATCTGGGCTTTTGTCAAGCGCAGGCTCAAATGGATGCTGAGTCTCTGTGCATTCAACTTCCTCCCAATAAGCACATTACAAAAATGCCTACTCTTTCATGTTATGCTCCCCTCAGGTCTACCCCTGGGTGTTTGGTCCTCAGCGCTTTGCAGATGGCCACACTTTCCTTGAACATGGATTTGGGCCAAGTGCTGTTCCATTTCATGGCAAATTAGGAGAGTTTGTCCTCCCCCTTTGAAAGGTGCCCACCCAGCCTACACATTGTCCAGCAACACTCTAGGTGCCCACCCACTCACAGACTTCCCGTAGGGCTGATTAACAATGACCTCTGCAGGAATGTAGCCTAGAATACCAAAGAATGTCTTGACTGTCACCCCTTCCTAGATGTTCCCTTACACATGCAGGAACAGCAATCTCTATGTGCCCCTTGGGATGTCAAATCCTGGGTCACTTGCTGTGTAAGAACAGATATTGACCAGTTCTACCATGTAAAATACAGGATGAGTCTCCTTCAGCTGCCCTCTTATTGACTGCAGTAGATGAGGTTGCATCCATTGGCATACTCCACCACAAAGTTTCTAGACAGCCTTCAGGGCAAACAGGGATCAGAGGGTTCCTATTTCCTTTTTTAAGTTTTCAGATTTAATTATCTACCAACATTAAATATTTTTAGAAACAGTTAATGCATATCCTTATCATGCTTTAACTTCTCTGGGATACAAATATTTAGCATAGTTATAATCAGAGTGTACAAAGATTTTATGTATTCTTCCATAAAACATTATACTATCTAATGTCTCAAAATAGACTTCATAATTACAAGTTTAATAGAATCATAATATTCATGTCATACTTTACCAAACCACTTCCTTATTGTTGGGCATCTGGTTTGTATGCATCAAACTCTCAGCACATATGACTTCTGAGACAGTGGGATATTGTTAACAGTTGGCTTTTGGAAGTGATTTTGACATTAAAGTGCATCTATTTATGACTCTGTAGTAAATAAACTCTAAAGAAACACTGCTTCTGAATTGGGTGGTGACAC
Organism: Rhizomys pruinosus; assembly: GCA_009823505.1. Classification (NCBI taxonomy): domain Eukaryota; kingdom Metazoa; phylum Chordata; class Mammalia; order Rodentia; family Spalacidae; genus Rhizomys; species Rhizomys pruinosus. The sequence goes on along the minus strand of VZQC01000088.1, from coordinate 341,363 downwards.
ATACAATTAGAATTTCAGTTGAATTAAGGGGAATACATGAAACTCAACAGGATGTCATACATTGGATGTAGGTGAGAAGAAAATGGCTAAATAAGCATAGAAACACGAAACAGAGCCAAATGCACTGTTATGGTGTCCCAGAGAATGTTATTGGGACCCTATGTTTGCACGCATGGTTCCTAGCCTGTGGCAGTATTTTGGGAGGTTGTGGAAACTTCAGAAGGTGGGACATAGCTGGGGGAAGTGGGTCACTTGAGGGTGGATGTCTGGTAAAATGTTACCCCCAGCCACTTCCTGTTGCTTTCTATGCGTCCTGGTCAACCATGATGTGAATAGCTCTTCCTTGCCACATGCCCCCACTGTAGGATGCCCTGCTTGAGAAATTGGGACCAAAAGGCCATGGACCAGAACTTCTGAAACTGTGAGTCAAAATAGCTCTTTTCTTTTTTCTCTTGTTGTTTATTCCAGATAGTCTGTCAAAGTAACCAAAGTATCTGATACATACATAGATGTGGTTATTTTAAACACACCACTGGTAACATGTAAGAATGTTCATGCTGTTAGGAATCAAGACCCTACGGAGTCCATACCTGTATCTAACCTTGAAATATTGGTGCTGGAATATTCTTCACATTTTATAACCCCATACTGCTTTCCTTTTCCAGGTTCTCTCTGGGATTATTTAAAATTCATATTCCCAGATTTGAGCAATGATGTCTAGATCAGGAGGCAAAATGGAAAGTGCTGGGGAAAATCACCTACTCTGCTTACAGAAAAAACAAAAACAAAAAGAGGAGTGCCTGTTCCCAGGCACCACAGGGAGGCAGATCCCACCTCCATGTGGGTGCTGGGATTCAAACCCTGGTCTTCTGCAAGAGCAGCCAGTGCTCTCAACTGCTGAACCATCTCTCCAGCTCACAAATGCATTTTTTTCTGAAGAATTTCCAATCTCCCTTGATTGACTCTGCTCCCTGAGCTCCTGCCCCCATCTTCAGATTCTTAAGTACCCCATATCCTTGAACATATGTGACTGAAACAGTAGAATCGGTTACCACTAAAGATTCTTCTCCCTCCCTCCAAAGTCAAGTTTATCAGCCTGACTTTCTGGTATAACTCAAATGAAATATGTATCTGGGTTTGTTTTTTCAGAAGACCCATGCAGCTAACTACCCTGGACTAGGACCTTGAGCTTGGGTTTGTCTGTCTGCTGCCAATACAGCAGAACACAGAGTGAGCAACTGAGTGTGTGCTAGGGCCTGCAGCTGAGAGTGCGACACAACACACCGCTCAGAGTGAGCAACTGAGCGTGTGCTAGGGCCTGCAGCTGAGCATGTGCTACAGCACAGCACACAGTGAGCAGATCTGAGTCTTGATTAACTGAAAGCCCATGGCAGTGCGTTTCTGTGTCCCAGCCTCCTGAGGGCCTCTCCTTCCCACCACCACAAGCATTGCAGACATTAACAACAAAACTTCTGGGTTGGCAATATGGCTCAGTGAATAATGGCACTTGCTGCCAAGCCTGATGACCTGAGTTTGATCCCAGGAATGCACAAGGTAGAAGGAGAGAACCAACTCCCAGGAGTTGCCCTCTGATCACATGCATGCTATGGCATACCCACTCCCACCCCACAAATAAATAAATAAACGTGTTTTTAAAAACCCTTTCAGAGCTGGAGAGATGGCTTGGCAATTGAGAGCACCGACTGCTCTTGCAGAGGACCCAGGTTCGATCCCCGGCACCCACATGGTGGCTGAGAGCCGTCTTTGGCTCCAGTTCCAGGGGAATCTGATGCCCTCTTCTGACTTCTGCGGCATTGCACAACACGGGTGCACAAACCTACATGCAGACAGTACATTCACACACATAAAAAATAAAATTAAAAAAAATTAAAAATCCTTTCATCTAGTAGGCAGTAGGGTATCTTTTCTTTGATTTAAGAAAGATGGCTGTAAGCCGGGCATGGTGGCGCACACCTTTAATCCTAGCGCTTGGGAGGCAGAGGCAGGCGGATCTTTGTGAGTTCAAGGACAGCCTGGTCTACAATGTGAGTTCCAGGAAAAGACCAAAAAAAAAAAAAAAAAAAAGATGGCTGTACAGATGGCTCAGTGGCTGCTCTTCCAAAGAATGAGTTTAGTTCCCACCACCCCATGAAAGGCCATCACAACTGCTCCAGGGAATCTGCTGCCCTCTACTGGCCTCCATAGGCACCCATATATGCATAACATACACATACTCAGAGAGACGTACACACAAATAAAAGTAGAAATAAAATCTTAAAAGAGAAAAGAACTGAGCCCACATGAAACGAGGGACCGCTTGCTTCCTGTGTGTCTTGATCTCCCATCTCTCAGATGGAGTCTTGCGAGATCTACATTTTTTTTTCTAATCATGTGCTTCTTGTGTAGACAGAAGTAACATACCAAAGAGTGAGAAAGGAGCATAGTGATCACAACAGACCAGAAGAATCTGGGCTGGTTTTAAATGCTTTGAAATTTTAAAGTAAAAAAAAAAACTACACACCAAAAGATAATCCTGCAGTTCTTAGAAACCTCTCTACTCATACATAAACTCATTATTTAATAAGGCCATCAATGTGATCTTGAGTTCTAGTTGAAATAGTGGGCCATAGGTAAAGACCTGTCTTTACTCCCTGGGAGTCTTGTACACAGCTGTGAACAAAACATATGGGAATTCAGTTCTCTTTGTTTGTGTTTGCCTGGATGTTGTTTGGGGGCACTGCAGATTTCCAGTTTCATGTGCACAGCATAATTATTTCCAGAGAAGACGCTGGCTCAGATGACTGCCACATTCCTCAGTGGCTTTTGAGTTTTAAAAGCAGCAAAACCCAGAAGGAGAAAAAAAAAAAACCAAAACTTTTCCTATTCATGCACATCCTGGTAACGTGGCAAAGAGAAATCATAGCTGGCAAAGAAGCATCATTTGCCACTATGACAAAATGTTTCCAAAATAAAATACTTGTTGTTCAAATTCCAAACCCACATATGTGGGAACTGTAATTTTCTGTGTGGATAGCAGCTCTCTTCAACAAGTAAAATAAGAAGAGGATCCTGTCAAAGGTTTTGCTTTTGGAATATTCCATGTTGGAGGCAAGTCCTCATTGATAGAGCGTTCAGCCTGTCTATGTGTGATACAGCCAGACACAGAGTGAGCAGCTCTGAGCACAGGAGGGGCTGCAGCTGACCATGCAATGCAGTATAGCGCAGAGTGAGCACCTCTGAGTCCTGACTAAATGAGACACCGAGTGTGCTTCTGTGTCAGCCCCAGACAGACTGGAGAGATTTGGTGGAATCTCAATCTCCGTGGGAACCATGGAGTCAGCTGCAAGAGGGAGTAACTTAGGAGTTTCTGAGAACTTGGTTTGCCTTGAGGATTTGGGATTAAGCAGCAAAACAAATACAAATCAGGCTGGAGAGATGGCTCAGCTGTTAAGAGCACTGGCTGTTTCTACAGAAACCGGGGGTTCAAATCCAGCACCCACATGGCAGCCAACAACCATCTGTAACTCCAGTTCCAGAGGATTTGATCCCTCTGCTGTTCCCCAAAGGCACTGCATGACACTGGGTGCACTTACACACAAGCAGGCAATATACACATATACATACATTAAAAATAATAAATAAAAAATTTAAAATACAAATAAAGAGACTTATTTTAAACACTAAAAGAGGAATCAAGTTTATTTATGTTTCCATGTCAATATTTTGCAAGTACTTTAAGGCGAAAGAAAATGCCATAAAAATAGGGATTTAGAACTCTTAGTATGTAAAGGTTCGCTTGCAGGTCTTCCCACCTCCTCACAGTGAAAGAGATTCCAGGCTCATCATGTCACTTCTCAGCAAGATCCCTCCGAGGATGTGGCTTTTTCAATGTCCCATGTCCTGTTTGTGCAATTTCCTTCTGTGTACCCCCTAGGGCAAATAAGGAGGACAGGCAAGATCATATTCAGCAAGATGTGCCTGATCCCAGCACACAAACACACGCACACAACAACAACAACAACGTTTGCACACTTCCCTGTCTACCTTTGAGCTTCCTCATTATCCTCCAGGGCACACTGGAAAAGCCATTCAAGCCTCCGAGGTATTTTGTACAGAGTTGGCCCAGATCCTTGCTTTCTACCTTTGTGTCCTTTCTCTGTCTGAGGCTTCCTAGCACTTCTAAGTGTCCAGGAGGTGATGTCAGAGAAGTCCGGCCTCCACCGTACTCTGCATCACTGATCACAGCTGCTGCAAATGGATTTGTCCCTGATCTAGGGTTTAAGCTTTGCTAGTTCATGGTGCGTCTTCTCCCCAGATCTAACGGCTCCGTCCCTCTGGCTCCCACTCTTTGAGACTTGCTTCTTTTTGCTCATGGGTTTCCATACAAGCTTGGGTCTCCTCATTGGCTTGACTTCAAAACTCATCAGTCAGACAGCAAAGACAGACACAGAATCCAATCTGACATCATTACGATAACCAAGTTCCAGCTACTGCAGATATGCAGAATGTGAAAGGAATTTGGGGTAGAATTAAGCCAGAAATAGCCTTATTAAATCTAGCTATGTGATACAGAGGTCTGGCAACCTTGGGAAGATGTCTAAGTACACAAAGGTAGGTGGCCCATAGCTAAACACAGGATAGCAGGACCGTGAGCCAATTTGTTGGCAAGACAGGCATTTAGCAAGTCCAAACTCAAGAAAATATGGCCAGAGCAGGGTGTGGTAGTGTACACCATTAATCCCAGAACTCGGGGAGGCCAAGGCAGGTGGATCTCTGGGAAACCAACACCTTCCTGGTCTACATAGCAAATTCCAGGCTAGCAAGTTCCAGGCTAGCTGGGGCTATAGGGAGGAGAGAGAGAGAGAGAGAGACAGAGAGAGAGAGAGAGTGAGAGGAGAGAGAGAGAGAGAGAGAGGGGGGAGAGAGAGAGAGAGAGAGCGAGAGGAGAAAGAGGGAGGCGGAGAGGGATGGAGAGATGGAAGGGGAAAGAGAGCGAGGAGAGAGAGAGGAGAGGAGAGGAGAGATGGAGAAGAGAGAGAGAGGGAGAGAGAGGAGCTGAGCGGGGGAGAGAGCGGCGAGAGGAGAGAGGATGCGAGAGAGGAGAGAGAAGAGAAGAAGCGAGGGAGAGAGGTAGAGGGGAGAGAGAGAGAGAGAGAAAGAGAAAGATCTCCATCTCCTGACCAGCCCTGTGGAATGACAGGGGGAAGCCAGGAAGATGAAGAGGGAGGTGGCTTGTTCTTTGATGCGATTCTGGATATCTGTCAACGAGCCAGATTAGTATCCTTGAGGTCTGTCTTGTTATCCTATAAAATGTCTGATCAGCATTGGGGGTGGGGTGGGCATTGAAGAGAGGGCATGTGATGGAGAGCATTATTTACATAATGTCTGATAATTGTACCATCCCATAACTAAGTTTTTATACCTCCCCTTCGAGTCAAAGGGGAGGTATAAAAGTGGAGGAGATGGTTCAAGGATTCTCTTCCTGGCTCACATGGGACTGCATGTCTGGAGCATTTTTTACAAATTCTTTCACAAATCTCACAGATCAAAGATCTTCCTTCTGTAAACTGGCACTCTTAAGCACAAAACACATAGTCATGTTTATAATGAGCAGGTGAATTTGACAGATGGCCACTACGGCAACACAAAAGCTGACAATAGGCTTGCTGGCCAAGGTCACAGTGTCCAAGAGAAAGTTTCTCAAACCAGTCACTGTTCCAAGCACCTGTGCCCAGACTAACTTGGGAGGCTGGGGTTTGTGTGACATACAGCATTGTTTCACAAGAGGCTCACCAGAGTTCATCGCCAAATGTGGCTAACCTCACCATATTCTGGGTTCCCAGATAAATAAAGCATTCAAGTCTTTAATCCAGGCACAGTGCATACAGGTTGGGTCAGAAGAAGTCAACATCCTAATTGCTCTGCAGCAATTTGTAAAGGATACATTTTTTCATTTATTTTTTTTTTAATTTTATTTATTTCTGTATGTGTATGAATGTACTGTCTGCATGCAGGTCTGTGCACCCGTGTCGTGCAATGCCGCGGAGATCAGAAGAGGGTGTCGGATTCTCCTGGAACTGGAGTTCTCCTGGAATTGAAGTTTCAGACGGTTCTCGGCCGCCGTGTGGGCGCTGGAGATCGAACCGGGTCCTCTGTAAGAGCGGTAGGCGCTCTTAACTGCTAGGCCATCTCTCCAGCCCAAGGATACATTTTTTTCATTGGCAGGAACTGAGACCAAGAGGTGAGCGCCACCTGGTGGAGAGGCCACTGGTACTGGTGGTAGGGTGCACACTCCAACATCCCTTCTCAAAATCACCCCTACCCAAACAACTCATTGTGAAGGAATAGTTTGTAACTATTTCAACTCTTAAAAAAAAATTAAGAGCAAATAACCCTAATCTCTCTTACTAGTACTAAGGTCTACCAGAAACTCTCACCATGGGATCCTTCTCGGTAGGATCTGCGACACCTCTGCTCTATTGCATTTGGGATTCCTCATTGGGAGGAAAGGATGGACCATCATTTCACTTACATCATCTCCCCCACCCCATTTCAACGTCACATCATTTAATTCCATTGAAAACTCATTTATTTTGGTTGTACATCTCCTGATTAACGACGAGTCAGACAGGTACAAAGCTAAGTGCTCAGGACTGTTGATTACAAACACGCATGGATGAAAATGGAGGAGGAAAGAAAAGGTCTGCTGTTCAATAACACGGCTTCCGTGTTCCCACAGTCTCTGACACCAAGTGTCCCCATCACTGCATGGCCCCATAGACTCCTTTGCATTCCAGCCAGAGCCACAGCGTGGCCATGGAGACAAAGCCCAACCTGGAGGGGCCCATTGCTCTGCTTGGCTGGGCTGGCCTGGGTGCGGACACATGGCTTTTTCTCTTACTTCATCTGAGGCGAGATTGGATTTTTCCAACAGAAATGTTTACAGGGCAGCTAAAAGCAGCTTCTAACAGAAGCACAGAGTGAATGCAGAGGTATTTAAGAACCAACTTGCTGGGGAAGGTGACTGAAACTCCAGCACAGATTCACCTGGTCGGGGAGGCCCATGTGTGCATGTAGGGGCTCAGGGCCAAGCTGCAGATGAACCCACAGGCAGAAGATTAGAGAGAGCTGCCAAACATTCTTGAAGCTGTTTCCTGAATTCTGTCCCAAGACTGGCTCATAACCTCTGTGTCCCCAGCTCGCACTCAAATCTCTCCTTCCTGGCCCTGAACATGGAAGCTCTTAGAGTCATGTGGTTGGTTTTGCTGTTGTTTAAAGGGATAATTGACATTTTTGCATTGCATCTGAACTTGACAAAGATTTGTCTTGCTTATTGCTGGGATAGAATCTATTTTCTAAGTTACCATATGTTTACGTGTCATAGCAAGAATAAAATGGATTAAAATGCCTCTCCTTGAATTTAAAGTTACTTGGGACCAATGTATATAGCCTGACAACCAGAAATATGATGAATTCTAGAATGTACTCACTTAATAAAAATGTAGACAATACCTGGGACTACAGTACTTCAGTACAGTGTGCTGTCAGCAAGCTACCACAGAGGTCCTCGGGTCTAGTTTGAGAACTGGATCTGCATTCCAGTTGTACCTTTTCAAGCAAGACTTAACTGGGACCAGTATCTCAGTATGTCCGGACTTCTATAGCCAAACACCTTGCTTTGCATGCCTTGACAAGAGAAACCTATTTCTCACACTTCTGGAAAATGAAAAGTGTGAAAACAGCGCTAGTGGCCACCCAGCACTGCTGGCTCCTCGTTGTAGCTCCACGTGGCAGGAACAGGGCCAGAGGCCTCGTCTGCACCCCGCCCTCATGACCTGCTCACGCCTTAAGTCCCTTCCTTCCTAAACACCACCTTAACTAGTTTCTGTTTAGGGGTGTTGGAAGGACATACACATTTAGCATGATTCACGGAGCCTTGGCATCCTTGGCTGTGAAGTGTCACAGACCACACTAGTCACAACATAAGAGGTTACTACGGTACCTGGTACATGCTACACTCTCAGTAAATGGTGGTGATGTATCACTGCTGGGGTTTCCTAGCACCTAGTATCTTCCAGGCTATTGCCAGAGCTGGGGCCTCTATACTGCCTGCTGCCTTGGAAGAAACCCCCAGCTGAACCTGCTCTCATAGCATGGTATTGGCTAAGTTGTAACACACACACTCAAACATACACTCACATACACACACACACACACACACACACACACACACACACACTCCAAATGTATGGGTTGAAAGCCCTGACTTCCAGGGCTTCAGAATGAGATCATATGTCTCATGCTTCAAAGAGATGATTAATTGAAAATGAGGTCACTTAGGGTAGGGCCTGGTCCAATGTGACTGGGGTAGTGATGACATGAGAGGACTAGGACACACACAGAAAGAAGCCATGGGAGGATTCAGGGAGAAGAGGCCATCAGCAAGGGCCACCCAGTCTATGGAGCTTTGTTATGACAACCAGGCCACACTGATACCAGGGAGAACTCAGAGAAGCAGCACACTTCCTGTTCTGAGGGTTTTGAGCATGTGTTTAGGATATGAAGTGGCTAGAATCACTGGAGACTGTCTTCAGGGTATTCGGGCCCCTCCAAATTTCATGTTGAACTTAATTCCTAATGTGACAGTATTGGAGGGGGAGGGGCATCTAGGAAGATCAAGGATCTGGGTGTTGTGAACAGTTTAGAGCCTTTATGAAAGAGCTGGAGGGAGCAAGTTCGCCCCTTCTGTCTCCTTTTCTTCTCCATTATGTAAGGATGCAGGTTTGTTCCCTCGAGAGTGCAGACTAACAAGTGCCATCTTGGCAGCAGAGAATAGCCCTCACCAGGCACCAAGCCTATTTGTACTTTGGACTTGGACATTTTTATCTCCAGAATTGTAAGAAGAAAATATTTACTACTTGCAAATGACCCAATCTCAAGTATTTTAATACAGCACCACTGGAACAAAACCCTAAGGTAGAGAACAAGTTTTCTCATACTGTGCTTCCTATTCTATCTAAAGAGAGCCACCTGGGCTTCTGAGTACAATGTGGATCTCCAGGTCCCACCCCAGAATGATTAAGTCACAGTGGTAGGAACTAGCCCCAAGAGCTTCGTGTTGAACCATTGCATCACTGATTCTTATCTGTACCAAAGTTTGAGGACTCCTGTTACAGAGAGAAGGCAACAAGTCTACAACTCATGGATTCTAAACCCTGCAGGGCTTAGTGCTGTGACCCTAGGGGAATACAAGTAGATCACTCACTTACCTAGTCACTTATATGGACAATAAAAATGCAATTAGGAGCATAGCCACAGACACAACCAATTGCTTATCAAAAATACCCAGAAAAAAAAGTCTTATCTGGGGCTGAAAAGATGGTTGAATTGGTGAACAATGAGCCATGTGAGCTTAAAGGCCTATGCAACCATGTAGAAGCCAGCCCAGTGGTAAACATCTGTAATGGCAGTGCTGGGTGGCAGAGACAGGAGGATGCCTGGGGTTTTCTGGCCACCTAGTATTGCTGAATCAATGAGCTTCAGATTCAGGGAAAGGCCTAATCTTAAAACAGAAGTAGCAAGAGATCAAGGAAGACACATGACACCTACCATCTACACATCCACAAATACATACATACTCATACCACACACATACGCACACACATACACACACACATACATACACATATATACTCACACAAACATATACACACACACACACACACACACACAAAGTTGTGTCTGTCTGACTTTCCTCCTCCTATTATTCCTTAAGAGCCATGGATACCACATTATCTGTTATCAGACATTATAAGTCATCTAGAAATGATTTTAATTATATAGATAGCTCACGCTATAAAGTGTTGCTGTGCAAGCATGAGGAACCAAGCTTAGCTTCCCAGCACCCACATAAAAAAGCCAGGCGTGGCAACTTGCACCTATTAGGCCAGCACCTTAGTGGCAGATACAAGAGGATCCCTGGGGCTCACTGGCTAGCTAGTCTAGCCAAATCAGCAAGCTCCAGGTTGAGAGAAAGACCCTATCTCAAAAAATATGTGAAGGCCTGGCAAGACAACACAGTAGGTCAAAGCACTTGCCACCAAGCCTAACAACCAGTGTTCAATCCCCAGGACCCACACAATAAGAGCACGTCCCTGAAAGTTTACTCTGACCGCCATACTTGTGCCATAACATATCCACCACACACACACACACACACACACACACGCACACACACACACGCACGCATGCGCCCGCGCGTGCACGCGCAGGGAGAGAGAGAAAATAGATAAATAAATGCAAAATAGTAACAAGAAGAGCAATTGAGGAAGACACCCAACATTGACCACACACAAAAAAAGTTTAATAAAGTGTGTAGAAGACTGTGCCTAGGTTCTTTTGTGTGTGTGTGTGTGTGTGTGTGTGTGTGTGTGTGGTGTGTGTGTGTGTGTCTAGGTTCTATACAAATACTACACCATTCTCTAGAAGGGCGGTATCTGTGGACTTGGACATCCGTACACAGTAGGCTCCAGGAATTAATCTCCCATAGAAACCAAGAAACAGCTGTATGGTAAAACCACAGCTGAACACTCTGTGTCTGCACATAGCTGTGCATGTTAATTATGCAAATAACTTTTGAGACAAGAACGTCCAGTCTGAGGGCTGATGTGGGAGGAGGGAGAAGACAAGTACTCCAAGTTCCAGCCCCCAACCACAACATCAAGACAAAAGCCCTTCCCTGTGAGGTCCCTCGGGGCCATCTATAACATTTGATATGAGCAAGTCTTTCTTTAAAACATTTTTTTGTTTTGTTTTTAAATTCACATACAAAGGAAGAGTTTTCGTCATGGCGTGTTTTCATACATGCTTTGGTTGACCCTCCTCTCTCAGCTCTGTTCTCCTTAGTACCCTTCTGCCACTACTGACCTTTCCATTTGTAGGTCATGTGTATTCTATTGTACCTCCCAACTTCCTTAAAACCTTTTCCCCCTTCTCGTGGTCCCCTTTCTAGTCCCATGACCTATAGATACTACACTCACCCATATAAACACACATACATACTAATTAAAAGCTAGGATTCACATGACTGAGAACATGCAGTATTTATCGATCTGAGTCTGACCTACCTAGTTTCCAGATCCATCCATTTTCCTGTAAATGTCATAATTTTATTTTCCTTTGTGGTTGAATAAAATTCCATTGTGCTAGCCAGGTGTGGTGGTGCACGCCTTTAATCCCAGCACTCGGGAGGCAGAGGCAGGCGGATCTCTGTGAGTTCAAGGCCAGCCTGGTCTACAGAGCAAGCTCCAGGCCAGCTGGGACTAAAGGGAGACACTGTCTCAAAAAATACAAAAAAAAAATTCCATTGTGCTAATGCTCCACATTTCATTATTTATTCATCTCTTGCTAGATATCTAGGCTGATTCCATTACCTTGCTATTTATTAATAGAGCACCAATAAATATGGATGTCAAATTTCTCTGTGGCAAAATACAGCATCCTTTGCATATATGCCCAGGAGTGAAATAGCTGGATAACATGCTATTTGTTTTGTTTTAGTTATTGTTTTAGTTTTTAAAGAAATCTCCACAGTGATTTTCACAGTGGCTGCACCAGTTAACCTGCTAGAATCAATAAGGCTCCTGTTTCCCAAAAGAACTGTTTCTCAAAAAGACCAATATTTATATTTTTTTCTAGACATTAACACCTTGTTTAACAAAGATTTTTCTCCCATTCTGTCTGCTATCTGTTCACTCTGCTGGTAGTTTCCTTTGCTGCATAGAAGATTTTGAGTTTCATATAATCCCATTTGTCAATTCCTCTGTCAATGGAGTCCTATTCAGAAAGTCGTTGCCTATGTCAATATCTTAAAGTGTTTTTCCTATATTTTCCCCTAGAAATTTCAAATATGTAGACTTAAATGTAGGTCTTTGATCAACTATGAATTGATTTTTGTAAGATTGAGAGAAATGGATCTAATTTTATTTCTTCTGTAATGTTTATCTAATTTGTCAGACCATTTGCTAAGTAGGCCTTTTTTCTAGTTTATGCTTTGACACTGTTATCAAAAATTAAGTGGCCATAGCTATATGAACTTATGTCTGGGTCCTGTATTTTGTTTCAGTAGACTACAAGGCCTGTTTTTGAACTAATACCAATGTGCTGTTATCACTATGGCTCTGTAGCACAATTTGAGATCAGGTATTATGATGTCCATCAGTGTTCTTTTTGCTTAGGATTAGTTTGGCTGTCCCTGGTCTTTTGTGTTTCCATATAAGTTTTAGTATTTTTTCTAATTCTGTGAAGATTGTTATTGAATTTTTATGGGGTTTACATGAGTCTGTAGACTATTTTGGCAATATAGTCATTTTCATAATATGAATTCTGCCAATCCAGGAACATGGAAGATGTTTCCAACACCTAGTGTCTTCCTCAATTTATTTTTTCAGTGCCTTAAGGTTTTCATTGTAAAGATATTTCGCCTCTTTGGTGAATCTTTCAAAATCGGTCAATTCCTGGAGTGCAATTTTCAAGCATTGGACTTCCAGGGCCCAGAATTCTGGCAACTTGTGGTGTCTTTCCTTCAGGGAAAGGCCTGGTGAACAGTTGCATGGCTTAACAGGATCCTTCCTCTCTCAAACAGGTGGCCAAACAGAGGCAAGAGAATTGGTCTTTATCAAATTTTGTCACTTGTCTTTATCTGGGATTCCAGCTAGGGTCTGGTCTGCAAGTCTCAAAATTTGTCTATTCAAATTTGTTTATACCATTGATTTTTTTTTTAAATAAAAAAGACCCATTCCTGGGAGAAAAAAATATGTGGGTTTATCTACTGCCTTATGAAGGCCAGAACTCTGGGTTTATTTTAACACTGTGCTGTATTGCAGTTTTGTGGTTGCAAAACTATAGTGTTTATAAATTGAACTTGATACATTCTCTTCATGTTTTACCTGAAACTAATGATATCAGTTGCTTCCTTCCTGAAGGAACTAACAGAGCTGCTGTTATAGAGCCTGGCTGAACTCTGGTTATAGCAGTAGCATCTTCCATTAGCATTCTCACTCAATTTTGTGGATAAAAGTGAGATTTATTAAGTTAACATAGAAAAAAGAGAAATTCGTCCTTGTTTCCTTCTAACTCCCCAGCTGGGAATGGAGAGTAGTCCAATTGTTTTAGTCAGCTGTGGTTCCCTCCTTCTGTTTTGAAAAGAACTAAATCTGCCTGCTTAGTTAGGCTCATTGTTTGGTAAAATCATATCTATTTTCTCTATTGTTGGTGTGAAGGGTGGATGTAGCATGCCGCCTGCTGCACTGGAAATCCAGCCACTGAGCCAACCCTGCGCTTCGCTTAGGATCTATTATTCTTCACTAACCCTGCAGAGCTTCTGATTGCATCCCTATTAATCGTTCTAATTCGCCTTTCATCGTGCTGGCTACTTGCTATTCCGGGACGGCTTCCAGTGTGACTTACAGTTAGGAGCTGCTTCTTTTAGGCTGCAGATGCTTGGGAATGCAGACACCACCATGCATGGAAGTCAGCATGTCTTCTGCATCTAAAGAGCCCACACTGTGGCTCATCTGCCTGCCTGCTGTGTAGCCCGGAGGTTAGGTCCCTTCCCTCATCATCAAACACACATTCTGTCCTCCCAGGAGTGTTTATTAAGTGCGTGCTGCTTGTCACCACAGTGCCATGTACTGGGCCCACAGGTCTGCAGGAGCTCACTGCCCGGTTAGGGAGGTGGACCCCAGAGCATATCCTTAAATAGACCCCTTGCTTGTTTCCAAAGAGCAGAGAAACAAACCGATCCTCTCCTGAAATGAGAAGTCAAGAGCAGGGACTCTCCAGGGCTCGCTGTACAGACTTCAGATGGCCATCAAGGAATCAGATTATTCCCATCTCCCTCCTTCTCCATGTTTTCTCCATCCTGTGCTTAGGAGACAGCTGCAGCCAGGGAAACATCAAGATGCCCCTATTTACGGCAGCAAGGCTGGCACCGTCTCCTCCCAGGGTTAACAATGAAGAAATCTTTTCTGCAAATATGACTCCAGTTTCCTCCTTGGGTCTCATTGGAAAATAATGCATCATACATTCACATTTAAGCCAATCACTGGCAAAGAACATGAGATCACCATGACTGGCTCAGAACCATCAGGACCTTGGAGTGTGGAGGTGGAAGTCTCCTTTAAACAAGAGCTACGGGGGATGTGGACTAGATAGACACAATTGCGACTCTATTAAAAAGCAGAAAATATGAGCCTTGTAGCTTGGATGTTTATGTCTCCCCAGAAGTCATGCATTTGAAGGCCCAAGCCCAGTGTAATAGTAGTGACAGGTGGGAGCCTCTAGGCAGTGATTAGCTCATGGAGGTATTGTCCTTTTGAATGCTGTTAGTGCCTTTTTTCATGAAGTAGAGGCAGTTGGCTCCTAGCACCATAAGCTCACAGCAGGGTGGGGACATCTGAAGCTCTGTTTTATTCAAATATATCATAATCAGAACTGTCCCTGACATGGCAGCACCCAATGTATATTTTTCACTGCCTGCCTTCCTGCCTACCACTTCCAATCACTACTTGAGTGAGTCCCTTCTATGGAAGCCTATGAGCAGTTATTTCAAAAGATAAGTTCAGCAGCAGCTGGCATCATGTGACTTTCAGCCAGTGGCCTACCAAAGGTTATCCATCCATTTCTTCTTTCATCCAGACTATTCCTCATAAATGAAGCAGACAGACAAGGTGATGAGGCCCTTGCATGATACCCAGGGGGCACCCATAGTCAGTGAGGTCACTGAATGGCAAGATTTTCTGAATGATCACATGCAGTGTCCACTGTACCCAGCTCCCATTGCTGTGAAGTGGGGGTGTGGTGAACACCATAACAAAACAAAATAACAAGGAAAAAGAAGCATAGCCCTAGGTTTTAACCTATGTTTTACATACAGATACACAAAACAACTGCAACACCAACTACCTCAGCTCCCTGGTTGGAAGATACTAGGAATCCAGTTTGTTATTTTATTTCAAAAACTACCAACTGAGTCTTACATATCTAAAATGCTTAGGACCAGAAGTGTTTTCCATTTCAATTTGTTTCTGACTTTGAAATGCTTGCAGATCATAATGAAAGACTTTGGGAGTAGGATCCAGGCTTAAACACAGAGTTCCCTTGTTTCATACACATCTGCCCGACTCTTGGAAGCAATTTTGCACACTGTTTTCATTTCTGTATTTTTACTGTGTCCCACAACATGTGGTCAGGTGTGGAATTTCCCAGCAGTGATGCCATGTCAGTTCTTAAAACTTTGGATTGGGAGCAGTTTGGAATTCTGACTTTCAGATTAGGCATCTCAGCTTGCAGTAAGGACGGAAAATTAGCAAAGCATTTATCTGGCTTTTGTTTCACAAACTGTGCCTTAAGTGATCAACCTGATCAGCTGATGAGAGAAAATTACTGTTTATAGAATTATCCCATAAAACAAAAAAGAAAATATTTTAAAACTAGAAAATCTCTATTTTGAAACCTCTAAATAGTCTACACAATGAACAGCAACAATGAAATATTTTATATCCCCATCCGTGAAGTATTCTTCACACAGACCCAGGCACACACACGAACACACGCTCGCACATGCACACACACACACACACACACACACACATACTGTAAATCTGAGTCTAATCCCCAGAAACACAGTGAACACAGAGTCATGTTAAAAAATACATGAGGCCAATTATGACATGTATGCAATCTCACCACTCAGGAGGCAGAGGCAGGAGGATCACAAGTTTGAGGCCAACATGAGCTACATAATGAGACCTTGTTGAGAAAAAAGACACAAACATAGGCATGTTGGTACATACCTGAAGGAGGATCCCAAGTTCAAGGCCAGCCTGGACTACACAGAGAGAACCTCTCTCAAAACAAAAACAAAAATGAAATTCATGAATGCAGTTAGTAAAATCCACATTCCACAGAATAAAAGTTTGATTGATTTCTTTAACAAATATTTTCCAACAGGCTTTCAGCCCATGAAAGGAAACAGCCAGAATTGACCAGCGTCCAAGACAACAGCTCCAGAGAGAGTGGACTGTTTTGCTTCTCGTCCACCTGTGCCCCTTTTCTAAGCCTAGGGAACAATCTGCGGAAGAGGGGGCGTGGTAGAATGTAAGGGCTGCAATTGGGGTGAATGGTGAAACTACAGCAATGTAGTCTGGACACTCATTTGATCAACTTGATTGAACATACAACCCCTCACCCCCCGCTGGAAGGTGGGGCTGTGGGGGTTTGGGCACAACAGCCTGCAAATTGGTTTTACATGAAGGATGCTTGTACTCATGGATTATCACTTATAGCTAAAAAAGAAAAAAAAAACTGAGAGAAAGATGCAGGACAGTTATGGCAGAATGCATGATCTGGGATGGGGTGGGGGTGGGGGGAAGGGAAAGGGAAATATGCCTGAACTGAATTGGAAAATGATGTATGAAATGCACAAAGCATCAATAAAAAAATGTTAAAACAAAACAAACAAACAAAAAAAGCCCCAAATATTTTCCAAGGCAATATGGTGCTAGATAGCTAGAAATTACAAGACTTCTTAAACTTTTTCCACTAGGGACCCTTTGCATGCAAGAAATGTTTACACAGTCCCAAATGTGTAAGTATACAAAATAGGTATACAAACAAACTTACAAATATATACATACTAATAAAGCAATTTTTGAAAACAATTCTTTGCCATACATATAATTTATCATGTATTAAAGACAAAATCAAATTTCCATACTAATAAGATGAACATGCTTATTTATTTCTACTTAAAGAATTAACTCTTAGCTAAATACTTAATGGGGCAGGATGAAGCACATCTTTAATGTTTTTCAGAGTTGGTCAATATTTTGATTTTACAATCATCAATCCTGAGAACACTGGTTTGCAAAAATACATAGTGGAAATAGATAGACCTATGTTTAAGCCAGTTTCAGAAATTAGTAGAAATTCTGTTCCAGACCAAGCCAAACTTCACTGAAACTTAAGTCAGCAACTCTAAAAAAAATTTTAGAATCAATCATCCATATCCAATATGATCTAAAAATGTAATAATTTGATCTTTATATGCTGGGAATTTTAATAGGAAATAGTCTTTGTTTTCCATAATCAAACTATTATGTTTCTATAAGAGCAGAAACTTTGTGTGTATAGTATAGGCACTGAACTTGATGACATATGACACTCTAGCATGAGCTGCAGTGTTTCAGGCTGTGTTTTTTGGAGATGTCTGATATAATGGCCTTGCACCATGCAAACTTTTGTGTTCAGAGCCAAGGCTGCAGTGAAGTCATGTGATACAATGTGGGTATTGCCAGAAACTCCTCAGACTCATTATAGGTTTGATTTTGAATTAATGCTTGTTTGTTTGTTTGTTTGGTTGGTTGGTTGTTCATGTATTCGTGTGTTGTGTGTGCGCACATGTATGTGCAGGGGTTCATGCATGTGCCATGTATATGTGGAGGTTAACGTCCAGTGTCTTTCTCGATTGTTTTCAACCTTAGTTTTTGAGACAAGATCTGTCACTGAACCAAGAACTCACTGATTCAGCTAGATGCCTGCTCATTGACCCCCATGTACCCTCCTGTGTCCACCACTCCAGTATGAGTGCTTCAGCTAGATGCCTGCTCATCCACCCGCATGTACCCTCCTGTGTCCACCACTCCAGTATGAGTGCTTCAGCTAGATGCCTGCTCATCCACCCCCATGTACCCTCCTGTGTCCACCACTCCAGTATGAGTGCTATAAGTGCACACCACCTTGCCCACTTTTTTACAGAAGTCCTGGGGAATCAAACTCATGGTCTAATGTTTGCATGCCAAATGCTTAACCAACTAACCCATCTTCCCAGCTCCCAAATTAATTTTTGGTAAGGAATCTCAGATTGCTGCCAAATCTTTTTTAGTTCCCACATTCAGTTATGTGACTCTATATGGAGTCGTGACCCACAGTTTAAGAAGCTGTGGATCAGAAGATACTTCAGAAGCACAAAAGCCATGTACAATGATTTGTCCTTTTATTTATCTTGACTGGAAAAAAAACATTAAAAAGTCATGAGGTAGCAAAATTTGAAAAAAATGAATATTTGATGCTATTAACTAATTATTATTTTAATAATACTGACATAATGGTTACTTTTAAAGAGTTTTACTAGTTTAGGAAGCCATACTGTAATTTACATATTAAATGATATGATACCTGGAATTTGCATTAAACTGTTCCTCTTCTTAATAGTTACAAAAATGTTGTGTAATTTCTCTGTCACTGGGCTCATTGGCTGATATGTTCCACTCAGGGCAAATCTATCAGTCAGTCCAGGCTGTGCTTCCAGTCCTGGATCAATGATCCATTGGCTCCTGCTAGGGCAGATTGGCAAATATCCACAAAGTAAGCAGAATTCAGTTTAACACCCTAGTCCTCATGAACCATGTATAGATAGTAATTTTGGCCACCAGTATCTCACCATTCAGTTTTTAGGCAACAGGAAGGCAAGCAAGCAATGATGTTCAGCCATGAAGCATCAGGTGGTGACTTTACATAAGTCCAAGCAGAGACCACCCTGTCATGAGAGGCAGCACACCCATGTTCTAGAGTTGTCATCACCTGGGTCACCTTCCCCTTCAAAATCCTCTTGTCTGTCTAGTTAATTGTCATAGCAAACTTGCCTTTGGTTAAATTTCAGTACAGATTTTCTAGAACACTACTACTTTTTTGAACAAATCCTTTGGGGGTTTGTTGTGAAGAAACCACCAATAACAACATCAAAACTTGGAAACAAAGTGAAGAGAAAGACAGTGAGCATTTAAGAACAAAATCATTCTGATTAATAATATTCTAGATTTCCCAGAAATGAAAGACTAGGAGAACTCATAGAGAAAGCAATGAGAAGAATAGATAAAATTAGGTGGAGACATAATGAAAGGAAGATCAGGGTTCTCCAGCAGAGTCTTCCACTTAGCCACAAGAGGTCGGTGAACCATAGATAGCAAGCACTAAGTCTTACACAGACTATAGATTTCCTGTCCATACACAATAATGATAACAAATCATCTGTTTACCAGGCACAGTAAGTGGTAATAATAAAACAGAACAACTATAGCAGTAGACTGTAGTGAAAAGTTATTCAAAGCTTTTGAATGACTTGTTTCTGAATTTTCCATTTAATAGTTTCAGACAGTAGTTGATCAAAGGCAACTGAAACCATGGAAAATGGCACCGCAGATACTGGGTCACTGCTGCAGTTTTGAAAGAGCCACTGAGGGGTTGCATGCACAAGCAGAGCAGAGGGACCTGTAGAGGCCCCTAAGTATCAGGGCCAGATCATATCTAGAGTTTTGTGGTGCTGTGGTATAGCCATTTCTGAACTTCCCCAAACCTTGAGGTGGGAGGTATTTCCCCTTGAAAGTTGATGGGAACTCAGGAGGATCCTGGTGATCTGGGAAAGAATTCCAGAACAAGAGGTTAGCGATGACCCAGGGAATATTAAAACAGCTCCTCATTCCTAAAATCCCCTAAGGGTGCTGTTCTTCACAGCACCTGTGGAATTGGGGCTTTGAGGACCTTTATTTATATTCTAAAGCCTCAAATTAACCCAGCAGGTTGCTGTTGATTGGACTCTCCCTTTTGTAGCCCCAGGAGCTGCAAAATGTGTGCTGAATTAATGTGGTTATTATGAAGATGCTGCTTTTAAGCAGGCAAAAATAAACTCTGAATAAAGAACCTAAATAAAAATGGGTCTGTCCCTTTCCAGCTTGGAGACTTGCTGGTAAATAAGATCTTTTTTCACTTGGCATAGATACCACATTTAGAAAGAGTCCATCAATTGGGTCCCATGGAAATATTGGTGTCAGCATTAACCTCATGGCTGGCTGTGTGACATGAGCCTCCAATGGAGTCGCTAGCACTCTCCCAAGGAATGTATTAATCACACAAAGGGTGCCCCATTTGCCAAGAGGCTGATGCAAAAACATTGGCTTCAGGAGTTCTTCCAGGGCTGCATTTGTTTTTCTTTTTCATATAATTACTTTTAAAAGAAATCTAAATCTGTAATTTTTTCATTATAAAAATAATTGTCACAAAATGTGGAGAATGAGGAAGAAAGGAGACACATCCCTCCCATAATGCCACACAGAAGAATGAATGTTTGGATGTATTTCTTTTGTTGTTCAAGTTTTGGAAAAATTATAGAAGTTATATTTTAAAACCATGAAACATATGTTCCAAATGCATAAAAGTGGGGCTAACAAATATCTATATACTGTACCAATATATACCTCATCACTCAAAGAAAAATGCTAGCATTTTAGTATGTAACTGCAGTGTTTTCTTTCCTTCAAATACATAAAGTAGCTGTCTTACTTTTCTGTTGCTGTGATAAAACACCTTGACTGTGAGAACTTAACAAAAGAAAGAATTTATTTGAGCTTTTGATTCTAGAGGAATCAGAGTCCATCGTGGTAGGGAGGCATGGAGCAAGGAGAGGCTAGAGCAGAAAGAGGAGCTCTCACATCTGCAAGCAGGCACAGGAAGCAGAGTGACTAGAAATTCAGCAGGACTTATGGACTCTCAAAGTCTAGTGACACACTTCCTCCAGTAAGACCACACCTCCTAAAACCCCCCAAACAATGCCACCAACTGGGGACGAAGAGTCCAAATACATGGAGCTTATGGGAGATATTTACATTTAAACCATTACAGTAGCTGAATGTTAAATCACATGCAGGAGGTCCTGGGTTCTATCCCCGGCATCAAGATAATAAAGAAAACCATGTCACAAATCACCTACCTGAGCTGTGGCCATCCTGCACGCCTGTGTGCAAAGGTGGCTACTGTGCCATTTAGTGTGTCTCGCTGGCAGTGGCAGGCCTCATTTTTGCAGAGTGCTTTTGCTGATATTTCCACTGTGTCTGAGATGCACCTAAATGATGACCTGCTGTAGCTTTCTGCTCTTTTGATTATGGTTGAGGCCTGTGCAGCCGGAAAGCCTTCAGTCTAACGGCTGCATTAAGTGAATAAACTCATTCATTCTCCTCCCTAAGGAGAGTTAGGTTGCTGCCACTTTGTCGTTATTACAAACATTTGCACAAGCCTCTTCCTGTGCCTTCTTGTGGATTGGTGACTTACTGGACCTTGATGTGCATGGATGCTACCCTCTGTGTGCATAGGTTCCATGCCCACAGATTCAACCAACTGCAGATGGAAAAGATTCCAAAATAAGTTGTATCTGTGCTGAACTCCTCATTATTTTTTCTTGTCATTATCCCCTAAACAGTCCAGTATGACTATTTACATAGTTGCTATTTACATAGTGTTTACATTGTATTGGGAATTATGGGTCATCTGGAGATGATTAAAGAGGATGAGCCCAGGTTACATGCAAATCCTATACCATTTGATATGAGACTTAAGATTTTGATATTCAGAGAGTCCTAGACCACCTCCTCCACAGATGCTGAGGAGCAACAACATGTACATCCTCATCCTTAATACAAACTGACAGACTGCTTGCCACATTTGTTCCCATTTTTCAGTGCTACATTTTCCATTAAGGGAACGTGTAAGACTCAACTTCATGTTACAACAACAAATCATCTGAAGCAGTCTATTTATAAACAGAAAAGGAGTTATCTGGCTCACGGTTTAGAGGTGTAAACCCAAGACTGAATGACTCACCGATTTGGCTTCTGATGAAGGTGCCAGATATCAAGGATAGGCCAAAGCAAACAGCTAATAGAGCAAGCCAGGAAGTAGAGGAGCCTGAGGAACCAGGACGGCACAATTCCCTTTGAGGGAAAATCATCAATAGTCCTCCCACAAGGCCCTCTACCGTAAATAACCACAGCACCTTCTGGTAAGCCACCCTGGGAGCCAAATCATGACCCATGGACCCTCTGGGGATGCTTCCTATGTTCAACCACAGAACAAGGTGATCAGTAATTTGTGTAAGGATGACAGAACAGGAGCTAGAATGACTTGGAGAACTCTTTCAAAAGGCCTTGTTAGTCCCAGCTTCCCTGATGTGGAACTTTGAGGGCTTTATTTGTATTCAAAGAGCTGTAGCTAAAGGTTAGGCTGTCAATGGGATACACCACTCTCCAGGCCCAGGATCTGACTCTCACCAACACTACACAAACTATCACAGAATGGAGACAATTACCAGAGAAGCCAGACCCACCAAGGATGAAGAAAAGCACAGACAGCAGGAAGCAGCCTTCTTTTGAGGACCTTATGCCCATTGGCCAAAGACTCAGCCAAGGCCTGGTTTGGGTGAGTAAGATCTGAGCCGATTTTTGGAAGTTGAGGAGAGGATCAGAGGAATCAGGGTTATGCCCTGTGACTACATGTATGCTGATGGTCCATAAGATTATAATGAAGCAGGAAATCTGTCACGATGTTTCACAGAAGACACCTTGCTATCCTCACACAATGCATTGGGCATGTGTTTGCAATGGTTCTTGTGCTGACATACCTATTGCATTACTAATCATACAAAAGTAGAGGACACAAAATTGTATTCAGTACATAATATTCAATAATAGTAATAAGCTACAGCATCATTGATTTACATGTTTACTATACTATGTATTTAAATTAACATCAGTTAGAGCATACTTCTGCCTTTAGTTGTCTACCCACCAGCGAGCCCAGACAGACTCCAGTGAATAATTCTAAATTGATAGTCATGTATACAGATGGCCCTGGTTAAACTCGGAGGGTCACAAAAAGAAATCAAAATGAGAAGAATCTGGGAAAGATACCTGGGGGTGGGGCTCAATAGAGATGAGAAGGAGAGGGGAAAAGGGATGGGAGAAGAGTAATAAGAATGCATTTTATAGGCCAGGTGTGGTGGCACAGGCCTTTAATCCCAGTACTCGGGAGGCAGAGGTAGGTGGATCTCTGTGAGTTCAAGTCCAGGCTGGTCTACATAGTGAGTTCCAGGCTAGCTACGACTACAGGGAGAACCTGTCAAAAAATACAAAAAAAAAAAAAGGCATTTTATTCATGTATGAAATTGTCAAAGAATAAGCTTAATAATAATAATTAAAAAAATGGCATCCCAGCACTCTGTGGCAACATGATCCTATGGTCAAGACCAACCTTGGCTACACAGCATGTTAGATGCCAGCCTGGGCTACATAGCGAGAACTTGTCTTAAAAAGAAACAACAACAAAAGAAATAGCACATCACGTGACATTGACACATCCACCTAGAGCATTTCTTTGCCTTGCTTCTTTGTAAAAAAAATATTTTATTATTTTTATTTTTATTTTTATGTGTATGAGTGTATTACCCGTATGTAAAAGTATCCATGCTGTGTGATGCCTGTGAAGGTGAGAAGAGGGCGTTGGATTTGTGAAACTGGAGTTACACATGGTAGTTAGCTGCCACGTGGGTGCTGGGAGCTGAACCCACATTCTATGTGATGGCAGCCGGTGTTCTTAACTGCTGAGCCATCTCTCCAGCCCCAGCCTTGCTACTTGATTGCATCATTTCCAGTGCCTGATTTACTCTTGTGTTTTGTTCATCAAGGCCAGAAGAGAGCAGACTGTACCATTCACAGCTGTCCCTTAGCTTAAGCATGTAGCAGGCTCTATCAGCAAGTTTTCTGTTAGGACCCTGTTGACACAATGACAAAACTGCCTAGTGGCACATGTCTCAGCACATATCTTTATCTGACTGTTAATAAATCCACTTGGTGATCAGGAAGCTAGGGCTATGTGCAGGGGGCCTGCAGACGTGGACCAACAAGCTAGAAAGGCTGCCAGAGAGGCTGCCAGGGAGGCTGCGCAGGGAGGTTTGTCTAGTGCTGCCTCTGACAGATTCACAGGCCCCTTGCCTTACCTGAGCATCAGGGTCTGTGCTGAGAGGTAGCAAGGCTCTTTGTTGTAAATGCTTCTCCTCTTCATCCTCTTCATGCACTGATAAACATATGAACTACAATCCTGCTCTTCCTTCCTCCCTGTCCTCAGATGCCCTTTTCTGCCATACCTGACTGCCCTAAGGAGCTCTCTCCATCACCCCATGGATGGCCTGTCCTCTGCAGTCACCAAGCACACTACACTCACTCAGCCTCTGAATTGTTGTTAATTTCATACAATATATTTTATCATATTTAGATACCCTCCCCTATAAATACCTTTCTTAGAGTGCCCTGCCAGATTTCATGTACTCTGTTGTATATATTAAGGCCTATTGAGTCAAGTTTGGGTCCCCAAATGTCCTTAGGTGTGCATCCATCCACCTCAACCTGGTTAACCTATATAACACCACGCCCTTAAAGAAAACCAATTCTCCTCCCTGTAGTTATCAGCTGCCAATAGCTACGGTTGGGTCTTCTTACCCACTTCTCCACTTCTGTGCTGGGGATTTTGCCTGGCTTGAGCTTGCGCAGGTCTTATACATGCTGTTACCACTGCTGTAGCTGCATCTGAGTAACTTTCTGGCTGTCTGGAAAACTCTATTTCCTTGTGGTCATCGACCACCTCTGGCTCTTACAATCTCTCCACACCTCCCAACCCTTCCCTAAATGATCCCTGAGACTTGGGTGGCAGATGTTTGATACTGGTGTCCTATTCAGGGATAAGCACTTTGTAGTTTCTTTTGCTCTGAGCTTTAGCTAGTTGTAGCTTTCTGGGTTAATCACCCATCTGTTGCATGAGGAAATTTCACTGGTGAGAGTTGAGAATGCATTAGTATTCTCTCTGCCCCGTTCTGCTGTTTCCTGAGCATTGGGTGTAGAGGTTGCATTGTACATATGCCGTTTAAGGGTGGGCAGTTCACAGACCCTTATTGTCTGATTGTACCTGTTGTGGAACTTTGTAATAGACTTCATAGTTTGCAAAAAGAAGCTTCTTTGGTGAGAGGTAAGAGGCACACTTGTCTGTAAATGTAAAGATACATATTTAGACTATAGTAAGAGATTATTCTGGTCTACAGATGTGACAAAAATGGACTTTTCTCTAGGATCTATGACCTTTCCAGCCATG
Source organism: Rhizomys pruinosus (assembly GCA_009823505.1). Taxonomy (NCBI): domain Eukaryota; kingdom Metazoa; phylum Chordata; class Mammalia; order Rodentia; family Spalacidae; genus Rhizomys; species Rhizomys pruinosus. The sequence continues at coordinate 316,337 of VZQC01000088.1, read as the reverse complement.
TGTACTTGGCTATGTACCGCACATGAGTGCCTTCCCATTGATTGAATCTACCCCCAAGATAAACTAGTACTGAACTAGTAGAGTTTATCTGCTGGGTCAGTCATTGCTGTAGTTTGTAGACTTTACAGCTGGTTGGGATCACTGATTGGTCTTCTCCCTTGGCAGTTTGCACAGTGTCTTCTGATACTATGGGAGCTAGTCTTCAGGGAGACTTGCAGATCAATTCCAGCTTGATTGTTCCAGGTCCTGTGTCTGAAGTGTGTCCTGTCTTCAGCAATAGGGTCTTCACTTTCTAGATCTGGGAGGCAATCAAGGAGAGTGGCAATAAGCCTTTAACTTCCCTGACCATCTCCAGGAGAGGCTTCCCCTGCCTGGCACTATGTTTGTTTGTTACATAGCCTTCAGCTACACACATACATTCATATATATGTATATATATATATATATATATATATACATATATATGTATATAAAATCTTGTTTCAGTAGGCTTTTGAATTTATACATTTCCTTCTAGCCATATTCTTTTACCAAATCCCAACACAGCTCAAGACTTTCCCAGTTTCCATCATGCCAGGCTTGCTTACACATCAAAGCAGATCCCGGATGATACTGCCTTCATTCCCCAAAACCTTCGCCATCCCACACAGGACCCAGTACACCCTTCTCCTGCCTCTTGCCCTTGGACTCCCTTTCTTGGGCCTGTTTCCTTCTTCTCCTTCCTATACTGTAGTCACACCTGTTCCCAGGTTTTTACTCATACAGTTTCCACAGCCTAGAATTTTCTCTCCCCTTTACTTGCTCAATCTCCATGACCAGGTCTGATGCCTGTGCTGCCCACACAGCCTCCCTGGCCAGCCCAGCTTCCCTAATATCCCTTCTTGTTATATTAGAGCTGGTAGTTGTGATGGTTTGAATGAGAATGTCCCCCATAGGCTCCAAGTAGTTGGACATTTTGTCCCCAGCTTGTGGTGGAGCTGTTTGGGGAGATTTTAGGAGGTGTGGCCATGCTGGAGGAAGTGTGTCCTGGGGAGCAGGCTTTGAGAGTGCTTAAGCCTTACCGGATTTCCAGTCTCTCTCTGCTTCCTGTGTCTGCTTGAAAATGTGAACATTCCTCTGAGTTTTTTGCTCCTGGTTTGGCCACCTCACCAAGCCTCTCTACCATGATGGATTCTAATCCCTCTGAATCCTCTAGAACCATAACCTCCTATCAGGATTCTTTATATCACCGCAACAGTATGGTGGTACTCATGGCTCAGTGATGGCTCTAACTGACTGAGTATACTGTGTGCCTAGTTATGTTTCTACTTCAATATCCACCTCAGGTCTGAACAGCAGGAATTATTATCTTAGTGTGTGAATCCCCCACATGGGGGGATTCACACACTAAGATCTCTAAAATTGGAACCATCTGACAATTAATGGTGACTTATAGCCACTGGGTAATTTATAAACAACACAAGTTTATTGCTGGGTTTTGGAAACAGAGAATCAAGATCAAGATACTTAAATGGTGACTGTTGAGGGACTTTCATAAGGCCACTAATCACTGGTCTGTGGTGTAACTCAGTGGTAGAGTGCTAACCTAGCACAGAATTTTCCAGCACTTGGGGAAAAGGGTACTAGTCCCATCCCTTTGCCTCATCGCCCTCTAACAGCTGTACTTCTTAATTCTATCATGTTGGAATTAAGTTCCAGCACATGAATTTTGAAGGGACATCAACATTCAGACCATGCCTTTATTGTTGTGGTGCTATATAAAATCATGGATTGCCTTTGTCTCTGTAATTTGGTGACCTCCATTGCAAATGGAAAAAAAGAAGATTGTAGTTCAGTCTGTAGACTAAGGAAGTAAACGAAGGAAAGGCACCCGGAAGCCTTTATACCCTTAATTCACACACTGGCTGACTGCTTCTGAACCAGTGTCTCTTCGAAGCTGATTCTCAGTTTCTCACTCTGCTTTTCTCAATCGCTGGTGGGGGTGGGGGGGTAGTGAAGTGTTACTACATAGAACAGGCTAGAAGCTAAGTTAAGCGAATATTGATATTTAATTCAAAATAATTTTGGCACTCCAAAAAATATTTTAGCATGCAGTACTTATACCATGAATTAAATAGGAACAGAGGCTAGATTAAGAGAGGGGGAAATGGCTGGGGGAATGTCTTCAGTTGCCTTCTACCTTGAGATCAGCTAAGGGGGCCAAAATCTCCAAGATCTCCTATCATTGCTTTGGAACAAGCCACAAATTAGAACGTAATCAGCAATACCACACACAACAGTGTGAATGTATGCCCGGGACATGCTGAACCCTTACATTTAAGTGAGCTCAACACCAGGCAGAACCAGTTGACAGCACTAGAGACGGAACCTCTTGTGGACTAGGGACTGGGTGGGACAAAAGGTGTTTCCAGGGCCCGAGATCCTATTTTTAATCTGGAGGCTTCCCACCCTAATTTGTTCATTTTGCAAAAATACTTTGGCATAAGTCCTCAGGACATATCTACTTTTTTGTAGGAATCTTGGAATCATTGAAAATTGTATTCTAAAAAGGAGAATATGGAGGCTGGCAGTCACTCTTGCACTCATCCAGACATTTTAGAGGCTGACCTGGCCCACCAGGGGCTTAGCTGGTTCATGGCACTGTGGGAGAATTCTCCATGTCACTCTTTCCAGCTCTTTCCAAGCACCTCCAACTGTCAGAGTAACTTAGTCAAAGGAGGTGAAGGAAATTTCTGCAAGAATCAACACGGACCAGCAAGGTCATTGGCTCTCTGGCTTGGATTGCAGCTTACACATGTCTGTGTGTAAACACATACATACCTTCCCATCTGGTTCCCATAGGGATGTAGAGTAACATTTCGTGGATTCTTCTTTCCATTTACAAAGAGCCTGTGTGCAGGGAAGGAATGAACCTAGGGTTCTAAAGTAAACTATGGGCCCAGGGGGAGGAGAAGGGAAACTTTCCTTTCGCTGCCACTGAAAGGAAGGCTGTTTGCCATGCTGGGGACCATGTATGCATCTTTGTTTGCAGGACAAGGCAGAGAAAGTGACTTACGGGAGCCATATTGCCTAAGGCACAGGGAGAAAACTGAGATTTTTTTTTTTTTCCTGTTTCCAAGGAAAGAGGGGGAAATCCATTAAACAAATGATTCAAGGTTCAGCTCCGCACACTCGCTGAATGGTAGTTTATAAGCAGCCTTAGGCCCTGGGTCCTGAGGCACTTGAGCTGCTTATTAAGTGCCGTTACTCTAGTGGGGTCCGGAAGTCCAGTAAATAACATTCTGATAGCTAGCAACTGACATCTACCACCTGTCCCCTGGCTTCAGGAAATGACTTCCAGCCCTGACAGCTTTTCTTTTACTGCAGACTAAGGGTGAGGTTTGAGGTGTGAAATGGCTCATTTCTAGCACACTTCCCTTTGGGTGGGAAGGGAAGGGGGCTGTCTTTCATTGGAGCCAGGGGCTTCTCAGGCCAGTCTTGACCCAAAGGACCAGGGAGTAGCAGTGTGTGTGCTGGGGAGTTTCTCTTTGGGTACAGGGGAGACTCGAGTACCTTTGCCACTACTGCCTTGGAAATACGGCTTTTTGCTTCTTCAAGAATGTGCAGTTGGGGGAACCAGCTGTTTCTCAGTGTAGCCTACTTTCTCTGGCCAGCAATCCTGGAATTATGACCCCCGCAAGGACTTAGTATTGTGCAGATGTTGGGTCTGAAGTACATGCAAGCTGGTGCCTCCCCCCCTCCCCGAGGAGGAACACAATCCCTCTTCAACATTCCTTCTTCCAGCACAGGTGGCTGACAGATTCAAAAGTCAGGATCTTGGCCATTTCTGCACAATCTGTAGCTGTTTGGAACCTCAGTGTTGAAACCACAGGAGTTCAGTGTCTGGTCTGGACAGCAGTTCTTTCTTCCTTCAGCAGTAGGGGCCATGGAGCCAGAAGCCAGGATGCCCAGCTCCCAGCCTACAGTGAACCAGCTGGGTTCTCTGAGCCATCGTGTCCTTACCTGTAATGAGGGAGGGGGTCCTAAAATGCACAGTTCAGAGAGAGTAGCAAGTAAGAGAAAATCTTTCTAAAAGGCATGAAGTTGTGCGTGATGGCAAGGCCTGAACCCCAGGTCTCAGGAGGCCTAGGTAGGAGGATGGCAAGTTCAAGGGCAGCCTAGGCTGCATAGGGAGACCTTATATCCAAATAAAAAGTATTTACAAACAGATATGAAGCAGCACCTTGTAAAGTCCAAAACCAAAATCTTATCCTACTATTGAACTACAAAATTTGGCCAGAAAGATGTAAAGTGTTCTTGTGAAAAATTCAAAAAACTTGATCCTGATCCTTGTGATTTTTACGAACATGTTAATTAAATGTCCATAAATAAGCCAGGTATGGTGGCACATGCTATTTTAATTCCAGCACTTGGGAGGAGAGGCAGGCAGATCTCTGTGAGATTGAGTCCAGCCTGGTCTACATAGCGAGTTTCAAGTCAGCTTGCCACCTCCCAAACAAAAGATGTCCATACGTAATAAGCAGCTAGAAGAAATAGATCTGTAAAGTTAGCCATATGTACAAAGTTTCTGCATATTGGCTATGCAGAAAAAAGAATCAACAAGAGTTTTGTTAGAATAATAAAGGAGAAAAAAAATGAAGATTTATAAACATAAAACAAGACCATAGCCCAAAGAATAAGCACAACTCAACTGAGAAAAGGTACAGTTGTGTATTAGCAATGGATACCCCTTCAGAGAGAATGATTTAAAAAAGCATAGGATGGTAACTATATAAAGCCCCTTGCAAATTGCTGCAGATGTTGCAGTGTGGTTTACTCTGTGGAGAAATGTGGAATGGCCAGCAATCCATGTAGCAACACTTGAGGCATTTGGTAGACCGGCAGGTCTGTGTGCCACTGGCAGGAAAACACTTTGAAGGTGACTAGCACAGAATTACAGTCGACATCCATCATCTCCCATTAAGCTGTCCTCCACTCTGGCCACTGTTTGAAGCACCTCTTTCTCTACTCTCCATCTCTCTCCTTCCTCTATGATGCTCTAAGGCTCTTCTACCTTCTCTTCCCACAGGGGTGGGGGGTAGTGGTTCAGGCCCCACCCAAGGGTCCACAGCAAGGCTTCAGAGGTCAGGTTGACCATGGACACTACAATCTGTCCTCACAGCAGAGGATCTGAGGAAGAGGAGGGGAGGCCCAGCTGTGTGGAAGCTTCTAGAAGGAAACTCTTTTGACCTTATGTCACTAGTTCTTGTATCAACCCCTTTCCCCACACATCCTTTCTCTCAACTAGGTGTAAAGGAGAGAAAAAGAAAGAAAACCTTACCACAAACCTTCAATATTTTCTATGACTGCAGCATCAAACTCTGTCCCTGGGGCACTTTGTGAGACAAGATTTTTTTTTTTTCTAATGCCCACAGAATCCTAAAACAGGAATGTGCTGAATTCCCCTTCCCCTCCCCTAATGCCTCATTGCCCAGGAGAAACTGTGACTGTTTTCTGAGAGGTCTTAAAAATAGCATAGGAGGCAAGGGTGGGTTAAGTGACCTCTAGAGGGCCAGGCCAGACTCAGGAAGTTCTGATGCTCAGAAATGTAGGTCTCCAGAGACCTGTTGGGCTTGATACAATGGGGCCCTTTCTAACATCTGCTACTGCAGGCTGAGGAGCTGAATCAATCCCTGTTTCTTGCAATCAACAGAGGCAAAGGGCCTTTCCTTCAAACCAGCTGTCAGCAGCAACTATAAATTGGTCCATTTTATGCAGAAAGAGGCCCTGTGATAGGCTGTCAGTTAAATTAATGCTTTCTTCGATGTGACTTGAAAGAGCAAGTCCAGAATGATAGTATATGAATGGAAGGAGACAGAGTAATGAGCTGTAATCTTCTTTGTTGCACGGAAGCTCCATGAAGCTTATACTGGGGCTAAATTTTGAGGTTAATTAAATTAATATCATGCTTCTGACAATAATGCCTAACATCTACTGAACAGCCAGCTATACTCCAAGCCCTGGACAAAAGGTGGGGTTTGTTTCTTCTCACCTACCACTCAGATATGGCAAGCATGAATGCCTGCTGTTGTTTCCTGCCAAGGCATCCCAAGCTCCCAGACCCAAATAGCCCAGCTTAGAAGTGTGCTGGACTCCAGGACAGGGATGGGAAAATGCTGGTATTTGAAGAGACAAGCACAGTTCAGAGCGGCCCAAGCCACCTACACTCGAAGCTGGCATTTGGATAAAAGCCTTGGCCCTCGTTGTGGTAGGGCTTCTGACAGTTCCAGAGCCTCCATGTCTCCAACATAGCTTAAAACTTAAATAGTTTGTCTTATGCAGATAAATGAGATGAGGAATTCTTTCTTTGCAAATAAGGAAATGACATGTAGTAATTCTCTAAATATCTGTCCTGGGCTTTGCTTCAGCCTGGCTTGGAAGCCAACCCGCACCACCTGGGAGGCAGTGAGTCAGCACACAAGTGGGAGCCCCAGGGAGATTGAGAAGAGGAAGAAAAAGTCAGGCCCATCTGGAGTCCTATCTCTGTCACTGACTAGGTTTGGAACCTTAAAAGTTTACTCCGTTCCTACTATACTTTCAATGTCCCCATCATTACACATGGTGAAATTCAACTCCTATTGTGAGCCATTAAGCAAGGTGTGTGAGGAAGGGTCCTTTAATAAGGGGTTAGAGTTGGACATTGGAAATGGGGACACGATCATATTTTATCATATTCATGTATGAGATTCGCGAAGGAAAACGTGATTAAGCGGGTCTCCTCTATAATGAGTTCTTGAGAACAAAGAGGTGACATATAACATCCTTAAAAGATAAGAGAGATAAGAAAGACTTTTATTTATTTATTTATTTATTTATTTATTTATTTATTTATTTGAATGTACTGTCTGCATGTAGGTCTGTGCATCCATGTCGTGCAATGCCGAGGAGGTCGGAAGAGGATGTCGGATTCCCCTGGAACTGGAGTTCTCCTGGAATTGGAGTTACAGATGGTTCTCAGCCACCATGTGGGTGCTAGAGATCAAACCTGGATCCTCTGCAAGAGCAATCGGTGCTCTCAACCGCTATGCCATCTCTCCAGCCCAAGAAAGACTTTCTTAAAAGTGTACAGTGTGAGTTTGTCAAGGGGATTTGGAATTAAGCAAAATTAATATATACTTAAGACGGACACAAACTCTCACAGTGGGATTGGAAAGGCATTTGCCCGAGACTATACCTCTCAGAGCAGCTATAGGAGGCTTAATAGGAATGTTAAGGCATCTTTTGATGCCTTCATGAAGAGCCCAGCATTGAGCACTTTGAGAGGCAAAATGTCTGTGGCAGTTACTATTAGTGACATCTATAACTTGTAGGGATAGGGCGTGTCCTGGCAAGACCTTCATTGTGACCTTAGTACATGCAGAAATCTGTGCAGCTTTCATTTTGCATGTTGGGAATATGTGAAGCCATAGGAAGATTTCTTTTTAGGCTGAACAGGACCATGCAGCCCTGCTAAGGGGAAGGGGAACACAGTGCCCACTTTTTGGACACTGTGGGGAACTGACCCCTCAGCACAGAGGCCAGCTGGCTACTTCCCATAGCCCGGCCTGGGTGGTACTGCCAACTCAGGCCCTTAGCCTGGACACACGAGACATGTGTTCCATTCTTGGCCATGACTTCCCACCTGCCCAGAGACTGCTGAACCCTGGACAGGAATTTCAGGCTGATGGCTGTAGGCCTATCTTCAGCCTATGTCCACTCACAACACCAGCTACCCAGCACAGGGAACTCTTTCCAACCTGCTGGCCACCAGAACGAAATGCAGGCCTACCTTGGCCTGTAATCGCGCAATAATTAATAAAAATAACAGCTGGGAATTCTGTGATGATGTTACTAAGAAATTCAAATTTATTCCTTGCTATAGCCTGCTTTTATAATCAGTTCCCAGAGCCAATCATAGGCCCCACAGCTCCGTGCCACTGCACACCTTTGCCCCACCCGGCATCACCCAGCTAGGCCACGCTGTTTGCTCCTTGGGGGGGGGGGTGCCCTGAGGGATGCTAGCTGAGAACTAGCCTGAAATTCAAACTGGATCTTCCTACGTCATGAAGCAAGAGATTCTCGGGTAAGGGATGGGAGGAGGCTCTTAGGCAATGGCCGAATCAGGGTTTGCGATAAACACAAAGATGGGCCACTTGTTGACCTAAGCCTCAAATGCTGACTGCCTGACGCTCTCTCACCCTTCTCCAGGGAATAGGGAAGCAAGGCAGCAGCATGCCAGGGAGCGCCATCCATTGTATGATGGAGCCAAGGCAGATCCTATACTCTGTGAACCTCCAGACCAGCTCTCTCGGTCTGTCCCTAGGGCATCCTCAGGGCCACACAGTCTAGGGAAGGGGGACATCCTCTAGCACTGTGGCGTCTGGCAAGGATCTGAAGATGAGCAAGGTCACCTCCTGCAGGTGGCATATGCCACAGGGCCCAGGTTGGCCTCCACCCTGTCTTAAGGAGGTCTTGGTAGCCTACAGAGATTGTGGGGACATTTCTATGACTAAAAGTACAACGGACAGACAGGTATGGAGATCAGAGGCTGAGTTTCAGAGTCTTTCAGCTTTGCATGTGGCCAGCCATGATCACTTTAGTAGTTTTGAACACAGGGCTGAGAGGGTCTGTGTCCTGATGAGAAGCCTGTGAATGACTTGTGGTCGCCATGGGTGGACTGAGAGGCACTTTGGAAAGCATAGGAAGAGGGTCCTAGAGTTTCTTGGGGAGGCTAATGCAGTGTTACTCACTTTTTGAAGTTATTTAATTAAATTTAATTTTTTGGAGACAGTCTTCTTGTGTAGCCTAGGCTGGTCTTGAACTAGAGCTACGGCGGAGAATGATTTTGAGCTTCTGATCCCCCAGCCTCTTCCTCCTGGGTGTTGGGAGTACAGGTATGCACTGCCATGTCCAGTTTATGTGGTGCTAGGGATTAGTCCAGAGATTCATTCCTGCTGGGCAGGAACTCTCCCAACACACATCCCCAGCCCCTTGTTTAAAAGTTTTGGACAGATTTCAGAGCCTTTAGTGGGAGAGGCCCCCACTTAAGACAAACTGTTTTATAAGTAGGCACAGCCCTGAGAATCACATAGAATTTATGAATGATGAATATGTTGCCACTAGAATACAGAGAGGACTCACTTTTGTACTTGCTTGCTGTGTGTGTCCCTCACAAATGAGTCACCTTGGCACAGTGTGTCTTTAATGTAAAACCATCCCTGTATTCCTGGATGAAGGGGGATGTAGTTAAGACCTTGCGTGGTGGCAAAGCTTCTGAGATCCTATGGCATGTTATCCTCTTCTAGAGAAGACAAACTGTGCTAGGCCATTGCGGGAGATAGTGTACAGAACACACTAACCAAACCTACAATCACCACACTACTGGCTATGCCTGGCTGGGCTGAGTTATTCTAATAACCCTGGGTACTGAAGGCTTTAATAGATGGACCACAGTATTAAGGTTGTTGTGAGCCCCCAGGAGTTCTCATTTATCTTCTTTCAAGTTTAGGAACTAGCAAAATAAAAAAAATCAGAGCTGTTAGGTGGATGAGCAGGGGGTAACCATTTTATTAATTAGATCTTAGGTAATAAGCTTTTATCATTAAAAGACACTTTAATTAACACTGGGCCATATTAGCTATTTTACCTGAGAGTCTGTGGGACCAACTTATCAAGTTAATTTTTAATTTTCAATGTCTTAATTTGAATTTATCATTCTTTGTCTTAAAGTATCTATGCACAATATGGAACACTATAGATCTATCTATTGACCGTTATACAGCACTGTAAGAAACGTTGATCAGGCATAAAGCAAGCACATCTGTTTTGTGTTTACTTATTGAAGACAAAGGTGTTCCCTATCTACATTTAGTAGAATCCTTGGGTAGAGCTATATTTCAATTCCTAGTATTAAGGCTTTTTTTTTTTTGTCTTTTTGAGACAGGGTCTTCCTGTAGCTTCAGCTGCCGTGGAACTCATTATGTAGACCAGGCTGGCCTCAAACTCACAGAGATCTACCTGTCTCTGCCTCCCAAGTGCTGAGATTAAAGGCATGCACCACCATGCCCAGCCTAGTATTAAGTTTTTTCCTATGACAATAGAACATGGCCTGGCACATGTTCTGTCTGCTATATTTTAACCTATCAAGAAGGCCCCATAATTTGAGTCACAATATTGACTAAGTCTGTAAGTTTTCTTTATGGGCATAGATTTGGAACAAAAGCCAATCAACAATTCTTTTTTTGCTATGTGAATTATTTTTTTTAATTTTTCTTTTTATTTTATTATTTTCGTATGTGTATGACTGTACTGTCTGCATGTAGGTTTGTGCACCCGTGTTGTGCAATGCCATGGAGATCAGAAGAGGGTATTGGATTCCCTTGGAACTGGAGTTAAAGATGGTTCTCAGCCGCCACGTGGGTGCTGGGGATCGAACCCAGGTCCCCTGCAAGAGCAGTTGGCACTCTTAACCACTAGGCCATCTCTCCAGCCTGCTATGTGAATTATTTTATAACATGTCAATGGGTAACTCATTGTCTCATAGCTCCTGGGGTTTGGTTGCATAGTGCTGGAATATCACCTGGGTGTGTGTGTATGGTATATGCATGTATGGAAACGTATGTGCAGGTTCATGTACCCATGAATGCATGTGTGGAAGTCAGAGTTCAGTGTCAGGTGTCTTCTCCCACTATCCACCCTGTTTCGGAGACACTGAGCTTGGAGCTCAGAATTTCGGGCAAACTGCCTGGTCAAGGAGGCCCCAGGATCTGACTGTCTGTCCCCCACCTAAGGGTTGCATGCTGCCAAAGCTGGATGTTCTGTGGGTGCTGGGGATGCAAGTTCAGGTCCTCATGCTTGCTCAGCAAGTACTTGCAGACTGAGCCATCTCCCTAACTCTGTGGTCAAGGGCTTGTACTGGAGTTTCTACGGGAGATAAAAATCTTGGTTAATGGGCTGGAGAGATGGCCTAGCGGTTAAGAGCGCTGACCACTCTTGCAGAGGACCCGGGTTCGATCCCCAGCACCCACATGGCGGCCAAGAACCGTCTGAAACTCCAATTCCAGGAGAACTCCAGTTCCAGGGGAATCCGAGACCCTCTTCTGACCTCCGCAGCATTGCATGACACGGGTGCACAAACTTGCATGCAGGCAGTACATTCATGCACATACAGAAATAAATAAAATTAATAAAAAAAATAATAATAAAAATTTAAAAAAATCTTGGTTAATTTTTTAACTGGAATACAGTATAATTCATTCCTTTGGGATACAATGCTCTGGATTTTGACAACTTCACAGTCATGTACCCACCACCCTAGTTCTTCACCTTCAAATTCTCTCATGCGACCCCTTGTAGCAAGCACCCTTAGCAACAACAGATTACTTTCCATTCCTAGAATTTTGTGTTTTTTCCCCTCAAATATCATATAAATGGAATGATATAATGTATAGTCTTTCAGATCTGACTTCCTTCACTTAAGAAACACATGGAAGATTCACCCATGTTATTGTTTGGGCCAGTAGTTTGTTCTATTTTGTTGTCTGTGGAATGCATCAACGACTCATTTGTCTCATTTTCCTGTTGAAGGACTCCTGGCCTATCCCCAGCTTTGAGCTATCATGAATAAAGTTCTTTTTTTTAAAAAAATGTATTTATGGGGCTGGAGAGATGACCTAGTGGTTAAGAGCGCCGACCGCCCTTACAGAGGACCCGGGTTCAATCCCCAGCACCCACATGGCGGCCAAGAACCGTCTGAAACTCCAATTCCAGGAGAACTCCATTCCAGGGGAATCTGACACCTTCTTCTGACCTCCACAGCATTGCACTACACAGGTGCACAAACCTGCATGCAGACAGTACATTCATACACATAAATTTAAAAAAATGTATTTATTTATTTTTTATGTGTATGAATGTACTGTCTGCATGCAGGTTTGTGTACCCATGTCGTGCAATGCCACAGAGGTCAGAAGAGGGTGTCGGATTCCCCTGGAACTGGAGTCAAAGACGGTTCTCAGTCGCCATGTGGGTGCTGGGAATCGAACCTGGGTTCTCTTCAAGAGCAGTCAGCGCTCTTAACCACTAGGCCATCTCTCCAGCCCCATGAATAAAGTTCTTATAAACATATATGCACAGGCTTTGATTTAAACACTAGTTTTTACTTTGATTCGGTAGTTAGGAGGGGTGTTTCTGGATCAGATAGTGTCTGTATAAGAAACTGCTGTTGTGTTTTCCAGTCATTCTGCCACTTTGCATTCCTGGTTCTAGTCGCCCCCGTTCTTGCCAGCAATTAGACACTTTCGGATTCGTTCATAATTTTAGGCATTCTGCAAGGTGTGCAGTATCTCATGCTTCTGCTCCATTTCTGAAGGAGAGTCCTGCTGAATATGGAGTCCTGTGCTGACATTTTGTTTTTCTTTCTGCACTTGAGCTGTCTGGTTCTCTTGGTTTTTTTCTAGTGGTTTTGTGAAATGCCATTCACTGTTCCCAATTTCCCTCTTTGTAATATGGTATTTTCCTCCAGTGCTTTGCAGGTTACCTATGTTTGATTTTTATCAGTTTGATTCTAGTGCACCGGGGTATTGTTTAATTTGTATTTATGTCTTTGAGGTTTGTTTTCTACCACATGTTCGAAGTTCTCAGCTATTGGTTACTAATTTACTTCTCTACTCCATTTACTCTCTACTCCTTTTTCTGTCCATCACCCCTCCCCCACTCTCCATCCAGGATGTCCCCTCAAGTTTCTAAGGCTTTTATAATTTTTCTTTCATGTTTTCTCTTATGTCAGATTGGATCATTTCTATTACTCTGTCTAAAGGGTTTTTCTTCTGTGGTTTCTATTTGTTGATATTTCATTTCAGATGATTCTACATGGCTCTTTTTTCATAATGTTCATTTTTTTTTGGTCTTTTTGAGTCTGGCTGTCCTGGAACTCATTCTGTAAACCAGGCTGGCCTTGAACTCACAGAGATCTGCCTGCCTCTGCCTCCCAAGTGCCACCACGCCTGGCATAATGTTTATTTTCTGATGATTGTTCATGTGCCTATTGACTCAAAGAATATTTTTCTTTGCGCCCATGAATGTATTTGTAGTAGTTTCTTTCAAGTTCTTGTCTGATAATTTCATATCTTTGGGTTATTTTTTAATGTTTGATATTTTCTTGTATGTGGATTAAATATTTTTATATCTTCAGTTTTTTTAATATATATTTTATTCATTTTTCTGCCATTTCTTACAATGTATTTTAATGCTTTTTGCTTGTTTTCACATAATACATCTTAATCGTATTTAGATCCCCTTCCTTATCTGTGTCCTCCCAGTAACCCACACAAGATTTCATGCATTCTGTCACATACGTTAAGGCCTATCTAGTCAAGTTTGTGTTTCAAGATGTCTGTCAGTGTGAGTTCACCCACTGGAGCCTGGTCAACCTATCTAGCATCACACCTTTAAACAAGACCAACTCTTTTTCATCCAGAGGTGACCAGCTGCCAGTTGTTCCTTAGTTAAGGTTTGGACCTCCTACCCATTTCCTCAGTTCTATGCTGGGTTTTTGACTGAGTGGGTTTGCATGGGTCTTGTGTATGCTGACACCATCACCACTGTTGTAAATTCATATGAACAAGTTCCCAGAAGCCTGGAAGACTCTGTTTCCCTGTGGTCATCTACCACCCCTGGCTCTTCTGCCCCCTCTTCTCCAATGGTCTCTGAGCCTAGTTGGGTGATGTTTAACCCAGGAGTCCTGTCCATGGACTCACTGAAGTCTCTTATTCTCTGTGCTTGGCCAGTTGTGGCCTTCTATATTAATTCCACTCTGTTGCATGGAGGAAGCTTTGCTGGTGAGAGTTGAGAGATGCATTAGTGTTATCTCCAACCTCTGTTCCACTATGCTCTGTGAGACTTAGGTGTAGAAGTCCCATTATAGCTGTGCCACTTAGGGCATCTCAAAAACACTTACTCTCTGTGAGTGACCAGTTGTGGAACTCTGTAATAGTCCCCATCTGTTACAAAAAGAAGCTTCTTTGATGAGTGGTAACAGCTATATTTGTCTGCAAATATAAGGATCAATATTTAGTGTATGGTAAGAAATTACATTTGTCTAGGGATATGACAAATGTAAGATTTTCTCTAGGATTTATGATCTCTCCAGGCATGTGCATTTGGCCATGTTTACAATACCACACATGAGTTCCCTCCTCCCATTTAACAGGCTTTAAGTCTAATTACATAGCTGGTGATTACTCCCAAGATAAAACTTGCCACTCCTGGCCCCAGTATGGCTTGCTGTGCCAGTCATTATTATAGTTATGAGGATTTAAAGCTGTCATTGGACTAATGATTGATTTTCTCCCTTAGAAGCTTGCATAGTATCCTGTAGAATTATGAGATCTGGTCTTCAGGGAGGAGGCCTTCAGGTCAGCTCCAGCTCCATTGCTCCAAGTCCTGTCTGAAGTATGTCCTGTCTTCAGCAATAGGGTCTTAGCTTCAAATTCTGGGAGGTGATTAAACAAGGGCTGTGGCAACAGCCTGTGTTATTTTAGGAGTCTCTTAGACTATCCTGACCAACCAATCTAAGGGAGGTTTCTCCTGTCTGGCACTATGTTTCTTGTTATACAGCCTTCAGCTATATATGTGCACTCATGTATGGATATTGTATGTGTATTTTTCAGTAGGCTTTTGAACTAATACATTTCCCTCAAGCTTTTCACATGACCTAAAGATTATCTCTCCTCTCTCTCTCTCCCTGTCTAATCTCCCTCCTCCCTGCCCAATTAAATGCCCCCATTTTACCCATTTCACCCTTGATAACACCTGTCTCCTACCCTCCCCTTCTCTCGGGCTCCTTATTTCCCTTTACCTCCATGGTTTCTTTTCATTTTCCTGGCTCCTGGTGTTACATTAGGATATACACTCACATATAAAGATTTGGTGTTAAGATCCACAAGTGAGAGAGAACATACATCACTTATTCTTCTAAGTCTGTGTTACTTTATTTAGTATAAGGTGGGTTTCCTCTGTGTCCTCGCTGGTCACCAGCCCCGAGGTATGCCCCAGGCTGCAGGCAGGGACAGGGAGGGAGTAGGGCCAAATCAGGATTCTCGACTTTGACACTGAACAGAATTTCAGGGCTAGGCAGTTTATGAAACGGAGTTGGAAATTGTATTAACAATATTGTAATACAGGCTTAAGCAGAAGGGTTAGGAGAAAGTGAAGTACTAGTAAGAAAGTAAGATCCTCTCGAGCTTGGGGAGAGGGTCCCAGAGCAAGAGGCCAGCCCATTGTCTTTACAATAGTCCTGTATGGAGTTTTGGTGCTGTTTGAAGTTACCTTTTATGTTAGAGAAGCAGCAAAACCCTGCTAAGAAAAAACTCATTTTGATCTAGAGAACAGAATTCTGGCTTCACTGGAGACCTTGCATTCCAGCTGGGCCGGGTCAATCACGTAGCCAAAGAACTTCATGGAGGAAGGTGGAGTCCCCATAGGCAAAGCTAAAGAGATAGGTAGAATAATTAATGCTTTAATGAGATAATGTGCCTTTTCTTCCCAGAATCCGCACCCCTACTGCAGCAGTTTACCTAGTTGCAGCCATGTGGCTCAGTGAGTCTGCTAGTATTTCTAAATTCCTCAGAACAGTGTAATCTCTCTTTTTCTTCTATCTCTTGACTAAGCACACTTTCCTTAAGACTCTGGGCTTCCCTAACATTTGGGGTTCTCTTACTCTTTCTCTAAAGCTCCCCACCATGTGGCTGCTTGCCCTTCATGTATCTGACCCTCCATGCCAGCTTAAAGGACATAACTGTTCATCCTTTTCTCCATTTGCCTCCCTGGGGGCAACTGGATCGCCTGCCCTAGAGGTTTTTCTTTTGAAGTCTAATAAAATTGTCCTCAAGCTTCCATTTGAATCCATTCTTAAATTATTTTAATAATGAGACTAATAACCCCAAGAGGGGACCCTGATTTCCCCTATATCAGTTACATTAATATATTAGTATTTTAAGGTGGTTTCAAAGAATAAGATGGATTTCAAGCACTCTTATACCTTTTGAGAACAGATCCACCTAACCTGTCGTCTCTTGCCTGATCGCTGAGGGGAGTTAATTTTCCCCAAAGGCTACCAAACTTCAGCTGTACAAACCACAGTTAATCTGTTATTTCCATAAAACCCAGAACACTATCAATACCCAATGAAACCCATAAAGTGAAGAATCAGTGCAAGGCAAATGTCCCTTAGGGTTTACCTACCCCTTTATTTGGACCTTCTGTTCTTAAATGAGGCAGGATGAGGTCCAGCCTCTCCAGGATAAAGGTAAGCAAGGAGAAAAGGAGGAAAGGGCAGTCTCAGAGCTGGGAGGACAGTTACGTCTGCAGACCCTGAGGGAAACCATCAGACCATCTTCACTGCCCCTCTCCTGGTCTTCTCAGAGCCACCAGGCAGCTCTATTAAATGAGAGAATGAACGTGGACCAATCACTGTGCCAGCCTCAGTACAGTGGCTATACAGTGACAGATGTTAAGTAAGTACCGGCTTCTTTCTCTTTCTTAATTTTTATTTTATTTACTATTTATTTATTATTGTTATTTGTGTGACGGTCAGAGGCCAACTTTCTGAGGTCAGTTTTCTCCTTCCACTGTTAGAGGATAGACTTTAAATCCCCAGACTTGCGCAGCAAGCACTTTTACCCACTGAGCCATCTTGCAGCCCCTTCTTTTCCTTTCTTTGTCTGGAGGAATGTGGTTCGTTCTGCTGTTACAAAGAAATAGTTTCCCTGCAATCTGTTGAGATATCCCTGCAGCAGGGCAGGGGATGTAGCTCAATGGTAGACTGCTTCCCTAGCATTCATGAGGCCCTGGGTTCAACCTCCAACAAAAAAAAGTGAGAGAGGGAGTGGGAATGAATAAGGAATCTGGGCTGAGAGGCAGTTGCACCAGCTGCATTTGTGAATGAGCTAAGCTGATTTCAGATTCCATGGTTGACTACAAATCTATTCAGTATTTCATGCGTGAAAAGCTCTCAGTGTTGGGTTGAGCTGTAACACTGGTTAGCTGCACTAATGAGTTGAATTCATAAAAGAATATTTGGAGTTGATTACCAGAGGTTGATATATAAATTGATATAAGTATATGTAAATAGGCTTTCTAGTTTTAATGCCAACCCCTCTTACTCCCTCCTTTTAAAATATACTTTATTTTTATTTTATGTATATGAGTGTATTGCTTGCACATATGTAAATACACCCATGTCATGTAGTGCCCATGGAGGGTAGGAGAGGGCATCAGATCCTCTGTAGTTGGAATTACAGACAGTTGTTAGCTGCCATGTGGGTACAGGGAACTGAACCTAGGTCTTGTGTAAGAGCAGCCAGTGCTCTTAACCACTGAGCTATCTCTCCAGCCCTCCATCCCCTACCTTTAGAGACAAATTCTAGCTATTTTGCTCGGGCAGGCAAGCCTTGAACTCATTGGTTCGAGCAATCCTCTTGTTCAGCTTCTGAAGTACTTGGAATCACATATATGCACCATGATGCTTGGCTTCACTGTGGCTGTTACATAGCTAGGTAGAGAGCTGCAGGCTTGGAGGCCACTGAAGATGGCCTCCTTCAGAATCATCTTTTGGACCCCACCTCCCATTTCCGAGTTAACACACAAGAAAAGGAAGCATCACAACTGACCTCAGGATTTAAAATATCAATTGAAAAGGAAGAGGGTGGCAACTTAGGGTTTCTAGTTGTAACTCTGGATAGAGACATGGCAAGAATTTGTTTTAAAAGATGGTCGGTAGATGCAGGGCATGGTGTTACACACCTTTGATCCCAGCACTCAAGAGGCAGAGATAGGCAGATCTCTGTGAGATCAAGACCAGCCTGGTCTACATAGTGACTTACAGGCAGGCTGAGACTAGAGAGACCCTGTGTAAATAAATAAATAAGAAATAAATAATATTTTTTTGTCTTTTTGAGACAGGGTCTTTCTGTAGTTCTAGCTGTCCTGGAACTCACTATGTAGACCAGAATGGCCTTGGTCTCCTAGAGATCCACCTGCCTCTGCCCCTCAAGTGTGGGATTAAAGGCGTGTGCCACCATGCCCAGCTAATAATTAATTAATTTAGAAAAGATGGCTGTTGGGTAAATCCTTGCTACTCAAGCACACATTCCCAGTCTCTATCACTGTAGTAAGAGGTGGGAAGTGGGAGGACTCTGGAGTGTGCCCAGTCAGCCAGTCTAGATGATGGGGAGCTCCAGGTTCACTGACAGAGGCTGTTTAACAAAATAAAGTGAAAAGTAATAGAGGAAGACACCCAGTATCAACCAAGAGCCTCCACACATATGCATATAGATGCATGCGAGACACACAGACACACACACACACAGACACACACACAGACACACACACACACACACACACACACACACACACAGAGGAAGATGGAAGACTAATTATCCCCTTAATGAGATAAGGTGCACTCCGGGAGCTCCACCCTCAATGCAGTTACTCACACGTCTCCACCGATGAGCCTGCACATTTATCTTCTCTGAAGTTACTGGCCAAAATCCAAATCACTCCTGCTCTGACACGCTGGACTTTCTCATTCTCAGTAAAGATACCCATTACCCCAGCTACAGTAGCCTGAAGCTTTGAATTCTGTCGACCGTGGCCTAGGAACATAGATTCAGGTTACTCCCAATTCCATGTTCCAGAGTGGTAACAGTTGCATTACGTCTTATAGTAACAGAACATAAATCAATACACCTTTCAAATACATCGGTGGATACATTCAGTAGGCGAGTCTTGGCCAAAGCTGGGTGGTTTCTATTATAGATCTCAGGTGCTATCTGATTGCTGGGATTTGGTGGTCTGCTGAGTTAATACAATCCAAAAGGTTTTTATCTGTTAGTCATGGGATGTTAGGTCAGAAAGAGAGGTGGGCAAGGAATGGCTATTTAGGGGGCTAAACGGGACCCAAGATACATTGTAAATAGGCTCTGAATCTGCAACATTTCAAACTCTCCATAGTCACTGAAACCCTAATCAGTTGGTCTGCCTTGCTGGAAGTTCAGTCCTAGATGCAGGATTTTTCTGGGAACTTTCATGCACAATTCCCACCTCTCCTTTCCCTGGAAACACTAAAAATATAAAGATCAGTTTTGCCATACCTTGGAATTCAAATTGATATAGGGGAGAAAGAGGGTTCCTTTCTGGGGTTCTTAGTCTCATTCATGAAATAATTTAAGAATGGACTCAAACGGAAGCTATAGGACAATTTTATTAGAATTCAAGGAATAAAACCTCAGGGAAGGCAAGCCATAAGTCTCAGCAGCGGGGCTAGAGAGATGGCCTAGTGGTTAAGAGCGCCGACTGCTCTTTCGGAAGACCCAGGTTCTATCCCCAGCACCCACATGGCGGCTAGGAACCATCCCTAACTCCAATTCCAGGGGAACTCCAGTTCCAGGGGAATCTGACGCCCTCTTCTGACCTCCGCGGCATTGCATGACACGGGTGCACAGGCCTACATGCAGACAGTACATTCATACACATAAAATAAATAAATAAAATTTAAAAAAAATTTAAAAAAAATCTCAGCAGCTGTCTTGAGGAAGAGAATAGAGGGGAGAAGAAAAGAAATCATAAGGCTATGCCTGTTTAGAACCTGCATCAAGGTAGGTCAGACGTATGTGGGCTAGCAGCCATGTGGCAGGGAGGAAGAAGGAGCTTTAGAGAGAAGGTAAAGAAACACGAGATGTCATGAGTGAAGAGTGAAGAGCCCAGAGTGAAGAGACATGAAGAAGGAAAAGAGAGATTATGGATGTCTGAGTTCTTCAGAAAAGTGGGGCAAGACTTAAGCCAAGCCACAAGTCTGACCAGATCCATAAGAGCCATGCTAACTTAGGAGCAGGGGATTCTGGGCAGGAAAAGTTCACCAACTCATTAACACCTGAGGTATTGGCATGTCTCTGGCAGTGTCCTGACTGGTCTACTAGGGAAGCAGCAAACAGATCTACCTTCTTCATTTTTTAGTCTGCTTCTCAAATGGTCCTCTTAGTCCCTGTTAATAAATACCTCCATTGCAACTTCCAATAGCTGACTGACATTCATTACACTGAAACTCTCATCTTCTGTAGTTTCTAATGAATGTGTTCCTGGACATGACCAACAAAACCTTCATTAACCATTCTCTGATTCTCAACTGCTTTTGGGTCAACGAGGATATAAAGATGAATGCTTTTCAGAGCCTCGCATAGGCTGGAGCAGATCTGAGATTTTGTTAATGTTCATGGCTCTTTCCCTCCTTCCTTCATGCCACCTAAAAGAGGCATCACTCCTGTTGGACATCGTCCTCAGAGAACTGGTCCTAGCATAAACCTGGCCACCCATCGCCCCTGTTGGGGCATGTTCCTCTCACCACTCTAATATGGCCTGAGTAGTTCTGCAGCATTCTTCAGTGTTGAGCAGATCAGGAGAAGGCAGTGGCAACCAGTCCAAGTGCGCTTGTGGGTCTAGATGATGGATTGCATTAGGCAGACCAATCATAGCCTGAGGTTTCTCAGTGAAACAGGGGTATAGTTTTGTTTTCTCCAGTTCAGATCAGTGGTAATAAAAAGCTGGTATATGACAGTGTGTTGTCCCTCTTGCATCTAACCATCTTGCTTGTAGGAGATGACCTCCGTGTTTCTCTCAGTGGAATCTGTAGGGCATTTTGGTGTCTATTGGAAGGGGGAACAGCAGCAAGATTCCCCTGGCTCGGAATCAGGTGACTCCAAGGTGGCACAATGCAGCTGCATGTGCAGTATCCTCAGTCGGCAGGGCGCCTCATTTTAAGTGACCCAGTGGGTCTTTAACACAGATAAGTTATGAAGAAAGGGGCTTTCTTGAGAGGGAAAACTGTATACATCAAAGGAAAACCTAGAGTTTCCACATCTTCTAACAATAAATCATACTCTCTGCCTCCCACATTCTGGGGTTACAGGCAGCCACCACACTTGCCTGGCTTTTACATGGACTCTGACTGTCTGAACTCTAGTTCCCATGCTTACATGGCAAACACGTTACCCACTGAGCCATCTCTCCAGTCCCATTGTTTTTTAAGCTGAAAAAAGGAATAATGTCAGTGGCTTCCAAACTAGAGGCTCTCAAATAGAACAATTCTTTTTCTACAGGGATTGTGGAAGATGGGAGGTGGCACTGTGAAATGGTGGACTGAATCCAGAGCAGTCATCCATACGTGATCCAACTTTTGATTACTGAAAAGGAATTTAATCAGATGCACAAGAATACTCACTTGGAAATCTAACTTCCATTTTAAACTTTCCACTTGGACACAAGTTCTGTCTTCAAAATTAGCTCACAGAAAACAAATCAAAACAAAGAGCAGATAGAGGAAGCTGAGTCCTGTTGTTAGCATTTGGATTTAAGAGTCTTTCAGAGACATGTGGTCCAGCTTTGGTCCCCGGTTTGTGGGGCTACGGAGAAGCAGCGGAGCCCTCAGGAGGTGGGACTAGAGGAAGGATGTGCTGCCACTGAACAGATAGGAGACCCTGGTCCCTTCCCCTCTCTGCTTCCTTACTGCCATTGGTGAACAGCTCCCTCTGTCAAGTGATTTCGCCCTCATTACAGGCCCAAAGGGAATGGAAGCAACTTATTATGGTTGAAAACCTCTAAAACCTTAAACCTAAATAAACTCTCTTCTTTATAAGTTATTTTTCCCAGATATTTGTCAATGATGATGGAAAACCGGTCATCAAACCTGCTCAGGCAGGCCCTGAGGGAACTGGACTCCTAAAGGTCATACTTAACAGCCCAATCATGTGAGGCTTTCACAAGGACCACACATATCCTGCTGAGCCGGTACTCGGTGACCTTCGATCAATACAAAAACAAAGCAACTAAAGGGAGAGATGTATACCAAAGCCCTAGTGCCTTAGTTAAAGGACACAGTGCTTCCAGTTGTAAATTCAAACAATGGAAAACAAATCTATCTGCTTCCTGGTACACACCAGTCTTTAATGAGAGCATGCTCTGTAATTCCGAATTACACTCACCACCAGTGTTAACCATTATTTTGTGGTTATATGTTTTGTGAATATATGTTTTATTTTGATTCTGAGTTGTGTGAACTAATATATTTTAGACATTGATCCATTATCAGATATATAGCTTGCAAACATTTTCTCCTAACATGTGGGCTTCCTGTTCATTTTGCTTCTGCCCCCTTTGCTGCCAAGACCCTTTTCAGGCTGATGTGGTAGCATTTGCCTAATTTGGTTTTTGTTTTCTGGCCATTTGTTGTCCTATGAAAAATGACTACAAAGACCAAAGTCAAAAAACTCTTCCTTCAGAAGGTTTAAACTTTCAGATCTTACATTTAGGTCATTAATCTACTGTGAGTTGATTTTTTTTGTATGGTAAAAGCTTCCAGTTTCATTATTTCCCATATAGATATCAGATGTTCTTTCAGTTTTTAGTTTGTTTGTTTGTTTTTGTTTCTTTTTATTTTTATGTGTATGAGTGTATTACCAGCATGCACATTAGAGTACAAGTGTTATGCAATGCCCATGGAGGACAGAAGAGGGGGCCAGATTCCCCAGTAACTGGAGTTACAGACAATTGCTAGCCACCATGCGGTACTTGGATTCCAACCTGGGTCCTCTGCAAGAACAGCCAGGGCTCTTAACTGTTGAGCCATCTCTCCAGCCCCTGGATATCTGATTTTTCTAAACATTACTTATTATTAAGCTACTCTGGGTGTTCTGCACTGTTTTTTTGTTGTTATTCTTATTAAATATAAATTGGCAATATATGGGTTTATTTCTGTTCAGTTACTGTGTGTGTCTGGTTTTATGCCTGTACCACCCTATTTTGATTGAAATGACTTTGTAGTAGATTTAGGAACCAGGACGCATGATGTTTAGAATTTTGTTCTTTTTTCTCAATATTCTGTAGTCTGTTCAAGGTCTTTTGTAGATCATGTGAATCTTTGGATTTTTTTCTCTATTTCTGTGAAACATATATTTACATTTTTTTAAAGATTGCAGCTGGGTGTGGTGGTAGCACCCTTTAAACACTAAACTTGGGAGGCAGAGGCAGGCGGATCTCTGAGTTCAAGGTCGGACCTTTTGGTCTACAAGTGAGTTCCAGTGTACAGTGGGTACAGAAAGACACCTGTCTCAAGGGAATGACCAAAAATAAAAAAAAAAAAAAAAAAAAAGTTATTGCAATAGTCTAGTTAGGTCACTATGACAGTTTAGCAATATTTGTCTAATCCATGACCATGATATATCATTTTTATTTATTAAGGTATTTCATTTATTTTATTGATATAGCTTTCTGTGTATAGTATCTTTGAATTAATTATTTCCTACATATATTAACATTTAATGTTATTCTAAATGAGATCTGTTTTCTTAAATTTTTGCATAGTTCAAGGCCAGCCTGGTCTACAGAGTGAGTTCCAGGACAGCTGGGGCTACAGGAAGACCCTGTCTCGAAAAGACCAAAAAAATAAAAAATTTGCATAGTTCATTGATATTATATGGAAATACAATTTTATTGTATTTTTTCAATTTACATATAATATAACTTGATGGTATTTAGATCCCCTACCCATCACACCTCCCCTTACTGAAGTAGCCTATTTCATGCTTATTATATATATGCAAATATATATCCCATACAGTCTAATTAGTGTCCTCAAATGTCCTTCAGTACCACTCCATCCACTGAAGCCCAGTTAACCTACCGAGTGTCCCGTCCTCAAAAGAGATGGTCTCTCCTCACTCAACAGCCATCAGTTGCCACAATTTCCTTCAGTTAGTTTGGAATTTCTTTTTTTTTTAATTTTTTAATTTATTTATTTTCTATGTGTATGAATGTACTGTCTGCATGCAAGTCTGTGCACCCGTGTCGTGCAATGCTGCAGAGGTCAGAAGAGGGTCTCGGATTCCCCTGGAACTGGAGTTCTCCTGGAATTAGAGTTACAGACGGTTCTCAAACACCATGTGGGTGCTGGGGATGGAACCCAGGTCCTCTGCAAGAGCAGTTGGCACTCTTAACCACTAGGCTATCTCTCCAGCCCCTAGTTTGGAATTTCTTACCCACTTCTTCATGTCTATGCTAGATTTTGTCTGGTTTGAGCTTGCATGAGACTCATGCATGCTGTCACCATTGCTGTGTGTTAATATGAGTGACTGGAAGACCCTATGGAACCCCTATTGATTGTTATCTATTGATTTTATATGTTGCAAACTTACTGAACTTGTTTATTAGTTCTTTCTTTTTTTCTTTTCTTTTTTTTAGTCTTTTCGAGACAGGGTCTCCCTGTAGCCCCAGCTGGCCTGGAACTCACTCTGTAGACCAGCTGGCCTTGAATTCACAGAGATCCACCTGCCTCTGCCTCCCAAGAGCTGGGATCAAAGGCATGCACCACCATGCCTAGCTAGAACTTGTTTATTAATTCTAAAAGTTTTTTTGTGTGTGGCGCCTATATGTTCCAGAGCACATCATTTTCAAATAAAGATAATTTAACTTAATCCTTTTTGATTTGAACATACTGTTTCTTCTTCTTGCCTAATTCTCTGGCTAGAACTTCCAGTATCATGTGGAACAGAACTGGCAGGGAGTATTTGTATAGCTCTCCAACTTACATGTAATGTTTTACCATCTCACTATGAAATATAGCACTAGTTGTTGGCTTGTTTTATATTTAAAGATGGACTTCATTTATTTATTTTTATTTTATGTGTGTGAACATGTATGTCTGTGTATGCACCACTTGTATGCCTTGTGCCTGCAGAGGCTAGAAGAGAGTATCAAATACCCTAGACCTAGAGTTACAGGTGGATGTGAGCTGCCATGTGGGTGCTGGGAACTGAACCTGGTGCTGGGAACCGAACCCTGAGCAGCAAGTGCTCTTCAGCCCACATTCAAGATTTTTTATCCAAAAAAAAAGATGTTAAATTTTGTCAAGAAATTTTTATGTTCCATTGGTATGACCATGTGAGTTTTATCCTTCATTCGATAGATGTGATGCAGTAACATTTATTGATTGGTATACTTGAACCATCCTTGCATGGTGGGGATAATCGTTATCATGGTGCTGATCCTTTTACTGTGCTGATTCAGTTAATTTTTTTTACATTTTTTTTTATTTCTGTATGTGTATGAATGTACTGTCTGCATGCAAGTTTGTGCACCCATGTAGTGCAATGCTGTGGAGGTCAGAAGAGGGTGTCGGATTCCCCTGGAACTGGAGTTCTCCTGGAATTGGAGTTTCAGACGGTTCTCGGCCACCATGTGGGTGCTGGGGATTGAACCCAGGTCCTCTGTAAGAGTGGTCGGCGCTCTTAACCGCTAGGCCATTTTTGAGACAGTGTCTTTTCATAGCTCCAGCTGGCCTGGAACTCACTCTGTAGACCAGGCTGGCCTTGAATTGAACTCACAGAGATCCTCCTGCCTCTGCCTCCTGAGTGCTGAGATTAAAGGCATGCACCACCACACCCAGCTTAAGGACAGTTCTTATCTGCCATGTGGGTGCTGAGAATTGAACCCAGATCCTCTGCTAGAGCAGTCAGTGCTCTTAACTGCTGAGCCATCTCTCAAGCCCTCAGTTTGTTAACATTTCATTGAAGATCTTTGCATCTATATTCATCAAGAATACTGACCTGTAATTGTCCTTTTTTTTTTAAGTCCTTATATAGTTTGGTACCAGAGTAACCCTGGCCTTATTAAATGACTGGAAATATTCTCTGCTCTTTCATTTTTAGAAGGTATTGAGAAGGACTGTTTCAGCTGTCACATTATCTAATCTTGGGATTTTCTTAGGGAAAATATATCTGATTCAATTTCTTTATTCATTTTTTGTCTGTTCAGATTTTATATTTCTTCTTAAGTCAGTCTTGGCAAGTAGCATATTTCTAAGAATCTACCCATTTCTTCTAGATTATTCAGTTTAATGATGTGTGATTATTCACGGTTGCTTGTAATATTCCTTTGTGTTTCTGTGTCCTCTTTCATTTCTGACTTAATTTATTCATGTCTCTTTTGTTAGAGCTTGTTAATATTTTCATCTTCCAAAACTACTCAAGCTTCTAAAAAATGCTTTATACTATCTGTTTCATTTATTTCTATGCTGACAGTTGTCATGTCCAATATATTTGGACTAAGTCCATTCTTTAGTTCCTTGAGGTTTTTCACTCATTTGATTCTGTTTTGACAATGCTGGGGCTCAAACCTATGACCTCAAATGCAGTACCACTGAGATAAGCCTTAGTTAGCCCTTTGAGGTTTAATGTTAGCTCATTTGAGATCTTTTTGCTCTTTAAATTTGCATGCTTATTATTATAAGCATCCTTCTTAGAACTGCTTTTGCTGTGTCCCATAAATCTAATGCATTTTGTGTCCTTCATCTGCATCATAATATTGATTTCTCATTGATTTTTAAATTCATGCATCAGTCAAGTGTATGCTCCTTAATTTCAATACATTTGTGAATTTTCCAAGTTTCTTCCTGAGACTGATTTATGGGCTTGTGCCATTCTGGTAAGAAAACAACCACTTGAAGTCTCCTGACTCTCTGGATCTCCAGCCTGCAAGGTTTCAGGAGCTCTTTGAAGCCCAGAACTTGGGCTTCTTTGGCTTTGTGATCCTTAGAAAGGTGTTCCATCACCTCCAGCACTGAGTCTTTTGCTAGTAAAGCTGGGTTCACTTCCCTGTGTGGAGCAAGTCCAGGGTCTGATGCTTCTGCAGCAAGCAGAACGGCAATCTACAGCCTGACATCAGCCACCTGCTCTGACTGGTCCAGGTCCTGTTGACTGCATCTGAAGGCCCTGACGTTGGGACCCATGGGGTTTGGCTACACCCCGAATACCGGCTGCTCCTGACTCTTCAAGAACCTAGCTGGGGGTGGGGGGCGGGGGGACTATGACGATGGGGGGGTTGGGGGGTACCTAGTAGCAATCTCAATAACAGCTGCTGCTAAAATTTCCTGTGCAATTTCAGTCTAGCTACCTGCAGCTTCAGGCCAGTTCTACACTGCTGGATCTCTGATCTGGCCCAGCGAGCTGTCTGCTGTGTTCTGGTGGGGTCCTTGACTTCTGGAAACTTCCATGTGCCCTGCCCCCTCCAACTCCAGCTGGGAGGAAAAGCCCAGCTCCTTCTAGGTCCTAGGAGGCCATTAGACCCTCCAGGGTCTCCATGTGCTTAATTCTGCCTGTCAACCCCAGATCCTCATCCAAGCCTGCATAGACCTGTCTTGCCTCAAGTGGTGCCAACTGCCTTACTATTTCTAAGGTCAGTTGTGTTACCTTCTTTGGGGAACCAGGAAAGAAACACCAAAGTCTTGGGCCCTGTTGGCACCAGGCGGGGTGTGCCAAATGAAAAATGTGTGTATATGAGTGTGCAGAATGGGCAGGGGCATGAGAAGCAGTGGAGATGTCACGCTGAGCCGTGAGCATCTGTGTTTTCCCTGTGTGACTGAGGCTGAGTGGGTGCTCTTCCTGGTCCCTGAAGGGTCCATTGAGGCCCCAGCAGCAGCTCAAAGCTTATTTCACATTACTGTACCCATATTGTACTCCTTCAGGGCAAGCTTTACAGGCTGCAATCTCTGCTCCCAAGTCTAGCCTCCCACCCATATATCCAACTGAGTCCCCACCTGCCCCTTTCTCTGACCAACAATTTCCTGCTACTAGTTTAGTGCCTCAAATAAAAAGGATTCCTGTCCCCAAGAAGGAGGAAGTGCTCTGTGATATTTCCTGGGGAGATGTGAACAAACATCTGTTTACTCTAGATAGGGTACTGATGACAGGCCAAGGAAGTGATCCCACTCAAGTCTAGGATGGTGAGCCAGTTACTTGAAGAAGCTAGGCAACCTAAACAAAGGCTGCGTCACCTAAAAACCCCTTAGCATGGGTGGGGACTCAAATCTGCATCCTTAGAATGTCCTACTTGACTTGCCAGCAGCTCAGGGTGTTACAGAAAAGATCAGACAGGTTGCTGGGAGTCTATAGGAAGCAGGTAAGTTTTTTTTAGACTGTAGACTGCCTAATCCAACAGGATCAAGCCTCAAAATCTGGCCCCCAAAAGGAAATAGCCCATATCTTTACTCCTTAGGCATTGGGTACTGTGAAAGGGAAACTTACATATTGATTGGCTATTGGTAAAGTCTTAAAACTAGGCAAATTATTATAAATTTAGAAAAGAAAAAAATTTGCTAAAAAATCCCCCGTCTGAAAGGTGTTGAAGAAATCTTCATCTGAGACAAACAGAATTAAGGAAATTTCATCAAGACACAAGGCAAGTGATTCTAGCTAGCTGTGTCAGGTTTATAACTACCAACTTGTTAGCTGAACTTTGCTGACAGAGACAGAGAGAAAACAAGGATTAAAATCCTTATTTTCTTTAAAAATGGGGCTCTACATCAGGCTCTACATCAAAATTAAAGAGTCTTTTCTTCCCAGTAATTGTTTCTGCTTATAAAACCTTTGAGACAGGGCTTGTAACTTTGGGGATCTTCCTGGGACTCCTGAGCTTTGTTTACTGTCTTGATAAGCTTCCCCGGAGGAGGCACTACCACACCACAGGGAAAAAGAGAGAAAGAGATGGAGGGAAAGGAAGGGAGAGAAAGAAGAAAGGAAGGAGAGGGGAAAGGAGGACTTGATGACTGTAATCTGGGTATGTTAAGGCTTGTTTGTGGCCTAATATACTCTATCCTGGAGATTTGTACATGTCAGAATAATGTATGGTCTGCTGCAATTAGAATACTCTGTGTAAGTTCATTAGATTGATTTGGTCAGAAGTGAAATTTACTTCAGTATTTTATTTTTCTTTTTCTGCCTGGATGATCTGTTCACTGTCTAAAGGCAGGTATTGAAGTCTCCTATTACTATTGCATTGTCTACATCTACCATGTGATCTATTAATATTTGTTTAGATATTAAGATGCTTTGATGTTGAGCACATATATATTTATAGTTGTTATAGTCTCTTGATGACTTGACCTCTTTGCTATTAAATTATGACATTTTGCCTCTTTTTACAGTTTTTTACTTAAAACCTATTTTGTAGGCCAGGTGTAGTGGCACATGCCTTTAATCCCAGAGCTCCCGAGGCAGAGGCAGGCAGATTTCTGAGTTCAGGGTCGACATAACAAGTTCCAAGCTAGCCAAAGTTACATAGTGAGACCTTGTCTACAAATCAATAATCTATTTTGTCTGACACTAATTGTTAGTTTCTTATTTATCTCGGTGGCTATGTCTGTTCTCTTTTTACTCCATTTGTGTGGAGTGTTTTTTTCCAGTCCTTCGCTTTCAGTCTATGCATGCCATGTGCTGTGTCTCTCCTAGGCAACAAGTTGATTTTTTTCTACACATTCTACCACTCCATGGATGTCTTCCATTTACACTCAAAGCGATTATTCCTAAGTAAAGACTTGCTCTGCCACTTTGCTAGTTATTTCCTGATTGTTCTGCGACCCATTGTGACTTCCCTTGGCTGTCTTCCTTGGTACTTTGATGATTTCTATTGCATCAGTTTTATCATCAACATGCCCCAAATACCCTAGACAGCAACTGAAAAGAGGAGAAGTTTGTTTTCATGCATTGTTTCAGAGGGTTCATTCATGACTACCAACTGGCTCGGTGTTTCCAGGCCAGAGGAAAGGCAAACCATCATGGCAGTGGGATCTGTGGAGAAGGATGCTCACCTCCTAGTTGACAGGAATAGAGAGGGGGAGGAGGAAAGGGAGAAGGGGGGGTTGGGAAGGGGAAAGTAAAAAGGGAATTCTCCCCTAAGACTGTCCCAAGTTATACTTTGCCTCCCGCAGGCCCCCTCCCAAAATTTCCATAGCTTTCCAAAATCATGTCAGTGGCTGGGAGCCAAGTATACAACACATGAGTCTCAGAACGAAGAAAAACAAAACAAAGAAACAATAAACAAGTGGACGTGAGACTGTGAGGGACATTTCATATTCAAAATATGGCAGGTATGTTCTGATTCCTTTACCTACTATGTATCGCTTGTATGCTTTTGCTCTGTGGTTACTACAAAGCTTATGTAGAACATCTTATAAAAGATTTTAGCATAACAACTTCAATTGCATAGAGAACCTCTGCACTTCAACTCCTTACATTCTATATCCTTGATGTCACAATTTATTTACTTGAATTTCCCTTGATGAATTATTGTGGCTATAGTTATTTTATAATAATACTACCAAAGTAAAAATATAATAAAATTCAGAGAAGTTATTAAGAAAAAGTAAGACAAAGAAAAACCAATTAATTTAAAACCAATAAGAAGGTAAAAAAATAAAGGCAAATTAAAGGATAGAACTTTTGTTGTTTACAAAATAAGAAAAAGGAAAATATTGAAAAGGAAAAGCAAAGTAGATTTAAAACTAAGGAAAATAGCGGGCCATGGTGGCACATGCCTTTAATCCCAGCACTTGGGAGGCAGAGTCAGGCATATCTCTATGAGTTCAAGGCCAGCCTGGTCTACATAGTGAGTTTCAGGACAGCTCAGGCTACAGGGAGACCCTGTCTCAAAAAGACCAAAAAGAAAAAAAAAAAAAACCCTAAGGAAAATAGCTGGAATGATCAGTCTCTCAGGTCACTAAAAAAGTCAGCTTTCTAAGTTAAAAGGACCCAAATCATAATCCAGCTAGGGACTTAAATAAGTGACTGGAATTCCCTAACGGTAGTTCTTTATGAGCCCAAAGAAAGAAATGGGTCATAGGTGGAGAGATGGCTCAGTTGGTAAAGGTGCTTGCTGCCAAGCCTGAGGACCTGAGTTTGATTCTCAGGATCAACGCAGTAAGGGAGAGAACCAAGTCCTGTAAGTTGTCCTCTGGCTGCCACACATGTGCTATGGCATTGATGCACATGCACATGCACATGTGTGCACACAAATAAATAAATAAATGTAATTTTAAAGAGAATCAGAGGAAAAAAAAGAGTCAGTCATGGCTGGAGGTAATGCACAGTACCTCTCTCACTTTTATTTTTTTAATTTTATTTATTTTTTTATGTGTATGAATGTACTGTCTGCATGTAGGTCTGTGCACTCGTGTCATGCAATGCCACGGAGATCAGAAGAGGGTGTCGGATTCCCCTGGAACTGGAGTTCTCCTGGAATTGGAGTTACAGACGGTTCTCAGCCACCATGTGGGTGCTGGGGATCAAACCTGGGTCCTCTGCAAGAGCAGTCGGTGCTCTTAACCGCTAGGCCATCCCTCCAGCCCCACTCTCTCACTTTTAATTTCAAGAACCCTTTCCTTCCTTAGAAAAAAAGATGTGAACCCAAAAGCTTTTGTTCATGAGAAGCGTGGTATTCAATATTTACTGTTGCAATTCAACCCGCACAGTGCTCCAGTGCTCTTCCATTTCTAGCATGAAGAACTCCTTTTATTATTTTTTAAACAGCTCAGCATGTAAACACTATAAAATAATTCAGCCCTTTTTCTTTAAACTGTGAGTGATTGATCTCAAAATGATGCCTGAATGTTAACCAGCATGAAGTCATTATAATAATGCTCCACCTTTCAGTGTGCTTCCAGTTCTTATTTATGCTCTGCCAAGTCTTCTTGCCACTCTTTCTCCTGGCTCAAACTATTCACCATATGTATTTCAGTACTTTAAATGGGGGGCTGCAGATGGGCAGCCACCATGTTCCATGTCCGCATCATTCAGCACGGTTACTGGCACGGCATGCATTCCAGTACCTCAGGAAATGGGTCGAACGCTCCTCCCCTTTGTTCACACCTTTCTTCACCCTCTTCTCTTCTTGATAAAGACCTGGGTCTCTGTCTGCGTCATGTTCCTTTTCTCTGAAAATCTTTTAACATTCCTTGACCAAATTTATTGTTGACAGATAAATTCAATCTTTTTTTTTTTTTTTTGGTTTGAGGAAGACTTGATTTCTCTTTCACTTTTAAAAGATAATTTTGCTGGACAAAGAAGTCTAAGTTTGTGTGAGCTATAGTTTGGATTTGCAAAGTTCTCCAAAAGCCCCATGTCAAAAGCTTGGTCTGCAGTTCGGATGTGGTAGAACCTTTAAGATGTGGGGCCAAATGAGAGGTCTTTAGGTCATTAGCAGTTGGCCCAGGAGGGGAGGAGAGTTGGGAGCCTGCTCCCCTCCTCTCACTCACTCCTCACTATGAAGTCAGTGATTTGGCTCTGGACAAGCAAGGTGCATGGTGTGCTGCCTCATCCCAGGCCTAAGAGCAGTGGGCCCAGGGAGTCACAGACTGGCCCTCCACAACTGAGTCAAAGTTC
Organism: Rhizomys pruinosus; assembly: GCA_009823505.1. Lineage (NCBI taxonomy): Eukaryota > Metazoa > Chordata > Mammalia > Rodentia > Spalacidae > Rhizomys > Rhizomys pruinosus. The sequence continues at coordinate 284,061 of VZQC01000088.1, read as the reverse complement.
AACTCCTCTTTGCATAAGTTCACAATCTCAGGCATTTTAATACAAAAAGACGATACATTTACACAGCGTTTTTTCTTCATTGCATGGTTTCTGAAGAGAAACTTCATGTAATTTTCATTTCTGGCCCTCTACAGATATTGTGCTTTATTTCATCTGGCTTCTGAGTTTTTCCTTTCTGTTCTTGTCATATTCAGCTTGAATTTGACAAGATTAAGTGGATATGCTTCTGTGTATGGGTCTGCCTACTGTTTCCTAAGCTTCCTGGATCTGTTGTCTGCTGTTAATTATTAACTTTAGAAAGTCCTCAGCTGGAATTGTAATTAGTTATTATATTCATTTTACTGTAACTCATCATTTCTTCTATTCTTTTATTCTCCTTTCTATTCCTACTATGTCTGTATTATGCGCTCTTTTAATTGTCCTGTGTTTTTTAAATATTCAGTTCTGTAATCCTCCATTCCTTTCCTCTTGCTTTCCAATAAAAAAAAAAAATTGGGGGCTGGAGAGATGGCCTAGCAGTTAAGAGCGCCGACCACTCTTACAGAGGACCAGGGTTTGATCCCCAGCACCCACATGGCGGCCGAGAGCCGTCTGAAACTCCAATTCCAGGAAAAATCCAGCTCCAGGGGAATCCGGGACCCTCTTCTGACCTCCGAGGCATTGCACAACATGGGTGCACAGACCTGCATGCAGACAGTACATTGATACACATACAGAAATAAATAAAAAATTTAAAAAAATTTGTAATGATATTTCATTAAGCTTTGCATTCCTTTCTCAGCCATTTTCTAGCTATTGATGAGTTCATTGTTATAGACAAATCTGAAATGAGTTCAATTTCACAAAATTTATTCAAGCAAGAAAATTTCTGGGGCAGCATTCTAGAGTATTCCTTGTTCAAAATTCCTCACCCTCCAAGATGTGTTGGTTTTATTTACAGCCTACAGAAAAGAAGTAACTTATGAGAACAAGCTGATTGGCTGTAACCAGCATTTGCCCTAGTGATGTGATCAGGTGGAAGCCTGTGATTAGCTGATAATAAACTGTTATAAGAACATATTCCGCCGCCAGGCGTGGTGGCACACGCCTTTAATCCTAGCACTTGGGAGGCAGAGGCAGGCGGATCTTTGTGAGTTCAAGGCCAGCCTGGTCTACAGAGTAAGTTCCAGGACAGCTGGGGCTACAGGGAGACCCTGTCTCAAAAAAAGAAGAACATATTCCTCAGTCAGCTTATAGTTTGTTTACACACCAAGCTAGGTTCCAACTTGCTGCATACACAGGCAGCTTTGGGCGAAGTTTTAGTATAGAAGCATATCTAAGCCAAACTTAGCACTTTTATATGGCCAATCAGAAAAGCCATTGTTCTGTTCTAAATAGTTGAGAGAAACTGTTTAAAATAGGAAATAATTTCTAGGCTCCATAGCTTCTTGGCCCAGTGGGAAGCAGAGCATGATAGTGGTAGAAACATGAGGAAGAGGAAGAGGACGCTCTTCACATCATAGAGACTCGAAAGCAGAGGCCTGCCTCCGGTGACTAGCTTTCTCCAGCCAGGGTCTGCCTTCTACAGTTCTAGCACCTCACAAGAGTCTATTCAAAAATTTCAATTTGTTAGTGCATTAATCCACTGAAGAAGGCAGAGGCCTCAGGATCCAGTCACTTCCTAAAATCCGAATTGTATCAGGAAAGAAGAGACTTGTAAAAAGCTACATGAAGATTAACATGAAAGAAGCAGTTGGCCGAGAAAGACTGGAAACTGCTCCCCACCTGGGCTTCATAGAAAGAACAGAGTGTGCTCCAGAATCTTGACCCCCCCCACACACACACAACTGTATATAAATGTGGGAGAGGCAGGTGCTGTATAAATGTCCTGTAAAGGGTTGTGTGGCCGCTCACAGCCCAGCGTGTTTGAGCACAGGCTCCTTCCTCTGGGCACTTGCCCATCCCCACTCTTAGGAGTGCTTTTCCTTTCTTTATTAATTTGTCTCCATCTCTTTCTCTATCCATGTGTCCTTGGTACAGTTCTTCGCCCTGGAATACAAAAGCCTAGAAAATGTCATCTCTGAATGCTGAACTGGGGACAAGCCCTCAACATGAGATTTTGGAGAGAAACTTTATTTTTTAATTTTTTTATGTGTATGAATGTACTGTCTGCATGTAGATTTGTGTACCCATGTCCTGCAATGTCACGGAGGTCAGAAGAGGGTCTCTGATTCCCCTGGAACTGGAGTTTTCCTGGAATTGGAGTTACAGACGATTCTTACCGACATGTGGGGGATCGAACCCAAGTCTTCTGCAAGAGCTAGGCTATCTCTCCAGCTCCGGAGAGAAACTTTAATAGAGTAGCAAATAGCCCTCATAACATTACCTGGCAAACACCATAAAATCTTCAGTCTATCTAAAAAAAAAAAACTACCTTTCTAGTTTCACTGGTCGTTTGGTCATAGGACCACCCCTGGGAAGGCAGGTTCATCTTAAGTCATGCTAAATAGATGGGCAGAGCACCTAGTGTGTTAATAAGACAGCGAACTTCCTGCTGGGATCCCACCTCTCAGGGCAGTGCTTCTGGATCAGCCACAGACAAGCAGTTCTCCACACCCCTTTCTAAACACGCTTTTTTTTTTTTAACACTTTGGGCTGCTCTAGCATCTTGTCTTTCTTTACTTTTTCTCTAAAGCATCCTTCTCTCTGCAACATGGCTGCCAGTCAGCCTCATGTCTAATAGCTCTGCGGGCTCTAGCGTGCAGAGCCTCGTGGCTAATAGCTATGCGGGCTCTAGAGTGCAGGGCCTCATGTCTAATAGCTATGCGGGCTCTAGAGTGCAGGGCCTCATGTCTAATAGCTCTGCCGGCTCTAGCTTTCAGGGCCTCATGTCTAATAGCTATGCCGGCTCTAGCGTGCAGGGCCTCAGGGCTTGTCTTTCCTTCTCCCCTCTATTCTCTATTCTCCTCCTCAGGGCAGCTGCCGAGATTCCCAGCTCGCCTGCCCTGGGGACTTTTCTTTAAAATTTAATGAAATTGTCCTAAAGCCTCCATTTGGGTCCATTCTTTTATAGGTAAGATTAAGAACCTTCTAGGGCATGCTCTTTCTCCCCGTTTCGAGTTCATATATAATCATAACATCCACCATCAGAAACATTTCTTCATTTTTGTTTTTTTTTTTAATTTTTTTTTTTATTTTATTTATTTCGGTATGTATATCAATGTACTGTCTGCATGCAGGTCTGTGCACCCGTGTCGTGCAATGCCGCGGAGGTCAGAAGAGGGTCTCGGATTCCCCTGGAACTGGAGTTCTCCTGGAACTGGAGTTTCAGACGGCTCTCGGCCGCCATGTGGGTGCTGGGGATCGGTGTTCCGTAACCCCCGGAGCGTTCATCTCCTTATCGACACGACCTTGTCCACTTCTCCCATTAGCTCCCTTCGCATATTATCCTTGGTTATTTCAAATCATTGACTTGATTTCTGTCACACTTGCATCTGGTTCTGATGCTTGCTCTGGTTTTCCATCTGTTTTTCACCTTTTTTTTTTTTAATATTTTTTTTTATTGAATGCTTTGTGGCTTTCGTACATCATTTTCCAATCTCAGATCAGGCATTTTTCCCTTTCCTTCCCCCCGCCCACCCCCCACCCATCCCAGATCATGTTATTCTGCCATAACTGTCTTGCCTCTTTCTCTTTTTTTTTTTTTCCCCTTTTTTAGCTATAAAGTGATAATCCATGAGTACAAGCATCCTTCATGCAAAACCAAATCACAGGCTGTTGTGTCAAACCCCCACAGCCCCACCATCCAGTGGGGGGGTGACATGTTGTTTGTTCAATCAAGTTGATCAAATGAGTGTCCAGACTACAATCGCTGTAGTTTCACACATTCACCCCAATCGGAGCCTTTACATTCTACACCAACGCCCCCTCTTCCGCAGGTTGTTCCCTAGGCTTAGAAAGGGGCAAAGGTGGATGAGAAGTAAACAGTCCACTCTCTCTGGAGCTGTTGACTTGGACTCTGGTCAAATTCTGGCTGTTTCCTTTCATGGGCTGACAGTTTGTCCAGGGGTAACCTTTCGATCCTACTAATGTTTTCACTTTTTTTATGCCTTGTCATTTTCGTTATGTTGTTGTTAAGGCTGGATATAACTGAGCAAAAGAAACAGGTAAGTACATAAGTTAAGTTTTGTTTATCTGTTAGAAGTTAAGCTTACTTTACTTTTTGTCCTACATGTAGGTGTTAAAGGCTAAAATATCTTCTGGTATCATTGAATGCTCTCTCTCTCTCTCTCTCTCCTCTCCTCTCTCTCTCTCTCTCTATTTTCTCTGGATTTTTAGAAAATTTTCTCAAGAAAGGTCTGAGGTACATGCAGTTCTTCCAGCTGTTCTGGTCTGTTCCTGCCGATGTGGAGCTAAGGCAAGCAGTGAAAAGTTTTCTATGGATTTGTGATCTGTAGAGCCCTTGTCTCAGGGTAAGCATTCTCTCTCTTCTCTCTCTTCTCTCTCTCCTCCTCGGTCCTTCTCTCCTCTTCCTCCTTCCCCTCTCTACCTCTCTCTCCTCTCTCTCTCTCTCTCTCTCCTCAGACAAAGGGAAAAATGGTCACTGAGAAGCACCTGATTCATGATTCTCTCTCTCTCCTCCTCTCTCCCTCTCTCTCCGCTCTCTCCCTCTCTCCCTCTCTCTCTCTCCACAAACAAAACACATACAACAACACACACACACACACACACACACACACACACACACACACAGGAGCCTGTGCCTCTGAACCATGACTTTCAGGTGCTTCTCAGAGACCAGAGAGAGAGAGAGAGAGAGAGCGAGGAGAGAGAGAGAGAGAGAGAGAGAGAGAGAGAGAGAGAGATTGTGTGAGACAGGTGCTCCAGCTACCTGACTACTGAAACAATGGATGCAAAGAAGTTGGGATTTCTCCAGGGATCTCATGCTGATATCCACCAGCCTGAAGCTTTTCTCTCAGAAAGCAACTTCACAGTTCTGACAACCTGTCAGAGCACCTTTCAGGAGGAACTGGGGCTGACGCAGTGAGACAGGTGGGATGGCACCTTGCCTGGGACTACTTAGCTATGCAAGCATTCTGTTCTCTATTTGAACCTAAACCTCATGTCAGGACCCTGAAGATGGACTTGTGGGAGGGGGTCACTGGGCCTCTTTGCTCCTTTCCATCTACATTGGTTTATTTTCTCTTCTTGTTTCAGTAACACTTTCTTAAATTCTGTGGCTTTATAGTAGGTGTATGTATCTGTGGTGCAGGTTCTTTGATTTAGCTATTCCTTGTTAGGACTTTCCTGGCCCTTTGCACTTCATATAAAGTCTAGAATCAAATGACCAATTTGCTGATAACCATGAGAATATGTGAACCATGCCCGAACCTGCTCTTTCACAGTTTTAATGGGTTTCAAGGGACTCTGTGAGTAGTGAACCTGCAACAGAAAATATAAATCAGAGCTAGAAGGACTGATTTTTGTGCTAGCCTGAGGCTGGCAGAGAAGAAGTCACTGAGGCAACAAACAGTCTTTTGTGATAAACTCATAACTTCAGGTTCCGGGGTCTGAGGTTCCTTCACACAGCACTGGACTTATGAAAGCCAAAAGATAATCTATAGTTAAAATGTAGACAGCTACTTATTTGTTGAGAGATTTTTTATTCCTTTGAACATAAGGGAAAATGGAGAGTCAGAGAAAGAGAGCAACTTTTGTGGGTAGTAGGGCCATTAATGATTGAAAATATCACTGGATCTGCCATGAGTGAGCTAGACCAGAAACGTGGTGGATATGTCCATGTCTTTCTACAATGTTAAAATGCCTCTGCATTTACACTCAAAAGGAAGCCAAATGTTGCATGTAACATTACTGAATAATGATAAACTCACAGCTATGCCACTTTCCTTGGTAGCAATTGACAAGCACTCCTTTTATTTTTTTAATTTTTTTATTTTATTTTATTTATTTTTGTATGTGTATGAGTGTACTGTCTGCATGTAGGTCTGTGCACCCATGACATGCAATGCTGCGGAGGTCAGAAGAGGGTCTCGGATTCCCCTGGAACTGGAGTTCTCCTGGAATTGGAGTTACAGACGGTTTTTAGCCGCCATGTGGGTGCTGGGGATCGAACCCGGGTCCTCTGCAAGAGCAGTCGGTGCTGTTAACCGCTAGGCCATCTCTCCAGCCCTGACAAGCACTCCTAATTTACACCCTTGATATTGGGCCACTGGCAAACACAGGCTTAGTGACTATATTAACTCTCAGATCACACATTAGACATTACACAGTAATTTTTTTATATGTGTGTAGGTTACAGAATGGCTACGTAAGGGCTAAAGATACAAAGGAAGTCCAGCCATTCAAAGAGGCCTTACTGGAAGCAGAGGCAGATACACAGGTAGAGAGACACTTAGGTGGCTAAATAAGATATTAAGGAACCCAGCTGGAGAGCTGCTGGAGGACCCTGGAGCTTAGAGCCAGGCTGAGCCGTAGGCCTGCAGGGTTGAGCTAGGCTGCAGAGTTCAGTTCAGCTGAGCTGCAGAAGTATAGGCACATGGAGGCTGCAGAGGCAAGGTACAGAACTGGCTCTGGATGGATAGCCAGGAAAATGGGCAGATAGACAGATGGACAGATGGCAGTTTAAGTAGGCTGTATCAGCAGTGGGAGTGTGCTGAGCTGAGGCTCCTGGGACACCTGGACATTCTGTCTGTTAGTCCCTCGAGACATGCAGCAGTCGTCAGAGGACAGCATCGTCACTGCAGTGTTGTGTCTTCCTCTTTATGGGCTACAGTTGAGGGTGTTGTGGTGTCTCCCTTGACCTAGTGTGTTTGCTAAGTTCTTGGGCCTAATTTTGTACATAGTTTCAATATACTTGTGTGCTCATATGTTCCCAGTTGATGTTGCTAAGTTTATGGGTAGTACATTTTTACTTTTGGGAATAAGTTATCTCAGGGTGGTCCTAGATGGTGGCCAGAGTCCAAGCACACAGTGAAATGCAGTCATCTTGCCTCTGCATTTGCACTCAGAATGGTTAAATGTAGCTTGAAAAATGAAATTATAAGGGATTAAATCCCTAATAAGCAAACTGGGTCACTGAAGAATAATAAAAGATGGTGTACTTTTGCATTCTTTTCGGTCTGAAATGAATAAAGGCCTGGGGCCACCTCTAGCCAGCAGAGTTCTCTTTCCAGCCAACTAATCCAACCCAGTTAAGATAAGACAGAGGCTAGACTTTAACTTCATTTGAAGCCACAAACCTATTAGTCAAATGTAAGAGACCAAATCCCTAATAAGCAGACAGGATCAGGGTCACTGATAAGTAGGAAAAATGGTGTAATTCCTGCTTCTTTTTGGTCTCTGGCAGAAAGGTCTTATTTATTTATTTATTTATTTATTTATTTATTTATTTATTTTTTAGCACCAACAAGGCCCTTTCAACTGACCTGCTTAGAGTCATATAGCCCTGGGTATCTCAACTTGGAGATGTGACCTATTAGCCTTCTCTTCTTTGTTTAAGTTGACCCAATCCAAAATTAGGGAAGAGGAAACCAATAAATAAACCCTTAAAATACAGATCCTCCCCAAGGGATGTTGGATTTCCAGTTTCTGAATTTCCCTTTCCATTTGTATGTAGAGAGCTTAATCTTTCTGTGGAGTGCATGTATCTGTGATTCTATCTTTCAATAAAAGTTTTTGTCTCTCTCTACTAGTCTGAGATGAGATTTTTCCCAGTCTTTAATTCTTTTATTTGGCTGAGAAAATGAACTCAACCCTTGAACAGTGACCATCTAAGATGGTGATAGTGCCAAGCACAACAGAGTCACTCAGGGCAAGGTGCAGCCAGAAAGCCACTGTTTTATGATGTGACTTGGGGCAGGACATGGCCTGATCACTATGGGACACTATTCTGACTCACAGAAGACTTCAAATTGAAGTTAAATCACCATCTTCAGCATTTGTATTACTGATCAGTTTACTTAATGTGCTTCTCTCATACTTCAATTAAAAAGCTTTGCCTTTTGATGTTGGTTTTGAGACAGTCTCACAATGCATCCAAGGCTGGCCTTAAACTCACTGCAGTCCTCCTGCCTTAGGCTCCCAAAAACTGGGATTAGCTGGGCGTGGTGGCGCACGCCTTTAATTCTAGCACTTGGGAGGCAGAGGCAGGCAGATCTTTGTGAGTTCAAGGCCAGCCTGGTCTACAGAGTGAGTTCCAGGACAGCTGGGGCTACAGGGAGACCCTGTCTCGAAAAGGACCAAAAAAAAAAAAAACAAAAAAACTGGGATTATTAGCACTGCACCTGGCCTAATTAGTACCTACTACTAATACTTTAGAACTTACTTTTGACCCTCATTCCATTCCTTATTTTATTCTTCATTAAATAGGAAACAGGCAGCCTGAATGTTTATCATTTAAGTTCCATGAGAGCAGAAACCTATCTGTACAGCTTGTCCACACCTGTGTCCCCAGGGTTTAGTATAGTGACTAACACACAACTGAACCTCAAATACAAGTTGAATAAATACTACTTTGCTTAGTACCTTGCTCCAAACTTCTAGAAGATTAATATCAATAGCTCTTACCTACGGGAACTCTGGGAGGTAGGAAATTTACCACTGAACCACTGATGCGCCCTTCACCAATGGGAACTCTGGATGGGCTTGGTATTAGTGTCCCTTGTAGAGGTACACTGTGGGGCTAGAAAGATGGCTCTGTGGTTAAGAGCACTGACTGCTCTTGCAGAGGACCTGGGTTCAGTTCCCAGCACTCCACATAGTGGATAACAGCCATCAGTAACTTCAGTTCCAGCGAATCCAATGCCTTCTTCTGACCTCCACAGCCATCTGAATGCATGTGGTACACTGACATACATTCAGGCAAAACAAACATACATATAAAAAATAAACACAAAACTTTTAAAAATAAATAATAACCTGCTGATTTAAATTAAGGAAAAATAAAAATAAACACTATATTGTGGGCCTGCTTACTAAATGTTCAATAATAGCAGTCAACCTGAGATTTTAGTCATTAATAATTCTAATAAAAAGATCAATAGAAATGTGTTTTCAGCATTCACAAATAATATCTACATGTTAATCCAAGCTTGGAGGGTTTCACCCATATATTTGGTACAGATCAAAAGAAAGAATTTCCAAAAACAAGTCTCCTCAATCCTGGGGAGATGCTGTATCTGAGGCTCTCCTAGGAAAGACCACTTAACCCCTAAATAACTGCCTCTGTTGTCCCAGAGCAGTGCTTGGTGTGTGACATGAGTGTATTTCTGACACTTCCAAGGAAGAGGACCTGTGGCCCTAGGAGGAGGCTCTGGTCCCAAGATAGATCAGTCATAGCAGGGCATCATTTTAGGAAGTAGATTAATGTGAGGTTTCTGCTGAGCAGGCAGAACAGAAACTTTTTGAAGAAATAGGGTCTTTCCTTGTGGAGACTTGAACTGGGGACAAAGTATAGCATCCAAAATAAGCTAATTTGGCACAAGGATTGTTTTGCTGATGGGATTTGAGAAACAAGAGTCAGAATAAAACTTCCTGCCCTCCAGCTTTCTGCCTAAACTCAGGGCCTACATTTCCCTTTGCAAAAGCACCTGGCTCTGGCTGGAAGAATGGCTCAGCCATGAAAGCACTTGCTATGCAAGCATGAGGACTGGAGTTCACATCCTCCAAGATTCATAAATGCTGAGGGATTGGTGGCCTGCTTGTAACCCCAGCCTCAGAAGGCAGAGAGAGCAGCTCCCTAGAGCAGCTGACCAGGGAGACTGGCCAAATCGCTGAGCTCCAGGCTTGATTGCAAGAGCCTACCTCAGGGAACAAGGTGGAAGAGTGAGCAAGGGTGATTCCCAACATACACCGGTGCACACGTATCCCCGCACACATGTATTGCCCATACATGTGCAAAAACTGTATTCCTTGCCCCTTGTTCACACCCCAAAGAAGAGACAGCTCATCTGTAGAACAAACCAGAATCCACATGTTTGAATCACACTGACCAGCATTTACTTGCATTTGTTTCTCCCAGGTATTCACTGTGCCTAGACATGTACAGCTTTGTCACCTCCCTGTGCATTTATTATCCTTTTTTTCAAAGCCAATATTTTATTGAAGCTTTGTGCATTTCATACCAAATTTCCCAATCAAATCCAGACCCATTCCCCCTTCCTTGCCCCCCCCACCAGAGCTCATGCATTCTGCCATACATGTTTTTCATCTTTTTCTCAGTCTCTTTTAAAATTTTTGATGCAGAAGTTTACTGTTTTGGGCAGAAGTTCACTGTTTCAGTCAGTTCTTTGACCCAGTCTTTTTTGTTATTGTTGTTCCTTCCAATTTGCATCACTCCAAAATATGCATATATGCATGCCACACATATATCAAGATTATGACGTCATAGATTTTAGCATCTTCAGCTTATGATTTCTTTTTTTTTTAATTTTTTTCTTTATTAGGCTGAAAGATGTCATGTTTCCCTTAAGGAATTGTTTGAAGGCTGCATTTATTATCCTTTAAGATGTCATGCAAACTCTGAGATTTAACCACTTTTTCTGTTCTTTGCTTCCTTTTCTGAGACCCTCATGTACATGTAAATGTTAAAATATTAATATCAAGCAAGATGTGCATGTTGTTTCTCCTGTTCATTTGTTCTTGTTCAGTCTCATTTGCAGGATCTGACACTGAAGCTAAGAGGGTAGAATTATAGAGACCTATAATATCCCTGTTTGCAGTTCCCAATCTGGACAGAAGCACAAGGTGGGCAGAGTGTGGCAATGGAAAGAAGAAGTCAGGACAGGCCAAGCTGGAGTAGTCCGTCTCCAAAACAGCAACCTCTGCTCGGGAAGTAGCCATCATCTGTTCCAAAGGGGGAAGGGGGCTGTTGGTTGTTGAGTAAGACTTCACATCACAAAGTTGGACCCAGAGCCAAATCCTGTAATTCCAACACCCAACAAACAGGCAGGATTTTGAGTTTTGAGACTAGCCTCTACTACACACTGAAACTCTGTGTGTGTGTTGGGGGGGAGGAAGAGATAGAAGGAGAAGGAGGAGTACTGCCTGAACACCATCTTCTTTTCAGGCCCTAAACTGTCTGGTTAGGCACTTCCTGTTTTTTTCCTATCCTCCCTCTGTTACTGACCCAAACAACCTAATTAACACCCATGAAAATCAAGATCTCCCTGGATCCAATATTCTATAATTTTGAGCATGTTAACAACCCATGTAGTTCAGACCACATGTTCCAAATTTCTAATTATTCCATTTAGACTAATCTGGGCTTTATTTCGTTCAGCAAAATTTTATTATAGATAGCTCAAATGTTGGAAAGGGGAGGGCAAGGGAATTGTTTAAAACAGTTAAGGAAAGATCATTTTAATCGTACATGCTAATTTTTAACTTTTTCATCTATTTATTAAATAATTATGACTTGGGGCTGAAGAGATGTCTCAGTGGTTAAGGGCACTGGCCGCTTTTGCAGAGGACCTGGGTTCAGTTCCAACGCCCATATGGCAGCTAATAAGAGTTTGAAACTCCAGGTCTGGGGAATCTGGCACTCTCTTCTGGCCTCTGAAGAAATTACATTCATGTGTGGATTTATATACATGCAGGCAATATACATAAAATATTTTAAAATGTATGATTCCAAAAACTTCAAGTATATGGACCGGTAAGTACATGTTGAAAAAAAAAATGAACATTAGCAATGTTTACTTATTCCATATACTTGAAGTTTTTGGAATCATACATTTTAAAGTAGAGCATGGAAACACAACTTGAAAAATGAATGTGTAACAGAGGAAGTATCTTGGCATGTTGGTTTTTGAAACTCATAAAATGTATATGTGCATTTGTATCACACAACACACACACACACACACACACACACACACATACACACACACAGGGATGGTCTTCAATTTAAATTGGTTGACTTAGAGTTCTTTTACCTTATAGTGATATGAAGCCGATGCCTGCAGTCAGTACAAACAATACTATAAATTTTTAAATTGATGCTTTCCGAGGCTAGAGATACATGGTTCAGTCTTCTCAGGCATTGTGGGTCAGTATAGTGCACTCACTCCCAGTCAGACCAGGAACATCAGGGGAAACAGTGAACACTCTAGTATTGTGTGCTGCTGAGCTGAGATGCTCAGTACAGTGGGTTATAACGTAAATTTCCCACTTAAAACAATCATTTTCCTGGGGCTGGAGAGATGGCCTAGCGATTAAGAGTGCCGACTGCTCTTGCAGAGGACCAGGGTTCGCTTCCTAGCACCCACATGGTGGCTGAGAATGGTCTATAACTCCAATTACAGGAGAACTCCAGTTCCAGGGGAATCCGACACCCTCTTCTGACCTCCAGGGCATTGCATGACATGGGTGCACAAACCTACATGCAGACAGTACAGTCATATACATAAAAAAATAAATAAAAATTTTAAAAAGCAATCATTTTCCCTATGGGTAAGGTCCCAGAGATGCCTGCGGCATGACAGACTGAAGTTTAAGAGGTGAATATAAATGAATAGATAGAGAAGGGGCAGGAGCAGCCCAGGAAAGTAGGAAGCTACGGAGAGCTCTGGGGCACTGGAGCCTGCACAGTGAGAGTAAGTAGTGCTCCCAGTAAGAAGATGCTCTGAACTTGGGGCTGGAGAGATGGCCTAGTGGTTAAGAGCGCTGACCGCTCTTACAGAGGAACCGGGTTTGATTCCCAGCACCCACATGGTAGAAGAGAACTGTCTGAAACTCCAATTCCAGGAGAACTCCAGTTCCAGGGGAATCCGACACCTTCTTCTGACCTCCGTGGCATTGCACGACACAGGTGCACAAACTTGCATGCAGACAGTACATTCATACACATACAGAGATAAATAAAATTAATAAAAAATAAAAAAAAACAAAAAGAAGATGCTCTGAACTCTCCTGGAATGCTAACTTGTATACATGGAGATAATTCCTTTCAGGGAAAATACAAGATTGGGTTCCCTCCAATCTTGAGTCAGCCAAATACCACTGTGTCACCTAGGGTCATTTGTCAACATCCTAGTACAAACTAGTGTCCTCTCTCCACACAAGCCTCCTATATAGTACTTGGCAGATGTGTTTTACATTCTTCCCTAGCTCCTAATCTGAGAACATGCCTCGCCTACCTAATGTAATGTCTTACCACATTTTGAAACATGTATATCAGTCAGGAATAGCAAGAAGGGTTTAAGGTTTGCCTGACCATAAATGTATTTGGCTTTCTACCTCAATAAAAGGTGATCACTATACCAGTGTAACACACACACACACACACACACACACACACACACACCATCATTGCTCTAAAACACCTGACTAAAGCAACATAAGCAAGGAAGAGTTTATTTTGGCTTGGCTCCCAGCTTGAAAGTGCAGAGGTCACAGCAGCAAGGGCTTGAGGCCACTAGTCACACTGTGTGCACAGACAGTGATGAATGGCCGTGCTCAGCTCACTTTCTCCTTTATCCATTCCAGGGCCCCAGCCCATGGAAGGGTACTACTCACAATTAGGGTATGTCTTCCCACCTTGGCCAATCTAATTTCAATGGTCCTTGATGGACATGCTTAGAGACATATCCCTTGGTAATTCTAGATCCTGTCAAGTTGCAATATTAATCAGCACATGTATAATATACATCTGTATATATATACAGCAATGCTGAAGATCAAATCCACAGTGTTATTGTATTAGTCACTTTTCTGTTGCTGTGATAAGACCACCAAGCTGGTGTCAAGACCAGACTAGCAGAAGACTGCCTGACCAAAACGGTGTTTGGAGAATCCTCTCATGCCTGTGTTGAGTTCAGACTAGCCACTGGTTCTTTTCACAAGGGAAGCCTAAGCTATTCGAGTAAGGGTGAGTTGTGTGTGTGTGTGTGTGTGTGTGTGTGTGTGTGTGTCCTTGTTGCTTGGAAATCCCTGGGCTAAGGTTGGAAATCCTTGGGTCATGATTCCTCACAGTAAGTGCCGTACACTATGATCCCTGTGAGATCTTTGATTCTCCTGCTGTCTTCCCTTCCTTCCAAGAACAGAGTGGGTAGACAGGAAAGGAGAAACAAGTGGAGCTTTTATTTGCCACATAGGAATAATTTCAATGAGAGAGATGTCAATCGATGGAGAAAGGCTGGTAGTGTTCCAGCTCTAGGTTCTCAGCGGGCTTCTAGGTGTCTAGCTGAGAGGTTGACAGCTAGTGTTGCAGCTCTAAGCTCTCAGAGGCTCTTGGAATGATGACTAGGAGCAGTCTTGTAGAACAGGTTTGTGGAGGACAGGACGGTGGGGTCTACTGTCTCTGGCATGTCTCCAAGCCTAGAGCAAGTCCCCCTGCTTGTATCTGAAGCAGCAGGCCTCAACGTTATGGTAGGATCTGCAGAATCTCAAAGACTGCTGCAAGTCCTCTTTCCTACAGCTAAAGCAGCAGGTCTGGAAGGCCGGTAGAGGAACAATGGATCTCAAAGCAGATGCAGTGCCCCCCTCAACCAGGACCAAATTCCCTGCCTGGGAAGCAGAAGCAGTAGGACCCCGTGCAAGTCCCCTGACAGGGCTCCTACTGGAGGGTCTCTTGTCAGTCTGTGGTTAACAGGAACACCTGGTAACCAGGACCCCAGCCAGAGCTGGAGGAAGTCACCTGGGAGACAGATTCTAACCAGGAAGGAGCTAAAGGGGCAAAAATGCTGTGTGCACCCTGTTATGTAGAGCCCAACGGGCCCTGGTTGGCTGGGTGTGGTATGTGTGTGTGAGTGTCTGTGTGTGTGTGTGTGTGTGTGTGCCTGTGTGTCTGTGTGTCTGTGTGTCTGTGTGTGTATATGCAAAGGAGGCATGGAATGGGACTAATTAGGAAAGAGCTGCCAGATCTAGCTGGGAAGGGAGAACTTGGAGTCTGCCCAAAGTGTTCCCTCTCAGGGTATTGGGTCCATCTCCCTTCCTGCTGAGGCAGTGGAGGATAAGCAAATGCCTAACTGTCAAAAGGGCACCACAGGACAGTTTTGCCTGGGTGTTTCCATCTATTTCTGGTTGCCTTCATTTTCACCTGGGTCTTCTAATCGTGGTGGCTCATGAGTTCTCAAAATGCAAACTGTTCCCCTTTGATGGCTCTTGGGGGACTTTTTTTCTTTTTTTTTTAATAAATTTCATTTTAAAAAGAAATTTTGTTTTAATAAATTTAAATTATATATAAATATACAAAAAAAATTCCCTTTCTTCAAGTTGTCACTGCTAAATCATGTCACTATGAAAGCATAAATAAATACTAAATTGATCTCTAAATGAAATTTCTTTTTGTGGCACTATTCATTACTTTAACTTCACATAACAGGCCAGAGAACAAAAGTAAAAGATAACAGGTGCTTCAGTTCCACCCATATTATCTACTAAGACCACAGTATGGGCAACTGAGTGTAGATTCATTGTAGTAGTTCCTTGAATGAAAGAGTCTACACAGACTCTTCCACAAACACAGGTTTTTGCAGTATCCAAATCTTGACAAAGATGAAAAGGAACGATCTGAGAACCATACAGAATCCTATCATTTAATACGGCCTGCAAAGAAGATTCAAGTAAAGTTCATGGTTCTTGCAGCTTTATAACTGGAAGGACTTTTGGCAGTTCAACAGTATTTCCAAAAAGATCCAAGTACTCCAGGGATAAATGTTTAAATTCACAAGGTAGATTTAGAAGTTTATTTCGAGCTGCTGACAAAAAACGAAGGTTTATTGTGTGGAAACATAAGGCCTAAGACCCGCCAGAACCTGACCTCGATTTTCAAGTACTGACCACCGCCCTTCGAGTAAAACCAACAGCAGTTCGACACTTCCGCATTCTTGATATGTTAAGTAGGTGAAGCATAGTACTAGGACAGGATAGGCTTAGGTTAAAGGTGCTTACTCCTCGCCTCCAACTGGAAATTAACACACCGCTGTGTAAGGATGTGCCAAACCCTATATAAGCCCATGTAAACCTACAATAAAGTTGAGATCGAGCTGTAACACTTTGACTCGTCTCCCTGCCGAGGTTCCTTTCGGATCGGCAGCGCACCTGCTCTCTCCAGTCCCGCCCCGCCGCTGGCCGGTGGAGCGAAGACTTTCGGCGGCGAGGAAACTGGGAAAGGGTGGTCTCGGCATCGCACCCTCTCCGCAACCCCCGCAGTTTATTAGCTGTCCTATCTTGAAAGGACACTGAATCAGTTCATTATCATCAAGGTTTAAATTTGTAAGTTCTTGGAGCTGGCAGAACTGCACAGGGAGTACCTGATTTTGTTCTTGCTGAGATCTAAACTCCGAAGTGACTCCTGGAGTGTGGACTGGCAAAAGGACACACTAAATGACTCCAAATGATTGTCACTCAGGTTAAGCTAAAGGTGGACGAGGTCTCCAATTGTAGCTTGGAAGCTTTTATATAGGATTGTGACTCAAATCTATTCTTAAGGATTTTTAAGCAGAGCATACAGCATATCAACTCGAACAAGCCCACAATAAGAAGCCTGTAGGTGCTCCAGAGAATATGGAAAGTTCTTGGTTAGAGGATAGTCCTTTTTGGATGTGATGACCATTTTGGCTTTAAAATTTTCAAATTCTGAAGTCTTCACTGGTGTGAGTGTTGAAAGTGGTATGTTGACAGCACAGCCTCTATGAGCCAGCCTCAAGGCTAAAAGGAAACCTTTTAAACTGCCAGAATTGGCCTTACTTAGACAGATATCTACTGGAGGCTCCTTTAATCGGATAGTGGCTTTCCCTCATCCACAAATTTAGTGAAGAGATGCTCAGTGTTCTCCCTTAGCTTGTAGCGGGTCCCGCGCTTGTCCTTCATGGTGGAGACCAGCAAGCAGGTGCAGCCCCCCCCCCCCGCCCCGCCATGGTTCTGCGCTGCCCAGCGGCTGGCACAAGCTCACCATGGCTCGGACGCCCTTGCCCCGGTTCTTGAGCTCCAGGTGCCGGCTGAGCACCTCCACCTCGCAGTGCAGCCTCCGGGGGATTTTTGCATTGGATTCCATCAGCTGATATTCATGGCTAGCTCCCAGTTGCTGCTTTGATGGAAGCTGGGACCTCCTTCAATCGTCATCAGCTCCATAGTGTCTGAGAGTGAGGCATGGTGGCCTATGTGCTGTGATCCAGTCTAAGTGCTCTGTGACACTGCCTGCAGCAGAGTACAAACATCTACTCATCCCAGAAGGGAACCAATGACAGATGAAAGAGAGGACACACCAAAGTCCAACTTGGTAAACCACTGAGTTTACTGGGGTATTTACAGGAGTATGGGTGAGTGTGGGAAAACTTAGTTAAGAAGGGTTGCATTCTAAGCCAATGGGACCTCCCTGGCCACACCCATGGGTTGGGATATAGTGACGAAAAGGTTTAGGATTTGGCTTTGAGAATTGAATCATGCTGGATATTTAAACAGACATCTTGCAATAAACTCTCTCTCTGCATTTGGACCTCAACATGTGTCCAGGTGGTGTGCTGTCCGTCGCGTGTTTTCCACATGGGTCATCCTGGGATTAAGTGGGCCCCGCCACAAATCTCGGCGGCCGACCCACAGGTGAGGAGATACTTACAGGAGCAGAAATAATTCAGAAACAGCTGCATCACTGAAGCCTACCCCAACATGAAAGCAAGAAAGCTGGAGCAGACCACATAACCTGCAGGCAGCTCAGCAGGTTGGAGACCATCTTTTCTAGGTAGCTCAGTTAATCTGAGCCTCTTCCAGGGGGCTCAGCTGGTCTCTGCATTTTATAGGTAGCTTGGCTTGTCTGAGAGTGTCTCTCAGCAGTCCTTAGAGTTTATATATGCTTGGGAGGGAGGGACTACTGAACCCCATCAATTTCAGGGACTTCCTGAAGCTATTAAGTCTTTTTTTTTTAATTTTATTTATTTCTGTATGTGTATGAATGTACTGCCTGCATGCAAGTTTGTGCACCCGTGTCGTGCAATGTCGCAGAGGTAAGAAGAGGGTGTCAGACTCCCCTGGAACTGGAATTCTCCTGGAATTGGAGTTTCAGACAGTTCTCAGCCGTGGGTGCTGGGGATCAAACCCGGGTCCTCTGTAAGAGTGGTCGGTGCTCTTAACTGCTAGGCCATCTCTCCAGCCCGCTATTAAGTCTTTTATACCTTCCTGTTGTTTTACTTAGTATACAACAGTGAAGTAGTACAGACAGAAAGATCAAGTGTTCAAGATCAGCCTATTTTTGAGACTCTATCTCAAAAAATAAAATTAAAAATGATGTTTGAATGGGCCTTATAGTTATTATTAGTCTCATAGCCATAATATATCTTTTCTAGTATACTACAAGGAGTTACAAAAAATTAATGAACGCAGAATTTTACAAATAAAGAAGCCATTAATAAGAAGAGTCAAATGTATTTACAGATAACTTATCTGAACACAAGTGTTCAGAACATGCAAAGATAAAAGATAATCTAATTTTTTAAAGATAATCTAATTTTTAAAAACCAGATGAAATCTGAATGTGGAGGCACATGCCTTTAATCCCAGCACTCAGGAGGCAGTGGCAGGCAGATCTTTGTGAGATCAAGGCCAGCCTGGTCTCTACAGGTCCAGATTCGAATAGACATATTATCAAAGATAATATAAAATGGCAAAACAAAATGTTCAAGTCCACTAGGTAAATGCAACTTCAAACAATAAAGAGCTGTAATGCACTGGGTAAAATAACTAATATTGCTTGGACTGGTGACACTGAGTGTTGTCAGTACTCTGAAACCATTGAGACACACAGAGCTGGTGGAAATATGAAATAGTGCAATCTTCCTACAAAATAGTTTCTCAATATCTTATAAAGTTGAACATAAATCTATTATGTGACTCAGAAACACATTTATGTATTTGCCCAAGAGAAATTAGTACACATATTCACACAGTGATTTGTGTACCAGTGTTCACAACAGCTTTATTAAACAGCCCCAAACTGTAAACAACATCAGTGATCTTCATCTGGCAACCAGATAAACAAATCCTACATATCCATGCCTTGGAATGCTACCAAGCAACAAAAAGGAGACAGCTATTGATAAATGCATGATGCATAACAAACCTCAAACACCTACTTGAATGACAGCCACCAGACACACAAGCCTGAATAGCATCTGATTCTCTTTCATGACATTTTATAAAAATCAAAATGAAAACTAGAAGTTTCCAGAGGTCAGGAAGGGGGGGGTATGCAAGGCAGTAGGTGGGAACTTCTGGAGGTGGTGACAATCTATCTGTTGACAGTAGCTGTCCCTTCCCCCAACACTAGGTAGTCAAGAGCAAAAATTGCAGCTGAGAAAGTAGTAGAGTACTGGGTTAGATCCCTGTGATGGTTAATCCTGGGTGTCAACTTGACTGGACTAAGGAACAAATAAGAGAAAAGGGTCTTCTGATTGGACCACCTCAACCCGGATGGCCCACCCCAAATGTGGGTGTTACCTTCTACCAGCAGGCAGTATTTAAGGCCACAGCAGCGGGAGCTGGTCCCTTTTTATTTCCTCCTGCGGCTTGCTTCTCTCATCTGGTGAGTTTGTCTTGCTGCTGTGATCAACCTTTCGGATCCCAGCGTGTACTGAGACTGGCAGATCTCCTGGAATCCATTCGGGCCTTCAGCACTAGACTGGGACTCCTGAGACATCCAGCCTTGCGGACTGAGCGGTTCCCTGGATTCCCGGCCTCTCCAGTTCGGCGCTACTGTTGAGCTCCGTCACGTGAGCAAATCAATAAATTGTATATAGTTATATATATTCATCCTGTTGCTTCTGTTTCTTTAGAGAACCCTGACTAATACAGATTTTGGTACCAGAAGTGGTTCTAGAGAAACAGAATTGAAAGGATGAATTTCTTTAGTGGGCTTGGTAGCCTCTGGAGCCAGCTCTCCAACCCAATGAAGCCTAGAGTTACTGAAGGCTCTCCTGGTGGCATGAAGAGGAATGATAATCCTTGGTGCAGACTATTTGATCTAATTATGAAGATAGATCCATTTGACTCACCTAACTCACCTCTTGTGAGAAGCAAGGAATTTAGCGACTCTATATATAAAACGTTCGAGAAATTGCAGAAAAATCAGGAAAATAATGATGTTGCCTTGTTGCTCCTAGCATGTCTGGATAAACTGTTAGACGAAAATATGGAGCTCGGTGATAAAAATGACCAGCTCCGGATTCGAAACAACAGTTTAAAGGTTTCCAAGTGTGCTCTGGAAGAGAATCTTCTCTCCAGCAGCCAAAGAGCTAAAGCAGCAGAAAATCAAGCTGGAGCCCTTATTATACGGTTGGCTGATTTACAACGCAAATTTAATTCCCAGCCACGAAAAGTGTCAGCAGTTAAAGTGAGAGCACTGGTGGGGAAAGGGTGGAACCCTGAAACTTGGGATGGAGATGTGTGGGAGAACTATGATGATGAGGATTTTGAACCCTCGGATTCTGAGGGATTTTCTTTATCTGAGGAATTAACCTCCCCACCCTCAGCAGAGAATCCACACCCTGCAGATCCCTCCTCCCCACCCTTGCCTGAGGAAATTAATCCCCCCCTCCCAGTGGGAGCTGATGTCCCTCAGGGCCCAACAATTGTTGCCTCTAGACCTATAACCAGATTGAAGTCTAAGCAAGCCCCTCAAGGTGAGATAGAAAGTGTGGTCCACGAGGAGGTGCGATATACTACTAAAGAAATTAATGAGTTTGCTGATTCATTCCGGCAGAAGCCTAAGGAATATGTGTGGGAATGGATTTTAAGGGTGTGGGATAATGGTGGAAGGAATATAAAATTGGATCATACTGAGTTTATCGATATGAGCCCACTGAGTAGAGATTCTAGGTTTAACATGGAAGCTCGAGCAGTTAAAAAAGGTGTTAAAAGTTTATTTGAATGGTTGGCTGATGTATTTATTAAAACATGGCCTACTAACAGCGAGTTAGAGATGCCTGATATTCCTTGGCTTAGTATTGATGAAGGGATTGTGAGGGTCAGGCAGATGGGCATGCTCGAGTGGATTCGAAGTGTAAAACCACATTCTCCACAATATGAGGACCCAGAGGACATGCCACTCACTGAATTTATAAGATGGAAAGTACTGAGAGAGACACCAGAACATTTGAAGAGCTTTGTTTTTGCTCTATTTCTTATGCCAGATCTTACAGTTAGAGAAGTTGTGGCTCGTTTGCATAAATTAAATGTACACGTAGTAGGTCTAACAGGACCTCAGGGTAGGCGTCAGGTGGCAGCACTGAATCGCAGAAGGCCAGATGAGCGTAGTTACAGTAATTATCATAATGGGTGGCAAAGGCAAAACAATACCTATAATGGCATGACCCGAAATGATCTTTGGAACTGGCTAATTAATCATGGTGTTCCCAGGAACCAAATACATAAGAAGCCTACTAAGTTTTTATTTGATCTGTATAAGCAGAAAAGCTCTAGAACGAATGACAGGAAGTCAACATTTGATTTTAGGAGTAGCGAATCCCGCCCAGTTGACCGGTTTCCAGACTTGAGACAGTTCACAGACCCAGAACCCCTTGAATGAAGGGGTGGCCGGGTTCCAGTGAGGAAGGACCTTGTCACAATACCAAAGAGTTATGCTGTTTGCCTTCCTCCTGTCCTTCCCCAGAGGGACCTGAGGCCTTTTACTAGGGTAACTGTACACTGGGGAAAAGGAAATAATCAGACTTTTCGAGGCCTATTGGATACTGGTTCTGAGTTGACACTGATCCCAGGAGACCCTAAAAAGCATTGTGGCCCTCCGGTTAAAGTAGGGGCCTATGGAGGTCAGGTGATAAATGGAGTTTTGGCTGAAGTCCGACTCACGGTGGGCCCAGTGGGTCCCAGAACGCATCCCGTAGTTATTTCCCCAGTCCCAGAATGTATAATTGGGATAGATATAATTAGAAATTGGCAGAATCCCCACATTGGTTCCCTGATCTGTGGAGTGAGGGCTATTATGGTTGGAAAGGCCAAATGGAAACCATTGGTGTTGCCTCTACCAGGGAAAATAGTGAACCAAAAACAGTATCGTATCCCTGGAGGGATTGCGGAGATTAATGCCACTATCAAGGATTTGAAAGATGCAGGGGTGGTGATTCCTACCACATCTCCATTTAACTCTCCAATTTGGCCTGTGCAAAAGACAGATGGATCATGGAGAATGACAGTTGACTATCGAAAACTCAACCAAGTAGTGACACCAATTGCAGCCGCTGTACCAGATGTGGTGTCCTTACTCGAGCAGATTAATATGTCTCCTGGTACCTGGTATGCAGCTATTGATCTGGCCAATGCTTTTTTCTCAATACCGGTTCATAAGGACCACCAGAAGCAATTTGCTTTCAGCTGGCAAGGCCAACAGTATACCTTTACTGTCTTACCTCAGGGGTATGTTAACTCTCCAGCGTTGTGCCATAACTTAGTTAGAAGGGATCTTGATCGCCTGACTCTTCCACAAAATATCACACTGGTCCACTATATTGATGATGTTATGTTGATTGGACCCAGTGAACAGGAGGTAGCAGCTAGCCTAGACTTGTTGGTAAAGCATATGCGCATGAGAGGATGGGAAATAAATCCAACTAAAATTCAAGGGCCATCTACCTCGGTGAAGTTTCTAGGAGTTCAGTGGTGTGGAGCATGCAGAGACATTCCTTCTAAGGTAAAGAATAAGTTGTTGCACCTGGCCCCTCCCTCCACCAAGAAAGAAGCACAACGTCTGGTGGGTCTTTTTGGATTCTGGAGGCAGCACATTCCTCATCTGGGTGTGTTACTACGACCCATATATCAGGTGACTCGTAAGGCAGCAAACTTTGAGTGGGGCTTGGAACAGGAAAAGGCTCTTCAACAGGTCCAGGCTGCGGTGCAGGCTGCTCTGCCCCTAGGGCCATATGATCCAGCAGACCCAATGGTGCTTGAGGTATCAGTGGCAGATAGAGATGCTGTCTGGAGTCTGTGGCAGGCTCCCATAGGGGAATCACAGCGGAGGCCCTTGGGATTTTGGAGCAAGGCTCTACCTTCATCTGCAAACAACTATTCTCCTTTTGAGAGACAGCTCTTAGCCTGCTATTGGGCCTTAGTGGAAACTGAACGTTTGACAATGGGCCACCAAGTCACCATGCGACCTGAGCTGCCCATCATGAGCTGGGTGTTATCTGACCCACCAGACCATAAAGTAGGACGTGCACAGCAACAGTCCATTGTCAAATGGAAGTGGTACATACGGGACAGGGCCCGGGCAGGCCCTGAGGGCACAAGCAAGCTACATGAAGAAGTTGCCCAAATGCCTATGGTTCCCACTCCTGTTACAATGTCTCCTGGGCTTAAGCATGCACCTATGGCTTCATGGGGTTTGCCCTATGATCAGTTGACTGAGGAAGAGAAGACTAGGGCCTGGTTTACTGATGGTTCTGCACGCTATGCAGGCACCACCCAGAGGTGGACAGCTGCAGCATTACAGCCAATTTCTGAAACAACCCTAAAGGACACTGGTGAAGGAAAGTCTTCACAGTGGGCAGAACTTCGGGCAGTGCACATGGTTGTGCATTTTGCCTGGAAGGAGAAATGGCCAGAGGTTCGATTATATACTGATTCATGGGCTGTAGCCAATGGTTTGGCTGGATGGTCAGGGACTTGGAAGGAGCATGACTGGAAAATTGGTGAGAAAGACATTTGGGGAAGAAGTATGTGGATAGAGCTCTCTGAATGGTCAAAGGATGTGAAGATACTTGTGTCTCATGTAAATGCTCATCAAAAGGTGATCTCAGCAGAGGATGAGTTTAATAATCAAGTAGATCGGATGACTCGTTCTGTGGATAGTCAGCCTCTTTCTCCAGCTATCCCTGTTGTTGCTCAATGGGCCCATGAACAAAGTGGTCATGGTGGCAGAGATGGAGGTTATGCATGGGCTCAACAGCATGGACTCCCACTCACTAAGGCTGATCTGGCTACAGCTGCTGCCGAGTGCCAGATTTGCCAACAGCAGAGACCAACATTGAGCCCCCGATATGGTGCTATTCCCCGGGGTGACCAGCCAGCAACCTGGTGGCAGGTTGACTACATTGGACCACTTCCATCATGGAGGGGACAGCGTTTTGTTCTTACAGGAATAGATACTTATTCTGGTTATGGATTTGCCTTTCCTGCACGTAATGCTTCTGCCAAAACTACCATCCAGGGACTTACGGAATGCCTTATCCACCGTCATGGTATTCCTCACAGCATTGCTTCTGATCAAGGAACTCACTTCACAGCCAAAGAAGTGCGACTGTGGGCCCATGGTCATGGTATCCACTGGTCTTACCATGTTCCCCACCACCCAGAAGCAGCTGGCTTGATAGAACGATGGAATGGCCTCTTGAAGACACAGTTACAGCGCCAATTAGGTAGCAATACCCTGGAGGGCTGGGGCAAGGTTCTCCAGCAAGCAGTATATGCTTTGAATCAGCGTCCACTATATGGTACTGTTTCTCCTATAGCCAGAATTCATGGGTCCAGGAACCAAGGGGTGGAAGTGGGAATGATTCCACTCACTATCACCCCTAGTGACCCAGTAGGAAAATTTTTGCTTCCTGTACCCACGACCTTGCGTTCTGCTGGTCTAGACGTTTTGGCTCCAATGGGGGGAGTGCTTTTGCCAGGAGATACAGCAAACGTTCTATTGAACTGGAAGCTAAGACTTCCCCCTGGCCACTTCGGGCTTCTACTGCCTTTAAGCCAACAGGCTAAGGAAGGAATAACAGTAGTAGGAGGAGTGATTGATCCAGACTACCATGGGGAAATTGGACTTTTTCTCCACAATGGGGGCAAGGAAGATTATGTCTGGAAGGCAGGAGATGCTGTAGGGCGCCTTCTGGTGCTACCATGTCCTATGATTAAGGTCAATGGGAAACTCCAACAACCCAAACCAGACAGGACAATAAATGGCCCAGACCCTTCAGGGATGAAGGTATGGGTCACTCCTCCAGGGAAAGAGCCAAGACCTGCAGAGGTGCTTGCTGATGGCGGAGGAAATACAGAATGGGTAGTAGAAGAAGGTAGTCATAAATATCAGCTGAAGCCACGGGACCAGTTGCAGAAACGTGGATTATAATAGATATTAACCTTCGTCCTATTTGGTTAAGAATGTGCTTGTTTATATATGTATATATATATATGTATATATGTATGTATATTAAGTGGATACTTGTGTTCCCCTTTGAATGTGCAACTGAGATATGTGTTAAGTGTTGTCATATTTAGGTTATTAGATACTGAAGGACTAAGTTCTTCTCAAGGACATTACCACCTACTCTAAGATATAATGCTTTGCTATTGCACATGAGATACTTATAACATGTTAGGTGGAATTATGACCCTGCCATCGTTTGCAATTGACATTTAAGCAGAGGCTATTTATTGGGTGTCAAGTTGACAAGGGGTGGACTTGTCATGGTTAATCCTGGGTGTCAACTTGACTGGACTAAGGAACAAATAAGAGAAAAGGGTCTTCTGATTGGACCACCTCAACCCGGATGGCCCACCCCAAATGTGGGTGTTACCTTCTGCCGGCAGGCAGTATTTAAGGCCACGGCAGCGGGAGCTGGTCCCTTTTCCTTCTTCCTGCGGCTTGCCTCTCTCTCATCTGGTGAGTTTGCCTTGCTGCTGTGATCAACCTTTCGGATCCCAGCGTGTACTGAGACTGGCAGATCTCCTGGAATCCATTCGGGCCTTCAGCACTAGACTGGGACTCCTGAGACATCCAGCCTTGCGGACTGAGCGGTTCCCTGGATTCCCGGCCTCTCCAGTTCGGCGCTACTGTTGAGCTCCATCACGTGAGCAAATCAATAAATTGTATATAGTTATATATACTCATCCTGTTGCTTCTGTTTCTTTAGAGAACCCTGACTAATACAATCCCCAGCACCACAAAATACCTTTGCCAGGCATGGTATCACACACCTATGACCCCAGTACCTGAAAGGCTGAGGCTGGAAGAGCATGAGTTAAAGTACACACCCCTGCAAAAAAATGAAAGTAAAAAAATACTTCAATTCAGTTGATGATATTTTCTTTTTAGGAAGAATCTCACTATGTAGCCCCAGATTACCTAGAACTTGCTATGTAGATCAGGCTGGCCTCAAACTTACAGAGATCACGTGCCTAGGATTAAAGGTGTGCACCACAATACCTGGCTTAATTAAGCTGATTTTTTAAAACCAAAAGATATCTTCCTAAGCGAAAGAAGAAAAATTAAAATCAAAACAAACAGAGCCAAACAAAATCCAGAAGACTTAAGCCTATAAATATTTATGGATTTGTAAGAGGAAAAACCAATAGCCACACACTTTAGAAACTGGAAAGTGACTGAGTAAGTGGCTCTCAACTTCGCAGAGCAGAAAGCATAGCAGAAAGCTAGGACATAGGTTGATTGACTGTTATGGTTTATATCTGAAATGTCACTGAAGGCTTGGTTGACAGCTTGTAGTGCTTGCCGGAGGTGGTAGTGTCTTGGAGGCAGGACCTAGTGCAGAAAGTGAAGTCACTGGGGGTGTGCCGGGAAGGGGATATTGAGACTCTGGCCCCTTCCTTTCCCTCCATTTGCTTTCCAGCAGCAGCCATGAAGTGAACAGCCTTGTTCTACTGGACCATTCCGTTCTCCTTACCATGATGTTCTGCTTTACCACAGACCCCAAAGCAATGAACTGGCAGAGCATGGGCCAAAACCTCTGATAAAATTTCTTCCATGTTTGTTTACTGTGTCAGCTCTCTGTTACAGGAAATGAAAGGTGGCTACACATTCGCATAGTCCAAAGGCTCAGCTATTGCTGGATCTAGGTGTCTCTTACAGGGTGGAAGTGGGGCTGAAAATGGCAGGACTAACTCAAAGTCTGTTTGAGAAGCAGTTAGACACCTATATACAGAGTTACCAGATGATGAAGGATGCTCAATTGAGTTTTGGAAAATTAAGAGTAACTTTTTACTGGGAGTATATTCCAAATATTACAGTAAGAATACTTAAAATTACTTCTTGTGGACTAGAGAGATGGCTCAGCAGTTAAGAGAACTGGCTCCTCTTAAAGAGGCCTGGATTCGGTTCCCAACACCCACATGAAGGCTAACAACTATCTACAACTCTAGTTCCAGGGGATCTGATGCCATCTTCTGCCCTCCACCAATGCTGTGCACACACATGGCGCACTCACATACATACAGACAAAACACTCATACACATAAAATAAATAAAATATAACAACATCTGAAAAAGAACCGCCCCCCCCGGGGGGGTGGGCTGGAGAGATAGCCTAGTGGTTAAGAGCACCGACTGCTCTTGCAGAGGACCTGGGTTCTATCCCCAGCACCCACATGGCGGCTGAGAACCATCTGAAACTCCAATTCCAGGAGAACTACAGTTCCAGGGGAATCTGACACCCTCTTCTGACCTCCGCGGCATTGCACGACACAGGTGCACAAACCTACATGCAGACAGTACACTCATACACATACAAAAATAAATAAAATTTATATAAAAAAAACGCCCCCCAAAAGAAAAAGAACCCCAATCGCTTGGGTTGGAAATTCAGCTCAGAACTAGAGTGTTTGTTTCATATGTAGCCAAGGATGGCCTTGAACTCCCAAACCTCCTGCCTCTACTTCCTGGGTTCTGGGTTTCTAGACATGTGGCACCACAGCCAGCTCTGACACCCTGAATTGTTTGCTAAGTCACTCAAATGGCTTCTCTGAGTTTGATGGAAGACTAGTTTACTTTGATGGCTGATGTAGAAACCATGGATAAAGATCATGAGGAGTCTTAGGTAACTGAAGTCAGTTTCTTGGTGCCTTCCAAGAGATCAGCTAGCCAGGCATACTTTCTTCTCCCACTGGGAGTTTAGAAAGTTCTTCCCTGCAGAAGATTAACAACTCAAAGCAAAGAAAAATAAAACCTAAAAAGCTGATGTTGGAAGGTATAAAGTGATATGAAACCGCCTGGCTACTCGGCAGTGAAGATTACCAGGGATGAGTGTCCTCACTTCCCCCGAGCACATGGTTGTCAGTCATCTTTCGAGGTACCGCTCTTCCATAGGGACAGACAGCTAGGAAGCAGTAGACAAATGAGGTGAGCAATGAATACAAAAGATGTGCCATGGGAGGGGAAGAAAGGCAGAAGGATTGTCTTTTCTATCTTTGCACAAGTAAGAGGAAACTGCACGTGTGAAAAGGAATACAGTCTGTCATTAAAAATGGAGCAGAGTGGGTTTGATCCCCAGCACCCGCATGGCGGCTAAGAACTGTCTTTAACTCCAGTTCCAGGGGAATCCGACGCCCTCTTCTGGCCTCCGCAGCATTGCACAACACAAGTGCACAAACCTACATGCAGACAGTACATTCATATACATACAAAATAAACGAAAAATAAATTTAAAAAATGGAGCAGAGGCCAGGTGTGATGGCACATGCCTTTAATCCCAGCACTCTGGAGGCAGAGGCAGACAGATCTCTGTGAGTTCAAGGCCAGCCTGGTCTCCATACCAAGCTCCAGGCCAGCTGGGACTAAAGGGAGGCCCTCTTTCAAAATGACCAAAAAAAGAAAAAAATCGAGCAGAGAACACAGATTTCCTAGAAGCTAAAGCTAAAAATATGACTGAAAAATTTGACATTTCAGTATTAGAGTCACAAGATAAACTGGAAGCAATTCCTCAAGAAGTAAAGCAAAAAGAGCAAACACACACACACACACACACAGACACACACACACAGACACACACACACACACACACACACATACACAAACCAGAGGCTAAATGAACAGAGAATGAATGGACCAGTATGAGATCAGCATCCTGCAGTAGTGTTCCAGAAGGGGAAAGAATGGAAAAAGGGATGGGAGGACATCCTAAGCTGGTGACCCTGGAGAACACCAACCAAGAACAACTGGTCACCTTCACCCTGTAGTAAGTGAACATCTTAGGACAACCAGCCTGGTGATGTGCAGGGAGGAGGGGAAGGAGAAACACTGAGTCCCCTGCAACAATTAGTGTTTGCTGAGGGAAAGGAAAATGATTGGATAGGTGAATACAATTATGGTTAGAATAACAATGGGTCCAGGTGAAAAGGGGAGAAGACATGGACTGGGAAATAGCCCTAAAAATAGGCAGAGCTGAAAATATTCTGCAATAGGGTGATTTCACTAAAGAAGACCATGCAGACACAAAATAAGGCCAATAGAAATTCTCTATCTAGTCAGCTGATGACTACATACCAGACCTTCAGTCCAGGGTGTACAGTGCCAAGTCAGAGTTGGGAGGTGTTTATATAGGAAAAACCATATCCAAGGATGGAAAGTTTAAGTTTTCAAGCTTAGGGATGGTAAGCCCCTCTAACAATTCCTATTCTCTAAAAACAAGTCAAGCATAAAGTACAGAAGCCATGCAGAATGAATTAGTTTCTTTTTTTTTATTTTATTTTTTTATTTTTTATTTTTGAATTAGTTTCTAAGCAACTAGGTGCAGTTGACATGTGCTCAAAACTCTTGTCTTAGTTCAGTTGAATTAAACTTTTCTTTTATTCCCACACTTTGAGTTAAGTTTTAGCTACTGGGCTCAGCTGAGGCTAATAATAGGGCATGGCTATGGGCAATCTTGAGGTGCCTTATCACAGTAAGATTCAAAGCTCTTCTTGTGATCCTAGATCTTTGGGGTAAGGAGGGAGAGACTGCCTTCAGGAAGCAATGATGACACCTTCAATCTTCGATATTCTGAGTTAATTGAGAGGAAAGAGGCCTACTGGTGAACAAGGTGTTCTTCCAACAACTCACATGTGAAAATGACTAGTAAAGTAGTCTCTGAGGAGAGCTGATTATCTCGGAGAAAAGAACAATCTTGAGCTCTAGTTTAATGGGTAAAAATTGCCACTGAGCAAATTCAGTGCATTAATACGAGCCCAGGCTCTATCTGACAGATAAGATAGGAGACAATCAATGCAAAAGGTGCCAGACCTGGCAGCACACATTTGTAATTCCAGCATTTAAAGGCTGAGACACGAGAACCAGAGTTCAAGGCCAACCTGGACCCTGTCACATACAACCAACCAAATAAACAATAAACAAGTCAGTAGCTGCAAGGTAGCAAGGGGAGCTGGGGACATTCCAAAGCCAGGACTCGCCTCTAGGAGAATAGATGGCACTCTTGCGCTATTCTGAGATCCTTTTCAGGTCGAGGTGTCACCAAGAAGGGAAGGGAGTGTGGTTTGAACCGGGTCAAAAGGCATGCATCTGGGCTGGAGAGATGGCCTAGCCAT